>CM038673.1:729230177-729787677 GCA_021605145.1 Aegilops bicornis
TTTATACTCCCCCGTTCCTTGATATAGAGTGTATACACTAGTAGAAAAAGGGGTATTTGTCCCAGTTCATAAGGGCCTTTAGTCCCGGTTCTGGAACCGGGACTAAAGGGTCGTTACTAAAGCCTCCCCATTTAGTCCTGGTTCTTACACGAACCGGGACTAAAGGCCGTCCACGTGGCCGCTGCCTGGAGGTCCACCTTTAGTCCCGGTTGATAACACCAACCGGTACTAAAGGAAATTTTATGATTTTTTATGAAAATTTTCTTTTTTAATTTATTTTTGATTTTTTTTATTTTCAAATTTTTGAATTATTTTAACCTCTAATCTCTAATCACCTCATCACTGCTCAATTTAACCTCTAATCTCTTATCACCCCTCATCATTCCAAATCATCTAACTTCCCGGACGGTCACCCATCTCACTACTCCAGCCTGAGCACGCTTAACTTTCAGGTTTTATTCTCCCTCGTTTCCAAGTCTGCGCTTGTTGTTTTCCTGACAATAGTAAGATGTCAATCCTATTAACCCTCAGGAATTTAGCTTGAGCATGAAGTCACACATTTCACTGTTTGAGTTTGAAATTATTATTCTAAAAAACAATAATTATTTAGTAACACTAATATTTCTTGAATAAGTAGTTTGACCACAGTTTGACCAAAATTCAAAAACACTGAAATAATTATTTAGTAACACTAATATTTCTTGAATAAGTAGTTTGACCATTGTTTGACCATAGTTTGACCAAAATTTCAAAAAAACTGAAATAATTATTTAGTAACACTAATATTCTTGAATAATTATTTAGTAACACTAATACTTCTTGAATAAGTAGTTTGACCAGATTTAACAAAAATTAAAAAAAATTAAAAAACTGAAATTTGAGCATAACTTTTTTTCCTTTTAGAATTCGAGGATTCTAAAAAATTGCAAACAGGCCATAGGCCGTCAAAATCGGATGCGGATTTTCGTGCTAAACATTTTGATATATTATATGTTTTTTTCTGACATAGTATGTGAAAGTTATAGCCGTTTTACATTTTCCCTACACTTTTTGCAAAACATGTCCAAATTTAAGTTTTTAAATTTTCCTAACTAGTAGATGTAGTAACGTAACTACATCTCGAAGGATTTTAATTTTTGAAGTTTTTATCATTTTCTTTTGCTTTTTACAAAACTGAAAAGGCGATCCAGGGGGGTACAGTTTGAAAATGGGACCTTTAGTACCGGTTCGTGCCACGAACCGGTACTAATGCCTCAAACCCCATTAGTACCGGTTCATGGCATGAACCGGTACTAAAGGTCCCATTTGAACCGGGACTAATGCCTTTGCCGCATGAACCGGGACCAATGCTCACATTAGTCCCGGTTCATGACTGAACCGGGACTAATGGGCTAACCCGGCCTGGACCAAAGCCCTGTTTTCTACTAGTGATAGTTTTCTTGCACGAATATTAACGCATGGGCTGGGAGGGGAGATTTCGTTGGTTTTGGACGTAAAAGCCCTTGGTGCAAACACGTGATACTAGAGAGAGAAATAGGAAAATCACGATCCTCTCTATCCCTCCTCTCTGACTTATTCTCCCTTGATCGCTACCTTTCCCTCGTCCCCGCGCATTTTCCCGCGAGCGACATGGCGCGCGCAGCTTCTTTACTCTCTCCCGTGCTGCATAAAGGCAAAAGCCTCGGCCAAATTCAAAATTTCTGAAGAGTATGTTCATGGAAAATTTTCAGCATGGGAGGGAATGATAATGACGCCACTATGTGAAAATTTTCTTTTTCAAATTGGAGAATACGAGGCTATAAATCCTCCCCTCCCCACCTCCCCATCTCATCATTCTCTCTCCCGATCGCCTTCCCTATCCCCCACTCGCCATCTCTCTCTCCTGCTCGTCATCTCCAATGGTTGCTTGCCGCTACGAGTGGATCAACTGGGAGTTGGTGTCGTGCTGATTCTCCATGTGAACGAGCAAAGAGAGGCGGACAGATTGGTTCACACGAGCGAATGAATAAAAGAACAGTAGTACGTGTAATCTTCTCTTTCCAAACAAACCTACAGCGCATGCACAACATGCATATGCGAGATGGGGATTTGCCATCTTTTTTCTAGGAAAGGTCATGCGTGGGATGTAGCTTATGGAGGGGTAAAAGTGTCAACTAAAGGAATACACCTTATAATATGAACTTTTCCACAAAAAACTATACACCCTATATCAAGAAACGGAAGGAGTGTCATTTTTTGGACCTAACAACCTAGTGCCTAGTGCCAACTGTTGTTTTTTCTTTGTTTTTGACTTCTACAGAAAATCAATACCAAGAGGAGTCCAAACGGAATAAAACTTTATGATGATTTTTCTTGGCCAACAAGACACTCATGAGGCTCGGGGGGAGGCCAGAAGACCCACGAGGGGGCCACAAGCCCCAGGGGGCGCCCCAGGGGGCGCGCAGAGTGGGATTGTGGGCCCTCGTGGCTCTCCTAACCCTAACTCCAGCACTATAAATTCCCAAATATTCCCCCTACACCAGAGGGCACACCGAAAATACTTTTCCGCCGCCGCAAGCTTCTGTTCTCGTGAAATCCCATCTTGGGGCCTTTTCCGGTACTCCGCCGGAGGGAGATTCGATCACGGAGGGCCTCTACACCAACCTTACTGCCCTTCTGATGATGTGTGAGTAGCTTACCATAGACCTACGGGTCCATAGCTAGTAGCTAGATGGCTTCTTCTCTCTCTTTGATCTTCAATATAATGTTCTCCTTGATGTTCTTGGAGATATATTCGATATAATCTTCTTTTGCGATGCGTTTGTTGAGATCCGAGGAATTGTAGATTTATGATCAGATTATCTATGAATATTATTTGAGTCTTTTTTGAACTCTTTTATGCATGATTAAGATAGCTTTCTATTTCTCTCTGATCTATCGATTTGGTTTGGACAACTAGATTGGTTTTTCTTCCAATGGGAGAGGTGCTTTGTGATGGGTTCAATCTTGTGCTGTCCTTGCCCAGTGATAGTAGGGTAGCGAGGCACGTGTTTGTATTGTTGCCATTAAGGACAAAAAGATGGGATTTACCATATTGATTTGATCTATCCCTCTACAATGGCATCTTATTTAAGGCGTTACTCTGTTCTTATGAACTTAATACTCTAGATGCAGGCAGGAGGCGGTCGATGTGTGGAGTAATAGTAGTAGATGCAGGCAGGAGTCGGTCTACTTGTCATGGACGTGATGCCTATATTCATGATCATTGCCTTGGATATCGTCATAATTATGCGTTTTTCTATCAATTGCTCAACAGTAATTTGTTTACTCACCGTATGTTTTCTTCAAGAGAGAAGCCTCTAGCGAAACCTATGGCCCCCGGGTCTATTTTCCATCATATATTTTCAAATCTATAAAACCAAAAACCCAAAAATACCTTGCTGCAATTTATTTATATTTACTTTATTTTGCCTTTTACCTATCTTTTATATCTATCTATATTAGATCTCATTCTTGCAAGTGGCCGTGAAGGGATTGACAACCCCTTTTTCGTGTTGTGTGCAAGTGTTTATTAGTTTGTGCAGGTGCATATATTGGGGACTTGCTTGTGCCTCCTACTGGATTTATACCTTGGTTCTTAACTGAGGGAAAATACTTATCTCTACTTTGCTGCATCACCCTTTCCTCTTCAAGGAAAAAATCAACGCAAGCTCAAGAAGTAGCAGGAAGAATTTCTGGCTCCGTTGCCGGGGAGGTTCTACATCAAGCCTACCAAGTACCTATCATAAACTCTCATCTCTTGCACTTACATTATTTGCCATTTGCCTCTCGTTTTCCTCTCCCCCACTTCTAAAACGTTTTCAGAAAAACACAAAAATATTTGCCTTTTCTATTTGCCTTCTTTTGTTCGTCTTTTCGTTTGCTTTTCGTTCACTTGTGTGCTAGATTGCTTGTTTTGCTTTCATGGCTAGTCCTTCTATCGTAATTTGTACCCCGGAAAGTGAAGTTCTCAATTTTAAACAAAGGGGGAGAGAATTTTAAACATGCTTGGTATAGAATTTGCAATGCTCAGAATAGATATACCCTTAAGCAATCTACTATCGTTCTTCTTCGGAATTTTTATGTGCGTGTTTGATAACCCACAAGTGTAGGGGATCGCAACAGCTTTCGAGGGTATAGTATTCAACCCAAATTTATTGATTCGACACAAGGGCAGCCAAAGAATATTCTTGAGTATTAGCAGTTGAGTTGTCAATTCAACCACACCTGGATAACTTAGTATAGCAAAAGTGGTATGATAATAATGGTAACAGTAGCAACGGAAAAGTAAATAAGCGAAGAACAATATATGAAAAGCTCGTAGGCAATGGATCAGTGATGGATAATTATGCCGGATGCGATTCCTCATGCAATAGTTATAACATAGGGTGACACAGAACTAGCTCCAATTCATCAATGTAATGTAGGCATGTATTCCGTAAATAGTCATATGTGCTTATGGAAAAGAACTTGCATGACATCTTTTGTCCTACCCTCCCGTGGCAGAGGGGTCCTAGTGGAAACTAAGGGATATTAAGGCCTCCTTTTAATAGAGAACCGAACAAAGCATTAGCACATAGTGAATACATGAACTCCTCAAACTACGGTCATCACCAAGAAGTATCCCGATTATTGTCACTTGGGGTAGTCGGATCATAACACATAATAGGTGACTATAGACTTGCAAGATAGGATCAAGAACACACATATATTCATGAAAACATAATAGGTTCAGATCTGAAATTATGGCACTCGGGCCCTAGTGACAAGCATTAAGCATAGCAAAGTCATATCAACATCAATCTCAGAACATAGTGAATACTAGGGATCAAACCCTAACAAAACTAACTTGATTACATGGTAAATCTCATCCAACCCATCACCGTCCAGCAAGCCTACGATGGAATTACTCACGCACGGCGGTGAGCATCATGAAATTGGTGATGGAGGATGGTTGATGATGACGACGGCGACGAATCCCCCTCTCTGGAGCCCCGAACGGACTCCAGATCAGCCCTCCTGACAGAGATTAGGGCTTGGCGACGGCTCCGTGTCGTAAAACGCGATGAAACTTTCTCTCTGATTTTTTTCTCCCTGAACGTGAATATATGGAGTTGGAGTTGAGGTCGGTGGAGGTCCAGGGGGCCCACGAGATAGGAGGGCGCCCTAGGGGGGGCGCCCCCTGTCTCGTGGACAGCCTATGGCCCCTGGTGTATATCTATCGCCCAAAAATTCTTATTAATTCCAAAAAGTGCCTCCGTGGATTTTCAGGACATTCCGAGAACTTTTCTTTTCTACACATAAAACAACATCATGGCAGTTCTGCTGAAAACAGCGTCTGTCCGGGTTAGTTTCATTCAAATAATGCAAGTTAGAGTCCAAAACAAGGGCAAAAGTGTTTGGAAAAGTAGATACGTTGGAGACGTATCAACTCCCCCAAGCTTAAACCTTTGCTTGTCCTCAAGCAATTCAGTTGATAAACTGAAAGTGATAAAGAAAAACTTTTACAAACTCTGTTTCCTCTTGTTGTTGTTAACATGAAAAGCCAGCATTCAAGTTTCAGCAAATACTATAAACTAAACATACTCACAATGACACCTAGGTCTCACAATTACTCATATCAATAGCATAATCAGCTAGCAAGCCATAATAATAAAACTCGGATGACAACACTTTCTCAAAACAATCATAACATGATATAACAAAATGGTATCTCGCTTGCCCTTTCTGAGACTGCAAAACATAAATGCAGAGCACCTTTAAAGATCAAGGACTGACTAAAGTAATTCATGGTAAAAGAGATCCAGTCAAGTCATACCCAATATAAACCAATAGTAATGAATGCAAATGACAGTGTGCTCTCCAGCGGGTGCTTTTTAATAAGAAGGGTGATGACTCAACATAAAAGTAAATAGATAGGCCCTTCACAGAGGGAAGCAGGATTTGTAGAGGTGCCGTAGATCGATTTTAAAATAGAGATTGAATAACATTTTGAGCGGCATACTTTCATTGTCAACGCAACAACTATGAGATGGTCAGATCTTCCATACTACATGCATTATAGGCAGTTCCCAAACAGAATGGTAAAGGTTTATACTCGCCCAACCACCAACAAGCATCAATCCATGGCTTGCTCGAAACAACGAGTGCCTCCAACTAACAACAGCCCTGGGGGAGTTTTGTTTAATTATTTTGATTTGCTTTGATCTTTTTGGATCATGGAACTGGGCATCCCGGTTACCGGCCCTTTCTCGTGAATGGGGAGAGGAGTCCACTCCTCTTGATAATAACCCACCTAGCATGGAAGATATAGGCAGCCCTAGTTGTAACATGAGCTGCTCGAGCATACAAAACAAAATTTCATTTGAAGGTTTAGAGTTTGGCACATACAAATTTACTTGGAACGGCAGGTAATTACCGCATATAGGAAGGTATAGTGGACTCATATGGAACAACTTTGGGATTTAAGGAGTTTGGATGCACAAGCAGTATTCCCGCTTAGTACAGGTGAAGGCTAGCAAAAGACCCAAGCGACCAATCGAGAGAGCGACAACAATCGTAAACATGCATTAAAATTAATTTACACGAATACAAGCATGAGTAGGATATAATCCACCATGAACATAAATATCGTGAAGGCTATGTTGATTTGATTCAACTACATGCGTGAACATGTGCCAAGTCGAGTCACTCAATTCATTCAAAGGAGGATACCATCCCATCATACCACATCATAATCCTTCTAATAGCATGTTGGCACGCAAGGTAAACCATTATAACTCATAGCTAATCAAGCATGGCACAAGCAACTATAATCTCTAAATGTCATTGCAAATATGTTTACTTCATAATAGCTGACTCAGAAACGATGAACTCATCATATTTACAAAAACAAGAGAGGTCGAGTTCATACCAGCTTTTCTCATCCCAATAAGTCCATCATATATCGTCATTATTGCCTTTCACTTGCACGACCGAACAATGTGTATAATAAAAAGAGTGCACGTGCATTGGACTAAGCTAGAATCTGCAAGCATTCAACTCAAGAGAGAAGACAAGGTAATATGGGCTCTAAGTTAAATAAACAATCATGCATTATAAGAGCCACTAAGCATTTTCAATATGGTCTTCTCGACCCCCAAAGGAAACAAAAGAAAATAAAACTATTTACACGGGAAATCTCCCAACAAGTAAGAATAAGAACTAGAAATCTTTTTGGGTTTTCATTTTAATTCTACTACAAGCATGGAAAGTAAACTAACTAATTTTTTTGGTTTTTCTTAAGGTTTAACAAACACACAAGAAGAAAACTAGAAAAAGAAATTTAAACTAGCATGGATAATACAATGAAAGAGTATGAGCACCGACGACTAGTGTGTGAACATGAATGTAAAGTCGGTGAGAAATACATACTCCCCCAAGCTTAGGCTTTTGGCCTAAGTTGGTCTAGTACCAAGGATCGCCTGGCTGATATCCATAAGTAAAACCGGGGTTGTACTGAGATGCAGCGGCAACCGCCTCCTGAGCTGCAGCGTGTTGGCGAGCTGCCTCCACTCCCCTCTCGTATTCAGCTGCTTCCTCCCTGGTGACAACATATCTTCCTTTTGCTCGATAATCAAAAAGGTAGGGAGCAGTGAAGAGTGAGGACGACGCTATGCCTGTCATAGATTAGTCGATAATGGAGGAATTGTTCATTCCTCTCAAGAAAATGATGATTAAACATAGCTTCTTTATCCAAATAAACAGGAGGTAAAATCATATCCCCCTCTCATGGGGCTATATTAAGATAATTATCCACACGGGTTGCATAAATTTCTCCAAATAAATCTCCCTTTCTACTATTATTCTGCAACCTACGTGCAACTATTGCCCCCAAGTTATAACCTTTATAACCTGAAACAGCACTCTTTAGGACACACAGATTAGGGACACACATGTGACAAGCTTCGTCTTTACCGTTAATGCATCTACCAATAAAGAGAGCAAAATAATGTATAGCAGGAAAATGAATGCTCCCTATGGTAGCTTGTGTTATGTCCCTAGACTCTCCCACAGTAATACTAGCAAGAAAATCTCTAAATTCAGATTTGCGAGGATCATTAATATTAACCCACTGCGGGAGTTTGCAAGCAGTTGTGAAATCCTCTAAATCCATGGTATAAGATGTATCATAAATATCAAACATGACACTAGGAGAATTACGCTGCATGCTTATATTGGAACCTCCGCACAAAGGAATCAGTCAACTGATAGTGTTGAGGACACTTATCTTGTAAGAAGTCCTCCAGCTCGGCATTACGCACATACACGTCAAATTCCTCCTTGAAGCCTGCTTCGACCATAAAATCATCGGATGGCCACTCACAAGCTCGTACATTTGCATCTCTCGGCAATTCAACATCTTGCTCACGTATAGCAATCCTTGGCCCTTTCTTTGCCGAGGAACCACCTTGGTACATTCTTCTAAGCATAATTTTTTCTGAAAATTTCTGAAATTTTAGTAACTTCAAACTAAAAGTGAATGAAACTAAACAAGATTGATAGCAACTACACCTACAAGTGCCTAGAGCCTATATCGTGCATTGGAATTGCTTGGGACCTCAAAAATTTAACATGCAAGCTCAAGAACAAGGTCACCTATGCAACAAAAATTTGCAATGAATAAAGCACTAGAACAAAAACCAATTGGACCAATGGAGGAGTCACATACCAAGCAATAATCTCCCAAATCAGTTTTATGAATGGAGCTTTGAGCTAAGAGATCGAAAATCGCAGCAAAACGAGCTAGAACTTGTGCTTCAGCTGGATGGGGATTTTTTTTGGGTAGAAGATGAAGTGTGTGGGTGCTGGCATAAGTGGAGGGGGCCACGAGGGGCCCATGAGACAGGGGGCGCGCCCTATAGGGGGGCGCCCTCCACTCTCGTGGCCTGGTGCTTGCCCCTCCTGCAGTGTTTCAGTGCCTAAAATCCTCAAATATCCAAAAAAATCATACTAAATTTGCAGGGCATTTGGAGCACTTTTATTTTTGGGATATTTTTTTAATGCACGGATAATTCAAAAAACTGACAGATAATACTATTTTTTCTTTATTTATTCTAAATAACAGAAAGTAAAAAGAGGGTACAGAAGGTTGTGCCTTCTAGTTTCATCCATCTCATGATCATCAAAATGAATCCACTAACAAGGTTGATCAAGTCTTGTTAACAAACTCATTCCGAATAACACGTAATCGGAGAAATTTCAATAACACTAAGTTACCTCAATGGGGATATGAAAATCCCCAACAATAAGAATATCATACTTTTTCTTGACAAGAGGAGAGGAAATTCAAAACCTCCAAAAATGATAGTTGGAACTTTTTCAATAGAATTGATGCTATGAACTTGAGATTGTTTCCTCGGAAAGTGTACCGTATGCTCATTACCATTAACATGAAAAGTGACATTGCCTTTGTTGCAATCAATAATAGCCCCTGCAGTATTAAGAAAAGGTCTACCAAGGATAATAGACATACTATCGTCCTCGGGAATATCAAGAATAACAAAGCCCATTAAGATAGTGACATTTGCAACCACAACAGGCACATCCTCACAAATACCGGTTGTGTATAGCAGTTGATTTATCAGCCATTTGCAAAGATATTTCAGTAGGTGTCAACTTATTCAATTCAAGTCTACGATATAAAGAGAGGCATAACACTAACACCGGCTCCAAGATCACATAAAGCAGTTCTAACATAATTTCTTTTAATGGAGCATGGTATAGTTGGTACACCCGGATCTCCAAGTTTCTTTGGTATTCCACCCTTAAAAGTGTAATTAGCAAGCATGGTGGAAATTTCAGCTTCCAGTATCTTTCTTTTATTTGTAATGATATCCTTCATATACTTAGCATAAGGATTTACTTTGAGCATATCAGTTAAGCGCATACGTAAGAAAATAGGTCTAATCATTTCAGCAAAGCGCTCAAAATCCTCATCATCCTTCGACTTGGATGGTTTAGGAGGAAAGGGCATGGGTTTCTGAACCCATGGTTCTCTTTCTTTACTGTGCTTCCTAGCAACAAAATCTCTCTTAACATAACGTTGATTCTTTGATTGTGGGTTGTAAGTGCAACTAGTGCCCCTTAGTGATTTTGGTGTATTGAAGACTTATAGGTTAAGGGACTGATGCGTTTGTGAGTGTACACAGGTCTATAAGTCTATGAGGAGTTTGATATTTACAGAGAAAGTCGACCCTAAAAATGAAGTTCTTCAACTCAAGACTTTGGATTTCAAGACTTTCAAGACTTTGAAAGTGAAGAAATTGGTGTGACCTTGAAGACTTGGCAATCATTCGAGGAACATGAAGCGTGAAGACTTTTGTTTTCGTAGTTTCATTTTCTCTTTCTTGAGTCATAGGAAACACCATCTGTTAAAGGGGGTCGAGGAAATACCAAGGAAAAATTTCCATGTGATGCTCAACTCAAAATCCTACACCTACCAATCCCTTCGAGTGAAGCCATTGGAAATCTCATACAGTTCGGTCATATTCTTCAAAGGATGTAGACGAAGTTCTTCTGGTCTCTGAGGAATTTGTTCTGACTGAGGAGTTAGGAATTCACCAGTGTGAATTGCCTACACAGTGAGGAACATGATAGCCCTGAGGATTTTGATAGTCAAAATTCTGAACGTTGTTGTGCTATGCGCCAGCGGTTCCAAAATATCTACCCACCTAACGGTCATATCAGACAAGGGCACTTATGTCTTACCATGTCGGGCTGCTCCCTAGGCTATAAATAGCCGCCCCCTTCAACCACTAGCTGGTTGGCTGCTCCGAGAGAAACTGACACTTGTCAATTGAGAGCATCCCATCCTCCGAGGACTTTGAGCAAAAAACATCAAGTGAGGAAAACCCAAAACCCAACACCTACAAACCCAAAGTGATTGAGCATCACTGAAGAGATTGATCCTGCATGGATCCGACGCTTGTTTCCTTTGAAGATTATGCTTCTTCCAAATGGTTAGGCGTCAAGGTCTAGAGCATCCAAGAGGAATTGTGGATCGCCGAGTGACCGAGTTTGTGAAGGTTCGGAAGTCACCTGAAGACTTACCACGAGTGATTGGGCGAGGTCTGTGTGACCTTAGCTCAAGGAGAATACGGTGAGGACTGTGTGTCCGGGACTGGGTGTCCTCGAGTTTAAATACTCAGCCGCTCCAACCAGATGTACAACTGAGACAACAGTTGGAACTGGTCTACCAAATCATTGTCTTCACCGAGCTTACTAGTTCTATTTCCTCAACTCTTTCATTTCCTCATATCTGTTGTTGTGTGCCTGTTCATATATGTCTGAAGACTTTGACTGAAGACTTTCTCAATTTCCTCAGATAAATTTCTTCAGTCTATCTGTCTTCTTTCTTGTGTTATCATGTGTTTACGCTTTCGGCACTCTGTGCTTGTCTTCATTTCATCATGATGACTATGCTTGTGTTCTGTTATGTTTACTTCTGAGTACTTATTCCGCTGCTAGTAGTTCTTCATTTAGGAATTTCCTCACCAGCAAATTCCTTAGTGAAGAATTCATAAAAATCGCCTATTCACCCCCCTCTAGTCGATATAACACACTTTCAATTGGTATCAGAGCAAGGTACTCCCTTGTTCTGTGTGATTTTGGTTTAACCGCTCGAGTTTTAGTTATGTCGACCGCAGTATGATCAAGGTCTCGCCGGGTGTCCTACCTTCGATGGAACGGACTACCCCTACTGGAAGAATAAGATGCGAATGCATCTTGAGGCAATTGACAACGATCTTTGGTATGTTGTGGAAAATGGTGTTCCCTCAGTCACACCTTCTCTGAACGCTACTGATGTGAAGAGAGTCAAACAACTCGATTCTCAAGCGAAGAATATCATATGTGGTCATCTGAGTAAAGGACAGTATGGAAGAGTGAGTGCTTTGGAAACTGCTAAGCTTATCTGGGATAGGCTGTCCAAAGTGAATGAAGGACTCTCAACTCAACGTGACTCTCGTGTTGACGTTCTTTGCAATCTCTTCAACCGCTTCAAAAGACTCGACAATGAAAATGTTCAGCAAACCTTCGATCGCCTCACTGACATCTCAAATGAGCTTCAAGCGCTTGGCGCCACTGACATCACCGACCATGAGGTGGTGAAGAAATTGCTGAGATCGCTCGATTCTTCATTTGATACTCTGGCACTGATGATTCAAGAGCGTGCTGACTACAAGTCACTTGATCCCGCTAATATCCTCGAAAGGCTAAATACTCATGAGTTCCAGCTTGCTGAGAAGAGAGATCTCTATGGTTTGAGCTATGGCAGATCACGTGCTCTAAAGGCCAAGGCAGTCTGTGAGTCTGAAGATGAAGACTCTGCTAGCAGCCTTGGTGACCCTGAAGAACTAAGCCAGGAACTAGCACTGCTCGTGAAGAAATTTCAGAAGTTCTCAAGACGTGGTCGCTTTGGAAAACCCTCAAGGAGCAATGATTCCTCATCCAGTAACTACAAGAAGAGGCTATGCCACAAATGCAAGAAACCTGGTCACTACATCCAAGATTGTCCTCTGTGGGATAAGGAATCAAAGAAGAAGAAATACAAGGATTACAGTTCTGATGTCACGAAGAAAAAGAAGAAACCTTCAAAGTCTTCATCATCAAAATTCTCGAGGTCTTCATCTCACAAGAAGAGCAGCTCCAAGAAGGCTCGGGCATTCATTGGCAAGGAAATGGACTCTGAGGCTGAATCTGAGGAACATGAGGACGAGGAGGCATCTGAGGAGTCGAGAATGCGTGTGGCGAGCCTAGCTCTCGCCATCAAGATTCGTCGACAAGTCTATCTTCAAATCTGAAGAAAACGACTCCACCAACAAGGCTGATGAAGGCAATGATGACTACGCTCCCACCTATTGCTTCATGGCAAAGGGTGCCAAGGTAACTACATACGCCTCCTCTGACTCTAGTGAGGATGAATCTGATGAAAATCTCAAACCCAGCTACTCTAAACTTGCTAAAATTGCAGTGAAACAACAAAAGGCCTTTGAAAAGGTTCAAAACATGCTAGACAAAAGTGATGATATGTTGGGTGAAGAAATGGATCGCACTAAAACCTTGACTGAAAATCTTCAGACTTCAGTCTAGGTTTGACAATCTTCAAGGTCATCATAACACTCTCTTATCTGATCACGAGAAGCTTTCTTATGAATTTCTTCAAAGAAAGCAAGATCTTGAAAAGCTAAGAGTGGATTATGAAGATCTTCAGAAGGAGCGCGATTCACTACTTGCTCAACAAATCAGCGCTACCCAGGAAGAATTTGTTCCTCCATGTCTGAAGTGCATTGAACGTGAAACTGCTAATTCTTCACCTGAATGTTCAAATGCTTCTAATGCTACAAATTCTTCATATGTCTCTACTGTCATTAATTCCTCATCTGAGGACAATGCAAGTATCACTGATGATGCAGGGCTGAAGGAATTGTACATGACAGGCATGTACAAAAGCCTCAAAGGGCATCAGACTCTTTGTGATGTGCTTAAAAAGCAGATCCTCAACAGAAACCCTAGGAAAGAGGGTATTGCCTTTGAGAGGAAACTCAATGCTGATGGAACATATTGGAAGCCTGAGCAGTACCCTAAAACCTCATGGGTTGCTGCAAAGGGACCTCCAGTTGATCCATCCGACTTATATGGCTTTACATGTGAATCTCCTCATTCTTCTGATGAGTCATTTCACTCTAACTATAAACTGTTCAAAAATCAGAATGGTGAAGTATTTGCTAGATATGTTGGGAGTTTGGGACTAACTGCAGGAACGGTTCCCCTATGAAGAAAATTTGGGTTCCCAAAAGTTGTCTTGAAAGTCTTCAGGTGAATGTCCTCATGACACCACCTGTGAAGAATAGGAACTCCAGATCAAATTTTTCATATGAACCAAATTTTTCATATGGATCCAAGTCCTCAAGTGGACCGAAGTCCTCACATGGATCATATTCCTCAAAAGGATCAAAGTCCTCATATGATCATCATCGTGCTAACCCTTCTGTTTCGCAGGGTAGAGCTAAGGGCTATGAATATGTGCATTATTCTTCAAATCATTATGTTCATAAGTCCTCGAATAATTTCTCTGCTTATTCATATGCTTACCCTAACCCCTCTTATGTGAAATGAAGTGGCCTGGCGTCCATGCCACCTTTCTCATATGGTGCTCGCAGAGTGATGAATTATTTGCCACCCCTCCAGATGTGGGAGGTGAAGAAAAACAACTAATCTCTTATGCAGGGTCAGGTCTCCAGTGCCGAAACGATCAAGAATTTCTTTGGAGACACGAGCGATTACGATAGGGCTTGAGCTAATCATGATGAAATGAACCTTCATTTCTCACGTCCTCATACTGATTATCTGTTCTAATTGACCTGATGATATTGATGTCATATTCTTCATTGATGAAGTATATGAGTTTGTAAGCTGCACTAATTCATCTGCAGATGATCAACCCAAAGCAAATGAGTGGGTCCTCGATAGTGGATGTACAAATCACATGACTGGTGACAAGAATCTATTGATGGATGCTCCCTTATCATCGTCACATCTGAAGCATATCATCTTCGCTGACAAAGGAAAAAGTCAGTTATTGGGTCTAGGTAAGGTTGCGATCTCTAAGGACATACACATGGACAAAGTCATGCTTGTCGAGTCCTTAGGATACAACCTCATGTCTGTCTCAATGCTTTGTGATCTTGATATGGTTGTTGTCTTTGGCAAATATCGTTGTGTTGTGATCTTGGAAGCTGACAATTCCAAAGTCTTGAAGGCTTTAGGAGAGGAGACTTGTACATTGTTGATTTCTCTCTACGTGACCACAGTTTGTGTGCTTACTTGCAAAAGCTTCGTAGGCTGGCTATGGCATCGACGACTTGGTCATGCCGGCATGAGGAATCTGCACTGCCTTCATGAAGAAGAAGCATGTCATTGGCATTGAGAATGTCAAATTCCTTAAGGATCACTTATGTGGAGCCTATGAAGCTGGGAAGATGACAAAGGCCAAGCATCCAGCGAAGACTATCCTGACTACCACTCGACCATTTGAATTGCTTCACATGGATCTCTTCGGTCCTAATCATTATTCTGCTGTTACAAACGATGCATCTCTATATGGCTTTGTTATTGTTGATGATTATTCTCGTTATACATGGGTACACATTGTCACTTACAAACATGAGGTGCAGGAAGTCTTCAAACGATTTTCCTCAAGGGCTTCAACCAACTTTGGTGTGAAGATCAAGCACATCAGGAGTGACAATGGAACTGAGTTCAAGAATTCCGGTGTTGATGACTATCTTGATGAGCTTGGTATTACTCATGAGTTATCTGCTCCTTATACACCTCAACAGAATGGCGTCATGGAGCGCAAGAACAGAACTCTTGTTGAGATGGCTCGCACTATGCTTGATGAATACAAGACGCCTCGTCATTTCTGGAGTGAGGCAATTGATACTGCCTGCCACATCATCAACAGAGTATATCTTCACAAATTCTTCAAGAAGACTGCCTATGAACTCCTCACTGACAAGAAACCCAATGTAAGTTACTTCAAAGTCTTCGGTGCTAAATGTTGGATTAGAGATCCTCATCAAAATTCTAAATTTGCACCGAAAGCACATGAGGGTTTCATGCTTGGTTACGGAAAGGACTCGCATACCTACAAAGTCTTCAACAACGTTCTCCACAAGGTTGTTGAAACTGTGGATGTGCGGTTCGATGAAACTAATGGCTCGCAAAGAGAGCACCTACCTTCTGTGACAGATGAACCAGCACCTGAGGATTCTATCAAGTTCAAGGCCACCGAGGATGTCATTCCTACTGAAGAATCTGCTGAAGAATTCATTCCAGAACGTGATGAACGTCGAACTGGCGCAAGTGAAGAAAATGGTGCTGAGGAAAATGCTCCTGAAGAAAACGCGGATCAAATTCCTCGAAGACAACCCACTCATCCTCGTATTGCAAATGAAGTGAAAATCGAGAAGGTCATCGATGACATTGAAGCACCAGGTCCTCTCACACGCTCAAAAGCTTCACATTTGTCTAACTTTTGTGGGCACTTTGCTTTTGTCTCTATCACAGAGCCCACTAAGGTAGATGAAGCATTTGTGGAGCCTGAGTGGATTCAAGCTATGCAAGAAGAATTACATCAGTTCGAGCTCAACAACGTCTGGGAACTGGTCAAACGTCAAGATCCTCGCAAGCACAACATTATTGGCACAAAGTGGATCTACCGCAACAAGCAAGATGAAAATGTCCTTGTTGTGAGGAATAAGGCACGGCTTGTAGCTCAAGGCTACACACAGGTTGAAGTAATTGACTTCGATGAAACTTTTGCACCTGTTGCTAGACTTGAGGCTATTCGCATATTACTTGCTTATTCTAACCATCATGATATTATCTTACAACAAATGGATGTGAAAAGTGCATTCCTCAATGGTAAGCTTGAGGAAGAAGTATATGTTGCTCAACCCCCAGGTTTTGAAGATCCAAAGAATCCCGACAAAGTCTTCAAGCTCAACAAGGCCCTGTATGGCCTCAAGCAAGCCCCTCGGGCGTGGTATGATACTTTGAAGGAATTCCTCATGAAGAATGGCTTCAAACCCGGTTCACTCGACGCAACTCTTTTCATTAAATCTTATGATGGTGAATTGTTTGTGTGCCAAATATATGTTGATGATATCATTTTTGGCTGTACTGACCAACGATATAGTGATGAATTCGCCTATATGATGAGTGAAGAATATCAAATGTCTATGATGGGAGAGTTGAAATTCTTTTTAGGTCTTCAAATTCGTCAACAGCGCAATGGAATATTGATATCTCAAGAGAAATACCTCAAGGACGTACTGAGGAAATTCGGCATGCAAGATTGCAAAGGGGTCAAAATTCCAATGCCCAGAAATGGCCATCTATGCACTGATGAAAATGGTAAAGACTTCGATCAAAAGGTATACCGCTCCATGATTGGTTCTTTATTGTACCTATGTGCATCTAGGCCGGATATTATGCTTAGTGTTTGCATGTGTGCCTGATTTCAAGCTACACCGAAGGAACCACACCATAAGGCTGTGAAGCATATTCTTCGATACTTAGCTCACACACCAACACTTGGATTATGGTATCCCAAGGGCTCTACTTTTGACTCATTGGATATTCAGACTCTGACTATGCTGGCGGTCGCGTGGACCGCAAGCCAACATCTGGCACATGTCATTTCCTCGGACGATCTTTGGTCTGTTGGTCCTCAAAGAAACAGAACTACGTATCACTCTCCACCGCAGGTTGAGTACATTGTCTTTGGATCGTGTTGTGCTCAACTACTATGGATGAAGCAAACACTCAAGGACTATGGCGTCAACGTGAAGATTGTGCCTCTCTACTGTGACAACGAGAGTGCCATCAAGATTGCTCATAACCCAGTTCAGCACTCGAAGACCAAGCACATCCAGATTCGTCATCATTTTCTTCGTGATCATGTGTTGAAGGGCGACATCTCCATCGACCACGCCAAGATCAAGATCAGGTGGCCGATATCTTCACTAAGCCCTTGGATGAGAAGAGATTTAGCAAGTTGCGGTGTGAGCTAAATATCCTAGAATCTTCGAATGTTCTCTGAAATGGACACACATCCTAACACTTATGCTGACTTGATGACTTAGATGCACAACACATGAAGTAACGTTTTTCTTCAATCAAAAGACTAACCCTCTAAGTGTGAAGAAATTAATGAAGAAATTGATTCTCAGAGCCCTATGACAATTGTACGCGGTGTCTGAAATTAGCTTTCTTATACGGTGGGTTATGCCACCAACCAAAGTTGAAAATCTTCACTTTGAGTTTTTCTTTGTTTTGAAATTCCTCGGTTTTTCAAATTCTTCAACTTTGCATTGTCTTCCCGGTGTTCTTCATTTGTCTATATATATATATATATATATATATATATATATATATATATATATATATGTGTGTGTGTGTGTGAGTTTAATGTCCTCTACAGCATTCACTTATTGTTATTTCTTCAAGTTGATTTCTTCTGCCAAGTGAAACGTAACTTTTTACTTATCTTATCTGAATTTTCGGCTTTGCCGCTCAAACCGTTCCGCTTCTCACGACAATACTTATCTATTCACCCACGATCCTACACGATCGCCACCTCTCAGTACATGGGTGACACATGTCAAGCGAATGGGAAGGGGCCAGGGGCATGTTCGTCCGATTTCCTCGGTTGAACAGTTTTTCACTCCCTCTATAAATACCCCTGTCTCTTCCTCACTTCATTTTCACCTCGCTCGCGCTCTCTCCCGCTCGAGCTTCCCAAAACCCTAGCGCCGCCGCTACTTCATCGTGGCCGGTGAGGAAGAGCTTCACTGCCTCGACCTCGTCGGCGTCGTACTCGCGCCGGTTGCGGATTTCTTCACTCCGCCGCCGCCGTAGCCGTCTTCCTCTGCCGAGTTAGGGCGTGGAAGATCTGACCTGATGAACTTCACATCTGTTCTTCTCAGTTTGTCGTGTTCTTCACTTCGGGTAATTAAAAGTTACTTCATCATCTTCTATTGATTCATTTCTCTAAGCAATGATTTTCTTCAAGATTCCTCAGTTGTGTGGATTCTCAATCTATACAACTCTGGAACCTAAGACAAAGAACGCTTAGTGAAATTCCTCAAGACTCATCTGGTCAAATTCCTCAAAACCTATTCTTGTTGAAAAACCTTCTGAGAACGCATATGACCTCTCCAAATTCCTCGCAACTATACTCTGTTCACAGGCACAAATGTCCGCTGCTGAATCACTAGGTTCTCATCAACTTAACTCATTTGCAGCGTTCCTCGAAGAAAAGTTGCATACCTCTTCAGAAACTTCAGTTGTTCATATTCCTCAGCTGAAGAAAATGGGTGACAAAAGGCCACAGAAGGGAGGAAAGAGGCCTGAGGTCAATACTGCATTTGAAATCCCTGAAGACATATACAAGGACTACTGCACTCCTGATGAAGCCAAGTTCGGCAAAGAGGACAAGAATCAGCGCAAGGTGCGCATACAAAGGATAGAGAGGAGATGGGCACGAGAATGGAGGGAGTACAGATATGTTACTCCCAAGTACATGAAGAAATTCACACTCAAGGCTTCTCCATTGCCTCAGGAGCATCTGCAAGCTCCTCAGCTGCTCGTACTTCCTCAGTTGGTCCCTCTCTGCTGAAGAAAAAGGCCACTGCTGGACGAGGCACTCGACCAAGTCCTCACAAGAAGCAGGTCGCCTTCCACGTACCCTCTGATGATGATGAGGCGGATGATGAAGAACTTGCCGAAATCATCAGAAACAGGCAAGCCAGGGCCGCTAGAGCCAAAGGCAGCAATGTGCGTGATCTTTGGATCCAAAGTTGATCCTCGACTACATTGACCTGTGGCACAAGGATCCTAACACGCCTTTGCCAGAGATGAACCTCACTCCTGGTCAAAGTCATGTTCTCACTGCCTTCATTGAAGAAGAGAAATGGAAATTTGAACAAGGCAGAAGTTTGAAGAAAGTGCAGTACAAGAAACAGCGCTACCTCAAGGACAATGTCCTCACTCTCACTCCTCATCAGCTCCTTGCCTTGCAAGTTGAAATCAAACAGCTAAGTGATGAATTTGATCGCTACCATGCTGATTGGAAGGGCGCCAAGGTGCGTTTCGTCAGTCTGACGAAGAAATTCACTTCAAGTGCTGCTCCACCTGTGCACGTTGAAGTTACTCTGGCTGAGGCATCTGCTCGACCCTCAAGAACATGCCAAAGACACGATGACATTCAGGCTGCTGAAGAAAATGAGAGTGCCAGGGCTGATGACTCCATTCCAGCCGCTGAAGATATTGCCAGGGCATCCACTAGTGATGCGCCTGAGGAAAGTGAACTGCTCAGGACAACTGCATCAGTTGTGCCTGAGGAAATTGAACCAAAGTCCTCTGCACCTCCTGCGCCAACACCAACTCCGATTCTTCCATCTGCATCAGATGCGAAGAAGACCAAGGCTGCAGAACGTGCAGCTGTGAAGAAAAGGAAGGCATCAACTTCTTCAAATTCTTCAGCTCCGAAGAAGATGAAGACTCTGATCAGCTCAATTGACAATCCAATTGATGTTGTTCTAGTTTCATCAAGGCCATCAAAGGACCTTGTTCCATTTGGTGAAGATTATGTGATTCCTGATGAATCTGATGAAGAAACTCCTTCTGTTGCTTCGTTAGAGCAGTTGGACGAAGAAATTGAAGTGGATAAGATCCCTTCAACCCCAGTCATTTCCTCACCTATGCCTTAGTTTACTGCTGAAGAGGCAGGTGTTGAAGAAATTGAAGATGAGGATGTGGACATTGGTTGTACCACTCCTGTGCTCAATGATGAATTTTGGGACAGTCAACATCCAAACTCTCCTATTTCACTCCACTCCAAGCTATTCCTCAGTCCCCTGCTGCCACTGAAGTGCAAATGGGATCTGAAGAACCTCATGCAACCCCAAGTGTTCATGAAGAAATTCCAGCCACTACTGCTGAAGAAATTGTCAATGAAGAATTGACGACCCAGGCTGAAGCTGAAGAAGAGCCTGAAATTCCTCAGCCTGAGGAACCTGAGATTGCGATTCCTGAAGTGGTGCTGCAATTGACTAACACTCCTCAGCCCAAGCCAAAGGATCCTTTCTCTAAGAAGCAAAAATTCAAAGCTGATGATTTCTACGGCGAGCACGTATTCTTCACGAAATTCAACCCCTATGACAATGCTCGTCTTAGAAGGAAGCATTTCTGGACTGCCAGCCAGGCCAACTTCTATTCCTCCGTGCTCTTCAACAAGGACAAAGTCTTCGATCATGAGCATATTCCTCATTTGGACATGGAATCCATGCCTTTCTTCTCTCAAGTCCTCAGCATGATTCATGACGCTGGATTGCTCATTTTCTGCTCCGACATAGTTGATTGGAATGAAGAGCTTATTCTTCAGTTCTACGCAACTTTGCATATCACAGCGATGTCTTTCTTGGCGTCAACTCGTGGGTGTTGGACTGGATGACTGAAAACACTCATTACAAGGCACCAGCCTCTGAATTGCTTCGTGCCCTACCAATCAGTCCTCCACCTGACGGTGCTCATTGTTTGTATGATGAGCCTGAACTCACTGATCACTATATGCAAGTGCTCATGAAGCCGCTGAAGCCAGGTCAAGCTCCAAGGACCAAATTCCTCGTGAAGGAATTGCTCTATGTGCCAAGAACAATCTATCACATTCTGACGAAGACCATGAGTCCCATCAAAGGCCATGACTCATCCGATGAAGAAATTATCGGAATGATGAAGAATATGCTTTTCAACATCATGCATGGCATCCCCATAAATTATCATGATTTCTTCATGAGGACTCTGGCGAATGTTGCACTTTCTCCATTTGAGCTGAAGCCTTACGCGCCGTGGATCATGAGATTCCTCAGAATAAGGTCTTCACTCTACAAGGCTGATTTTCAGAATCACCTCAGCTACTTACCCCCTATTGAAGTCCTCAAGCGCACAATTTCCTCATCTGATGAGAAGGGCAAGTCACCAGCCGTGATCGATGAAGGCATTCGTCCATTGGATGGTCAGTTCCGCAAAGCTGCATCTTACTCCACCAAGGATGACTTTGCAACTCATGATACTGCTGCCAATGCTACCAAGACAAGTCCTCAAGCTACTGCTCCTCGAGTGCTAACTGATCGTGAACTTCTGATAAGTCTTCACCAGAAGGTGGATCGAAACCACAAGTGGGTTAAGCGTCAGTTTGGCTCTATTCTTCACAACATGACTTCTACACATAATGCAGTGAAGAAAAACCACTACTACCTCCATTAAGTGTTTGATCGCACCTGGGCTATTCTGTCACATCTATATGGTGAAGAAGATCTGAAGCAAATGGGCTTCAAGGAAGACTTTGACTGGTCTGCTCCTCCACCGAAGAGATTCAAGAAGGTCAAGGTTCCTTCCTTGGTGGTTAGCTCATATTCCTCATCACGTGCCACGGACGAGCATGAAGACTTGGACGACACTGCAGCAGGCCCTACAACAACTCAAGACCCTGACATCGCTGGTGCTCCTCCATCTTCATGATATTCTTCAGGGGCGTTAGTCCTCAGTTTCAACCCTTTTGGTCATTCGATGACAAAGGGGGAGAAATTTGAGTTAGTCTTCAAGCGGGTCTATCTTATATGGGCGTTTTTTTGCTAAGTTACAACTCTCGTTCTTCTGATGACTTTGCTGGATCGAGTTGTAATCTTAAACTCTATGGTGACCTAATACTTTTGTTGTGTTCTTCTGCATGCTTATTCCTGATTAATGTTACTGCACGCATGTTGAATTACATCAGTCGCCATATTTCATCATGCATTTCAAATTCTTCATATTATGTATCAAATGGGTGTATGAATTACAAGATATAGGGGGAGATTTCCATGATTATACTCTTCAAGTGTGCATTGCTTCAAAAGCAAATTCCTCATTATGCACATCTTCAGGGGGAGTTCTTCTATATCTTGCAATCAAAAATACTCAACATCAGTATTTACACTTCATGTATTTATCCCTGTTGAAAACTTAACCTATATTGTCATCAATCACCAAAAAGGGGGAGATTGTAAGTGCATCTAGTGCCCCTTAGTGATTTTGGTGCATTGAAGACTTATAGGTTAAGGGACTGATGCGTTTGTGAGTGTACATAGGTCTATAAGTCTATGAGGAGTTTGATATTTACAGAGAAAGTCGACCCTAAAAATGAAGTTCTTCAACTGAAGACTTTGGATTTCTGAAGACTTTCTGAAGACTTTGAAAGTGAAGAAATTGGTGTGACCTTGAAGACTTGGCAATCATTCGAGGAACATGAAGCGTGAAGACTTTTGTTTTCGTAGTTTCATTTTCTCTTTCTTGAGGGAAACACCGTCTTTGTTAAAGGGGTCGAGGAAATACTAAGGAAAAATTTCCATGTGATGCTCAACTCAAAATCCTACACCTACCAATCCCTTCGAGTGAAGCCATTGGAAATCTCATATAGTTCAGTCATACTCTTCAGTGACAGAGACAAAGTTCTTCTGGTCTCTGAAGAATTTGTTCTGACTGAGGAGTTAGGAATTCACTAGTGTGAATTGCCTACACAGTGAGGAACATGTTAGCCCTGAGGATTTTGATAGTCAAAATTCCGACTGTTGCTGTGCTATGCGCCAGCGGTTCCAAAATATCTACCCACCTAACAGTCATATCGCATAAGGGCATTTATGTCTTATCATGTCGTTGCTCCCTAGGCTATAAATAGCCGCCCCTTCAACCACTAGCCGGTTGGCTGCTCCGAGAGAAACTGACACTTGTCAATTGAGAGCATCCCATCCTCCGAGGACTTTGAGCGAAAATCATCAAGTGAGGAAAACCCAAAACCCAACACCTACAAACCCAAAGTGATTGAGCATCACAGAAGAGATTGATCCTGCGTGGATCCGACGCTTGTTTCCTTTGAAGACTGTGCTTCTTCCAAACGGTTAGGCGTCAAGGTCTAGAGCATCCAAGAGGAATTGTGGATCGCCGAGTGACCGAGTTTGTGAAGGTTCGGAAGTCACCTGAAGACTTACCACGAGTGATTGGGCGAGGTCTGTGTGACCTTAGCTCAAGGAGAATACCGTGAGGACTATGTGTCCGGGACTGGGTGTCCTCGAGTTTAAATACTTAGCCGCTCCAACCAGATGTACAACTGAGACAGCAGTTGGAACTGGTCTACCAAATCATTGTCTTCACCGAGCTTACTAGTTCTATTTCCTCAACTCTTTCATTTCCTCATGCCTGTTGTTGTGTGCCTGTTCATATCTGCCTGAAGACTTTGACTGAAGACTTTCTCAATTTCCTCAGATAAATTTCTTCAGTCTGTCCGTCTTCTTTCTTGTGTTATCATGTGTTTACGCTTTCCGCACTCTGTGCTTGTCTTCATTTCATCATGATGACTATGCTTGTGTTCTGTTATGTTTACTTCTGAGTACTTATTCCGCTGCTAGTAGTTCTTCATTTAGGAATTTCCTCACCAGCAAATTCCTCAGTGAAGAATTCACAAAAATCGCCTATTCACCCCCCCCCTCTAGTCGATATAACGCACTTTCATGGGTTATCAAGATCAACAGCAGGTTCAATCTCTACATCATTGTTTTTGCTAGGTTGAGCATCAACATGAACATTATCATTAATATTATCACTAGGTTCATGTTCATCACTGATTGAGTTTCAAGATCGAAATAGAAATATCATTGAGATTCTCGTGTGTGTCTACTGATGGGTTCACTAGAAGCATGCAAAGTCCTATCGTCTTTCTTTTTCTTCTTTTTAGAAGAACTAGGTGCCTCTAAATTATTTCTCTGAGAATCTTGCTCGATTCTCTTAGGTTGGCCTTCAGGATACAAAGGTTCCTGAGTCATTCTACCAGTTCTAGTAGCCACTCTAACAGCAAAGTCATTTTTATTATTTAATTCATCAAGCAAATCATTTTGAGCTTTAAGTACTTGCTCAGCTTGAGTAGCAACCATAGAAGCATATTTGCTAACGAGCTTGAGTTCATCTTTAACTCTAGCCAGATTATCACTTACATGTCCTATCTCGAAAGCATTATTCTTTAACTCTCTACCAACATAAGCATTGAAACTTTCTTGTCTAGCCATAAAGTTATCAAATTCATCTAAGCATGGGCTATGAAATTTAGTAGAGGGATTTCAACTTTATCATATCTATAGAGAGAATTTACCTTTACTACCTGTGTCGGGTTATCAAGACAATATGGTTCTTCAATAGGTGGTATATTAAGACCATGTATTTCTTCAATAGGAGGTAAATTCTTAACATCTTCATCTTTAATACCTTTTTCTTTCATTGATTTCTTTGCCTCTTGCATATCTTCAGATCGAGAAATAAAACACCTCTCTTCTTGAAGTGGGTTTAGGAATAGGCTCAGAGTTGGCTCAATTGGTTCAGGAATTACTTGAGGAATTGGCTCAGAAGAGTCCAATTATTTTCATTAGTCAACATATTATTCAATAATATTTCAGCTTAAATCATTTTCTTTCCCTGAAAACACAACCAGACAACTATCCAAGTAGTCCTTGGAAGCATCGGTTAGTCCATTATAAAAGATATCAAGTATTTCATTTTTCTTAAGAGGATGATCGGGCAAAGCATTAAGTAACGGAGAAGCCTCCCCAAGCTTGTGGGAGACTCTCTTCTTTGATTTGCACAAAATTATATATTTCCCGCAAGGCAGCTTGTTTCTTATGAGCAGGGAAATATTTAGCAGAGAAGTAATAACTCCTATCCTGGGGACTATGCACACAACCAGGAGAAAGAGAATTATACCAAGTCTTAGCATCACCCTTTAATGAGAACGGAAATATCTTAAGGATATAATAATAGCGAGACTTCTCATCATGAGTAAACAGGGTAGCTATATCATTCAACTTGGTAAGATGTGCCCACAACAGTTTCAGATTCAAGGCCATAAAAAGGATCAGATTCAACTAAAGTAATAATCTCGGGATCAACAGAGAATTCATAATCCTTATCAAGAATACGTATAGGTGAAGTAGCAAAAGCGAGGTCAGGTTTCATTCTAGCATTAAGAGACTGCTGCTTCCATTTAGCTAATAATTTCTTAAGATCATATCTATCATTGCACGCAAAGATTTCCCTAGCAGCTTCTTCATTCATAACATAACCCTTAGGAACAACAAGCAATACATAATCATTGGGAGAACCTTCATCATCACTATCATCAATAATAGGTTCTTCAGTAATTTCATTCCCCCTAACTCTAGCAAGATGTTCATCAAGAAATTCACCTAATGGCAAAGTAGTATCACGCACAGAAGTAGTTTCATCATGCATAGCAGAAGTGGCATCATCAATAACATGCGACATATCAGAATTCATAGTAGTAGCAGGTTTAGGTGTCGCAAGCCTACTAATAACGGAAGGAGAATCTAGTGCAGAGCTAGATGGCAGTTCCTTACCTCCCCTCGTAGTTGAGGGAAAATAGTAGTTCGATCGTCTTTCAAGTTCTTCATAGTGATCAACAGATATAAATCCCAAGTGACTCAGAGAATAGAGCTATGCTCCCCGGCAACAGCGCCAGAAATTAGTCTTGATAACCCACAAGTGTAGGGGATCGCAACAGCTTTCGAGGGTATAGTATTCAACCCAAATTTATTGATTCGACACAAGGGGAGCCAAAGAATATTCTTGAGTATTAGCAGTTGAGCTTTCAATTCAACCACACCTAGATAACTTAGTATCTGCAGCAAAGTATTTAGTAGCAAAAGTGGTATGATAATAATGGTAACGGTAGCAAAAGTAAAGATAAATGTTTTTGGGTTTTTGTAGTAGTTGTAACAGTAGCAACGGAAAAGTAAATAAGCGAAGAAAAATATATGAAAAGCTCGTAGGCAATGGATCAGTGATGGATAATTATGCCGGATGTGATTCCTCATGCAATAGTTATAACATAGGGTGACACAGAACTAGCTCCAATTCATCAATGTAATGTAGGCATGTATTCCGTAAATAGTCATATGTGCTTATGGAAAAGAACTTGCATGACATATTTTGTCCTACCCTCCCATGGCAGCGGGGTCCTAGCGGAAACTAAGGGATATTAAGGCCTCCTTTCAATAGAGAACCGGAACAAAGCATTAGCACATAGTGAATACATGAACTCCTCAAACTACGGTCATCACCGAGAAGTATCCCGATTATTGTCACTTGAGGTTGTCGGATCATAACACATAATAGGTGACTATAGACTTGCAAGATAGGATCAAGAACACACATATATTCATGAAAATAATAGGTTCAGATCTGAAATCATGGCACTTTCGGGCCCTAGTGACAAGCATTAAGCATAGCAAAGTCATAGCAACATCAATCTCGTAACATAGTGGATACTAGGGATCAAACCCTAACAAAACTAACTTGATTACATGGTAAATCTCATCCAACCCATCACCGTCCAGCAAGCCTACGATGGAATTACTCATGCACGGCGGTGAGCATCATGAAATTGGTGATGGAGGATGGTTGACGATGACGACGGCGACGAATCCCCCTCTCCGGAGCCCCGAACGGACTCCAGATCAGCCCTCCCGAGAGAGATTAGGGCTTGGCGGCGGCTCCATGTCGTAAAACGCGATGAAACTTTCTCTCTGATTTTTTCTTCCCCGAACGTGAATATATGGAGTTGGAGTTGAGGTCGGTGGAGGTCCAGGGGGCCCACGAGATAGGAGGGCGCGCCCTAGGGGGCCGGGGGGCGCGCTCCCTTGTCTCGTGGACAGCCTGTGGGCCCCCTGGTGTATATCTTTCGCCCAGAAATTCTTATTAATTCCAAAAAGTGCCTCCGTGGATTTTCAGGACATTCCGAGAACTTTTCTTTTGTACACATAAAACAACATCATGGCAGTTCTGCTGAAAACAGCGTCAGTCCGGGTTAGTTTCATTCAAATCATGCAAGTTAGAGTCCAAAACAAGGGCAAAAGTGTTTGGAAAAGTAGATACGTTGGAGACGTATCAGTGTTAATACTTGGTATAGATATGTGTTAGATACCATTACTGGGGGTAATTTCTTGGGCGGTCACCCTATGGATGTTTATAATGATATGATAAATTCGATGGGATCGCCACCACTCATGGTTAACGAAACAGCTTTAACTTTGGAACATGTGATGCAAATGCTTGATATTATTGAGAATAAAGTTTCTACCGTAGAGCTTATTGAAAATTTGGATAAAAATATTCATAATCTCATTACTCAAATTGGATCAAAGGTAGGAATCACTTAAAAACCTAAAAGAAAAGAGACCAATCGTTACAAACAAATTTCTTGATTTTCTACCTAGGAGTGTGACCATCAATAAACCTAATGAACAACCTAGTAAGTATAGATGTGCACTTGAATAATTAAATATCAAAGATGACAATAGCTAGATTTATGCAATATGCCTAGTTAGGGGCGTTAAACAATAGCGCTTATTGGGAGGCAACCCAATTTTTGTTTCTTTTTTTGTTTTTGCTTATGCTTTTCAATAAATACACAATATTACTTATGTAGTAATTGTGTTTTAGTGTTTGAGACAAGTAAGACCTTTGGGATGATCTATGGTGATAGTTGACTTGATCTTGCTGAGAAACAGAAATTTTTGTGCTTATTGACAGAGTTTTAAAAAATCACAGAAGCGTACTTTTGATATGAATATTTGACAAAATATTTATATACAAATTGCATAATTTTTTCTATTTTTTCAAAAAAATTGGAGTTACAGAAGTATATGAAGTTTCCAAATTACTACAGACTGTCCTGTTTTTGACAGATTTTGTTTTCATTGTGTTGTTTGCTTATTTTGATGAATGTATGGGTAGTATCGGGGGGTATGAACCATGGAGAAGTCAGAAATACAGTAGATATAACACCAATATAAAATTGGAATGAGTTTGCAACAGTACCTAAGTGGTGACTTGCTTTTATTATACTAACAGATCTTATGAGTTTTCTGTTGAGTTTTGTGTTGTGAAGTTTTTTAAATTTTGGGTAAAGTTTTGATGGACCACGGAATAAGGAATGGCAAGAGCCTAAGCTTGGGGATGCCCAAGGCACCCCAAGGTAATATTCAAGTACAACCAAGCATCTAAGCTTGGGGGTGCCCCGGATGGCATCCCCTCTTTTGTCTTCAATCCATCGGTAAATTTACTGAGGCTATATTTTTATTCACCACATGATATATGTTTTGCTTGGAGCGTCTTGTGTTATATGAGTCTTTTATTTTTAGTTTGCCAAAATCATCCTTTCTGTACACACCTTTTGAGAGGGATACACATTAATTGTGAACTTATCAGAATACTCTATGTGCTTCACTTATATCTTTTGAGCTAGGTAGTTGCTCTAGTGCTTCACTTATATCTTTTTAGAGCACGGTGGTGTTTTTTTTGTAGAAGTTGATGAACTCTCGTGCTTCATTTATATTATTTTAAGAGTCTTGAAAATAGTATGACAATTTGCTTAGGTTATGAATTTTGTCCTAATATGATGGGCATCCAAGAGGGATATAATAAAAACTTTCATAAAGAGCATTGAATATATGAGAAGTTTGATTCCTTGCATTTGTTTTGAGATATAAATATGGTGATATTAGAATCATGCTAGTGATTAATTGTGGATTAGTAGAAATACTTGTGTTAAAATGTGTGATTCCCGAAGCATGCACGTATGGTCTATCGTTATGTGATGAAGTTAGAGCATGATTTATTATTGATTGGCATCCTTTGTGCGGAGGTGGGAGCACGCGATGGTTAACTCATATACCAACCTCTCCCCTAGGAGCATGCATATTAGTACTTTTCTTCGATGGCTAATAAACTTTTTGCAATAAGTATGTGAGTTCTTTATGGCTAATGTTATGTGATGAAATCGGATCATGATTTATTTACTGATTGTCTTCCTTATGAGTGGCGGTCGGGGACGAGCGATGGTCTTTTCCGACCAATCTATCCCCCTAGGAGCATGCGTGTAGTACTTTATTTTGATAACTAATAGACTTTTGCAATAAGTATGTGAGTTCTTTATGACTAATGTTGAGTCCATGTATTATACGCATTCTCACCCTTCCACCATTGCTAGCCTCTCTAGTACCGTACAACTTCCTCCGGTGCATTAAACCCACCATATACCCTTCCTCGAAACAGCCACTTCCTCGAAACAGCCACCATACCTACCTATTATGGCTTTTCCATAGCCATTTCGAGATATATTGCCATGCAACTTCCACCGTTCTATTTATTATGACACATACCACCATTGTCATATTGCTTTGCGTGATCATATAGTTAACATAGTATTTGTGGCTTGGCCACCGTTCATATTTTTTATATACATGTCACGCTAGATCATTGCACATCCCGGTACACCGCCGGAGGCATTCATATAGAGTCATATCTTTGTTCTAGTATCGAGTTGTAATTTTTGAGTTGTAAGTAAACAAAAGTGTGATGATCATCATTATTAGAGCATTGCCCCATGTGAGAAAAGAATGATGGAGGCTATGATTCCCCCATAAGTCGGGACGAGGCTCCGGACGAAGAGAGGCCAAAGAGCCCAAAAGAAAAAAAGAAAAAAAAATAAGAGAAAAGGAGAAAAAGGACAATGTTACTATCCTTTTTCCACACTTGTGCTTCAAAGTAGCACCATGTTTTCATGATAGAGAGTCTCCTATTTTATTAATTTCATGGGTTTCTTACATCTGTGCCCCTGGTTTCTTAGCTCTACTCATTCATCCCCGCGCTTTTAACTTTTGCTTAGTTTTTCCCACTCCTTTGCCCGAAACCCTCAGAACTGGTCACAACGAACGTTGCCGTCGGGTCAATGGCTTGACCATTAACTCTGATGAGTGGGGCCGCGGTGGACTGTGTCGTCCATTGGACCTGACAAGTGGGGCCGCGTAGGGCGGTGTCGCAATTCGACCGTCGGGACGTGGTTTCGTTGGGCCGTCCCTTGCATTAAACGCCTGCGCGCGCCACCACGACAGAAGCCTGCTATGCATGCACCCGGCAAATCCTGCCTGCATGCGTCGATGCGCACCGCCATGATGCGCCGATCGAGCCTACATTCGCCGTTCGAGCCTGCATGCGCCGATGCGTGCCACCACGATGCACTGACCGAGCAGCTTTCTTGCACGCCAGCCACCACGGATGCAGCGACGGTCACTACCGTTGGTTCCTCTCTTCTAGCTAGCTGGCTACATATTTGTGGCTTGTGTAAAAAAGAGAAGGGTCCATTGTGGCTGCATGCACTAGGTGGTTACTAACAAAGCGAGCTCTCTAAGAAAACAATCAACAAATATGTAGTCCCAATACGTAGATAGGGCCAACAAGCCCATAGCACAATCACATAGTTCAAACTAGGAAGAAATTAGTAATAGAATAGATAGAAAACTTAATAAAAGAACTTAATAAAAGGGCCAACAAGCCCATAGCATCTCCAACATAGTTAAATTACAACTTAACATAACATAGACTCAAAAAAAGATAGAGGGTTTAGAACCCTAGTCGCCGCCTTCTCCACCTCGCTCCTCCTCCGGGCGCCCTTCACTGCTCCTCCGGGGCGTTGTCGATGTGGTACGGAAGAGGGTGCATGCGCGACGCGGTGGGGAAGATGTTGGTGTACTCCGTGAACATGTTGTGGGTGGTGAAAGCGATGAACTCGCAGTCACACCAAAACACCCAGCCGAGGAGGTAGAAGGCGTCGCATGTGTTGGTAAAGTGGGCAAGGAGAGCAACCACCACCCCGTTTTGGATAACCTCCTCGACGCGGAACATCGTTGGAGTTCCCGCGGGAGGTGGTGGTGGCTGGGCACGAGGAAGAACTCGGTGAAGTTCCTTGTGGTCCTCCACCTTGATATCGCCCACAACATAGTGTGCGCTCAACGTACACGCCGGTAGGGTAGAGCATCTCCGGCACGATGTGTGGGAAGCGGTAGGTTGGTCCGGTGTATTACATGGCTGAGGGATGTGCAGAAGAAGGAGAAGGGGTTGAAGAGCAAGAAGGGCAGATGGCAGAGGATGGGAGATGGATGAGGGATGGCAGAGGCAGAGGGTGGCTTAAATAGTTGTAGTGCTACGTGTTATTTCGGCGTAGCAATAACGGGGTCAAATGTGAAGTAGCCCGTTTTCACTCCCACCGCGGCATCGGGAGTGTACATGCGTGGGAAACCGTGGTTTGAAAATAAGAAGAAGAAGAAGCTAATTGCACGCGTGGGAATCTATGGTCATATATATTATATGAACAAAAAGAGACAATTTTTGAATAGTTTGTGGCCATTTTGCATGATAAAAATAAATTTGGCCCTTATAAATTTGGTCATTTTGCAGTTCTATTGAGCAAAAAGAACTAAATTTTCTAGGCAATGACAATTGTTGTGTAATTTCAAACGATGCAAAAAACAGAGCCAGCACGTTCACAAAAAACAGAGCAAACGATGCAAAAAAACGACGCAATTCGACGGCCCAACCAGAGCTTCGTTTCCTTTTGGGCCAAATAACTACGCTTTTTCGTGGAGTCAGTGATGGGCGAGCAGCCGAGCACAACCAACAGGATCGCCTCTCGCGGATCGCCCCACGACCCAACAATGCGGAGTCATCCATGTGATCCAACGACGCGGAGCCTACACGCAGCCTGCCCACTGTATTCCTTCTAGAAGACCACATCTGAGGGTTGTCGCTTGGCGCCGGGGTATGATCGGACGGCTGACGTTCGGAGCTAGGGTTAGGCGAAACCCCGCGGGGTTTAAAGGGGTTTTGAGGTGGTCAACGGGGTTTCGAAGGCTTTGACTGAGCATAACTAATTTAAAACAAATCGAAAAAATATGAAACCTTTGTCATTCCGCATTTTATAAGACACACTAACGAGGAAAAATACTAAACTTGATCTATGGTCATTTTCATGGAAAAAAACTTAGCTGGCACGACCGAGGTCAAATGAGCACCATTAATTTTAAAAATCAAAAAATATAAAATCTACGCACAATGTTATCTTATGTGACATGTTACCAACCAAAAATCATAAACTTGGTCTATGGTCATTTTCATGAAAAAATCTTCACACATATGAGCTATCACGTACAACATTTCATAGAGTTCAAGGAGAGGAGGTAGGGTTACCTTCTGTTTTTTTTATTTAAAAAAACAAAAAAATCACCAAAGCTTTATTTCAAAGTGAATAAGAAGGATCTGAACTTAGTTTTCCATTTTTATATTTTAAACGTGTTTTTAATAGTTTTTATATTAAAGCATTTTTTTTCAAAAGAAAATGTAAAAATATGAAGATTAATTCAAAAAAATAGTGATACTTCGAATCTACACTATATAGATTGAATAGATATTAATAAAAAACATTTGGCTCATTTAGAGTAGGTCCAAAAAAACTTGATTACAAATGGGGTTGTTTACCCTAGCCTCGGAGCTCATTTGGAGTACATTTCTCAAATTCAAATTTATTTGACCTCTTCTAAATCACCTCAAATTTTGCACACATGATCTCCTACATAAAATTAGATAGTTTGTCAAGGTTTTTTTTTGCATTTTTTTTTGAATTTATACTGTCCTGTTGAATGTCAGTTCAAAATATCGGATAATGAGACATGCTGTTAGGAAAAAGCATGCATTTGATTAATAAACATGAGACAAATAATTAGGATAATACTCCTTTATGATCAGTGAAAAAGCAGCATGTCTGATCAGTGAAGCAACACTGAAACAACATGTGTGATCATTGCAGCACCTAAACTGGTGAGAAAAAGTAGCTTGTCTGATCAGTGAAGCAACACTGAAACAACATGTGTGATCATTGCAGCACCTAAACTCATAGCTCACAACATCTAAACAAAACTAACCATACACCACAGGCAAATTTAAGGACAGACAAATATAGATAGCATAATACATTACTAGCATAGATTCAGTTCATCACATCATAAGCAGCCACATTCAGTTCACCAAAAGTAACCCAAAAGATAAAGATAAAACATGCTGCCACATTCAGTTCATCACATCACACCGGAGTCAGGGCCTTCGCAAGGGCAGCATGCTGCCCCTGATCATGTAGTCCTCTCCGCTACATCCTCTGCATGTAACGCCCCGGATTCGATGCGCCAGGTGTCCGTCAGTTATTCGCCGTCTTTGCCATGTCATGTGCTTGCGTGTTGCACTTTGCCATGTCATCATCTGCATTTTATATCATGTCATCATGTGCATTTTATTTTGCATGCATGTTCGTTTCTTGCATCCGAGCATTTTCCTCGTTGTCCGTTTTGCAATCCGACACTCCTATGTCTCCCGGCGCCCCCTTTTACCTCTTTTCATGTGCGGGTGTTAAACGTTCTCGGAATGACCCGAGGTTTGCCAAGCGGCCTTGGTATACCACCGTAGACCGCTGTCAAGTTTCGTGCCATTTGGAGGTCGTTTGATACTCCAACAGTTAACCGGGTAACCGCAAAAGCCTCCTTCTCTTTGCAGCCCAACACCCCTTCCAAAGTGGCCCAAAACCCATCTAACTCCCCTCCATGCTCTCGGTCGTTCGATCACGATCGTGTGGGCGAAAACCGTGCCTCATTTGGAGTCTCCTAGCTCCCTCTACCTATATAAACACCCCTCCTCCCGAAATTTCGGGTCATTCCACCCCTAACCCTAGTCTTCTTCCACCTCGCGCCGCCGGACGCGTCCTCCCCGTGTGCCAGACATGTCCGCCCGTCGCCCTCATCCAATCGGGACGCGCCACGTTGCCCGGGCCGCCCACTTCGCCCAGCGCCTCCACCGCGGGCCCGCTTGGCCCGTGGTCGGACCTCCAGCGCCGCCAACTGGCCCGCGCCCGCCTTCCGCCCGAGCCGCCGCCCGATCTCGCGTCGCCGCCCGAACGCCCTTGCCGCCGTCATGGCCATGCCGGTCTTGTGCCGCCCGACCTCGCCCGGCGCCGGCCTCCTCGCCCGGCTCGCCTCTCCCTCCGCCCGGCCTGCCAAGCTCCGGTCGCCGGCGCCCCTCGCCAAGCCGGCCGCGGAGGAGCGCCGCCTCCTCCTCCGGCCGGCGCCCAGATCCGGCCTCCCGACCGGATCCGATCGGCCCCACCTCGCCGGCGACCTCCCCGACCTCCGGCGTCCTCCTCCACGCACATCTCCGTCCGCCGCAGCCCGCAACCCCGGCGAACCTCGAAATCCGCGCCACCGTTGACTTCTCCCGGAGGTGAAAAATCCACCAAGTCCCCAGATTTCTTGCATTTTTATGTTCACTTTGACCTGTCATATCTCAGCATCTGTAGCTCTGTTTCGTGCGTGTAATATGTAAAATTGTTCGCCTCGAAGAGTACATTATTTCATTCCATTGCATCATATTCATTTGAGTTAATCTTGATGCCCGAATCATCGTTGCAAGAGTGCTAAATGGTGTTAATCTGCTGAAACTGTTATGACATGCTCATTTGTCATTTTTGCCATGATTGATGTGTGCATCCTTTGAGGTTGATGTCTACATGTGTTTTGATCTATGCCATGCCATATTTACAGGGGTGCTATCTATGTATTTTTGTGATTCCTATAGTGAGTGCATCAAGCTTGTTAAGTAGGGTAATTGCTGTTGCTGTTTTCCTGACAGATTCTGTTATATTTAGTTGCTATGTAAACCTGCTGCTACAAGTCATTCTATGCATGATCTGGAGATGTTCACTAAGGATGTTTTTATAAACATGTCTTGCTCTATCCATTCATGCCCCTGGTTGTATTTTTAGCCTATTTAACTTGTTGTAATCTTTCTCTCAAATTGCTAAATAATGTTGTTGTCAGCCTGTTAACATTAAGTTCAGTTTTGCCATGAGCTTTGCTAGTGATCCATGGACCCTATGGACTTGACCTTGCCATTCTTAGCTTCTTAAACATGTCTTATTACTGTTGGTTGCCTTGCCATGCCATGTATTGCTCTGTGGTGAGTGGTTCAAGTTCACCAACATGCCTACTTATTGTTGTTCCTGCTATGTTTGAATCTGTCATATAACTTGCCATGTTTACATGGGTGCCATCATATCTTCTGGTCCTTTTTGGCTCATGGTCACTAAAGGACTTATTTTATATGAAATTAGTAGACTCATTCCATGCCTTTGTTTGCCTTTATAAGTTCCTGTAGCATGTTGTTTGATAGCTCTAAACATTGCAACCTGATGTTGTTTTCTGCTAAGTCTGAAACTGTTATTATTTGCAATCTTGTCATGTCCTTTTGAGCATGTTCTAGTGATTTCTGGAGATAGCTCAGTGTTCATGTTTTGTTATGCTTTACCTGTACTTCATACTCATGCCTTTTGTTTTCACGTTGAGATGCTGTAGCATAGTGTTTTGATGCTTGCAATATGCCTAGTTGCTGTTTTGGACAGCTTGTCCTTTAAACTTGTATAGTGCGTGTGTGTTGAACCGTTGCTCCGTTTGAGTGTGCTCTATATGAAACTTGCTTGATTTTGCATGTAGTTTCATATTATCATGTTGCATCCTTGTTTTGAGGTGTTTGCGTGATGTTTGGATGCATTTTGTATCAATGCCATGCTTATCTTGTTCTGCTCATATCTTCTAGGCCGTAGGTCCGAATCTAATGAACTTTATATGTAAATTGACTAGAATTTCGTGTAGATCATCTTGGTGCATCTTAACTTGCTGTTTAACCACTTGAACTTAAGGTTTATTCAGATCTGGAACAATTTCGAAATTTGCATATGACTTACCTAATTGTTCTATGTTGTTTCCGCCTCATTTAAACTTGCTTTGAGGTGTTGTTCTTGTTTGCATCATATTTTGCCATGAGTAGCTCCATGTAGCCTTGTCATGCATCATGCTTGTTGTGCATCATGTCTTGTCTATGTGTGGTGTGTTTACTATGTTGTGTGCTTCTTCTTGTTAGTTCCTGTTTCGTTGCGATCGTGAGGATTCGTTCGTCACGCTTGGTTGACTTCATCCGTTCGTCTTCTTCATGGACTCGTTCTTCTTTCTTGCGGGATTTCATGCAAGATGACCGCTACCCTGGATCTCACTACTATCATTGCTATGCTAGTTGCCTCGTTCTTTCGCTATGCTGCGCTACCTATCACTTGCTGCTCAAGCCTCCCAAATTGCATGAACCTCTAACCTTTGTTACCCTTCCTAGCAAACCGTTGTTTGGCTATGTTACCGCTCTGCTCAGTCCCTCTTATAGCGTTGCTAGTTGCAGGTGAAGTTGAAGATTGCTCCATGGTGGACAGGATTTTGGTTGGGATATCACAATATCTCTTATATTATTAATGCATCTATATACTTGGTAAAGGGTGGAAGGCTCGGCCTTATGCCTGGTGTTTTGTTCCACTCTTGCCGCCCTAGTTTCCGTCATATCGGTATTATGTTCCCGGATTTTTGCGTCCCTAACGCGGTTGGGTGATTTATGGGACCCCCTTGACAGTTCGCTTTGAATAAGACTCCTCCAGCAAGGCCCAACCTTGGTTTTACCATTTGCCTCACCACCACCTACTTTTCCCTTGGGTGTAATTAACCCAAGGGTCATCTTTATTTAGCCCCAGCCAACGCTTGTCTAAGTGTTGGCCCGAACAACGCCTTTCTTGGGCCACCGCTGGGAAACTCGAGGCCTGGTTTTACTCGTAGCTTTGTCTAATCCGGTGTTGCCATGAGAACGAGATATGTGCTGCTCCTATCGGGATTGTCGTCGCATCGAGCGGTCTTGCTGGTCTTGTTTTATTGCTTTGTCGAAATGTCTTGTAGCCGGATTCCGAGACTGATCGGGTCTTCCGGGAGAAGGAATATCCTTCGTTGATCGCGAGAGCTTATCATGGGCTAAGTTGGGACACCCCTGCAGGGTATAAACTTTCGAGAGCCGTGCCCGTGGTTATGTGGCAGTTGGGAATTTGTTAATATCCGGTTGTAGTAAACTTGAAGTAAACTCTTCTAAAATGCACCAACCTGTGCGTAACTGTGAGTGTCTCTTTTCAGGGTTGATCGAGAGGAGAACACGGTTTCTGGGTTATGTCGGCGTAAGTAGGAGTTCGTGATCACTTCTTGATCATTGCTAGCTTCACGACCGTTCCTTTGTTTCTCTTCTCGCTCTCATTTATGCGTATGTTAGCCACCATATATGCTTAGTCGCTGCTGCAACCTCACCACTTTACCCCTTCCCTACCCTTTAAGCTTTGCTAGTCTTGATACCCATGGTAATGGGATTGCTGAGTCCTCGTGGCTCACAGATTACTACACCAACAATTGCAGGTACAGGTTTGCGATGATCATGACGCGAGAGCGATGTTTGCTTGTTTTGGAGTTCTTCTTCTGCTTCTTCTTCGATCGGGGATAGGTTCGGTCGGCAGCCTGGGCTAGCGAGTGGATATTGTTTGAGTTTCGTTTATGTTTCATCCGAAGTCGGATGTTGATCCTGTATATGTTGTGATGTTGTATTCGTGTGGCATTGTATGCCTTATGTATGTATCCCCATCTATTATGTAATGTTGATGTAATGATTTCCACCTTGCAAAAGCGTTTCAATATGCGGTTCTATCCTTGGTGGGACCTTCGAGTCTCTTTTGGATAGGGTCGCATATTGGGCGTGACAAGTTGGTATCAGAGCCTCGACCGACCTTTGGAGCCCCCTTGATTGATCGTGTAGTTTGGCCGTTGTTGAGTCTAGAAAAAAAACTGATTTCGGAGTTTAGTTATATTAGAGAGTAGGAATTCTTTTTACTCCTCTGCCCCTTCGTCGCTCTGGTGAGGAATCTTGACGTAGGTGTTTTGAACTACTCCTCTTCCTATTCAAGTTTTTCTTTAGGATCACGCAGTTGGTTTTTCGATCGTTGTTCCTCAGCTCTTTTCATCCGGTGCATTTCTAGTCAAGTTAACTCAAGCCTCTTCATCTTTGAGTTCAATCCTCAGTTTTTTTTCTTTTCCCACCCACCCACCCTTTTCTTCTCGAAGCCGGAGCCTGTAAGCGAGTATCCATCCTAATCGTGCGAAGTCTTTGCTTTCTTTCCTCAATGTTTTCAACCGGTGTTTTCTCTTCAAGATATTCGTCGGTTCCCCCTTCCAAGTTGCCTTTGTTTTCCCGACCTCCCACCCCTTTTCTTCCCGAACTGAGTGCATTTCAAGCATCAATTTCATTTGTGCAGAACCTCTTCAGTTTTTCGTAAATTATCTCAACCGGTGGATTCTCGTCTCGGTGGACATTCTTCATCTCTTTTTCTTTCCGGTGGATTCAATTCAAGTTTTTTTCGGGTTGATCACATTCTTTTCCTTGGATCAAGTGTTTTCCCTGCTCGTTCGCCTCTCGCCAGCTTATCCTTCCAGAGTGTTCAAGACATCTCAGGAGATTTGTCTGTGTTCCAATTAATTCGAGGTTGTCACCTCATTCAAATGTTTCAATTATTCCGGTGCATCACCTATCTATTCAACATCCCTTTCCAACGGTGCTTTCCTTTTAGTGGGCCCTAACCCAAAGGTCTTTCCTAGGATCTTACCTGACTCTTCTAATTTTCGGAGCTATTCTCAAATCCTTTTGAAGTTTCACATAAGTATGATTTTCATCAGTCGGATCTTTTCCAAGATCGCTTTCAAATTATTTTCATTGTTGCCTCAACCTCTTCGCTTTTCATTTTTCCGGAGTACCTCAACAATTTTGGTGGTGTTTCTCGTCATCATTTGAAGATTGAAGAAGAGTTTTTCCTCTAAATCTTGCCCATTCTCTCGAAGTTTCATGGTTCTAGCTTCATGTTATCCTCTCATATTATTCCGTTTGTCAGATATTCTTTCTTACCCATCCGGAGTATGTCAGGAGTTGTTTTTCCATTTCTTTTCACCGGAGGCCATCATTCCAGTTATCGTTCTCTATTTATCCCGGTGCCTCGTTCAAGTGTTCTTTAATCAGCTCATGATCTCTTTGTTCTTGTGCATCTAAATCCCCTCTAGCTTATTGGTTCTTCTAATTCTGTCCGGTGATTCATTCTCTTTCGTCAGTCATTTCCGAATTCTTACGGTGGTTCGTTCAAGATTCTTTTTCTTTGATTATCATATTAATTCATTCGTTCTTTCCAATCCTACCGGTGGTTCATGAAGACCTTCTCAAGTTTGCGATATGTCACTTCTCAATCCTTTTCATCAAGAATAAGTAGTATGCAAATCCATTGCTTCTCATCAATTTAATTGGTGGAGGATAAGCATAACATAATTCTTATTCTCATTTCATCGTGGTCAAGTTGATTAATTCTTTCTTTGGAGATTGTTCGTGATGAGTGATTTTCTCGGATCTAAGTCGTTCGTCTTTTCTTTTCCGGAGTTCTAATTTACTCAACCATCTCGTCGGAACCTCCGTCTAAATCATCGCAATGCTCATCTTATTCTTTCATCCTTCAATTTTATCTCATCATCCTTTTGTCACCGGAGTTTTTCATGGTGCTTCTTCATGATTTAATTCATTCTTCAAGAGTTCATCAAGTATCATTCCATCCTCTGAAGTTCGTGTTCTATTCTGTCCTTGTTCAACCGGAGTGCTGCCTAAATCCTTTCAATCTTATTCGTTTCTTATCTTGTTCTAACCGGAGTGCTTTCAGAGTCTATCTTGATTCCGTGAGCTTTTGATTCTCGTCATTCTCGTCGTTCCTCTCTTCTTATCGAGTGCTCTCGATTCTTTGTTCATCTTCTCTCTTGCGTTCTTGTTTCACCTCATCCCTTTTCTTCTCCGTCTCGGTCCTAAGATCTCAGGACGAGATCTCTTGTTAGTGGAGGAGTGTTGTAACGCCCCGGATTCGATCGCGCCTGTGTTAAATCGCTTATTCGCCGTCTTTGCCATGTCATGTGCTTGCGTGTTTCACTTTGCCATGTCATCATCTGCATTTTATATCATGTCATCATGTGCATTTCATTTTGCATGCGTGTTCGTTTCTTGCATCCGAGCATTTTCCCCGTTGTCCGTTTTGCAATCCGACACTCCTATGTCTCCCGGCGCCCCCTTTTACCTCTTTTCATGTGCGGGTGTTAAACATTCTCGGAATGACCCGAGGTTTGCCAAGCGGCCTTGGTATACCACCGTGAACCGCTGTCAAGTTTCGTGCCATTTGGAGGTCGTTTGATACTCCAACGGTTAACCGGTAACCGCAAAAGCCTCCTTCTCTTTGCAGCCCAACACCCCTTCCAAAGTGGCCCAAAACCCATCTAACTCCCCTCCATGATCTCGGTCGTTCGATCACGATCGTGTGGGCGAAAACCGTGCCTCATTTGGAGTCTCCTAGCTCCCTCTACCTATATAAACACCCCTCCTCCCGAAATTTCGGGTCATTCCACCCCTAACCCTAGTCTTCTTCCACCCCGTGCCGCCGGACGTGTCCTCCCCGCGTGCCGGACATGTCCGCCCGTCGCCCTCGTCCAATCGGGACGCGCCACGTCGCCGCAGGCACGCCCGCCATACGCCTCCACCGCGGGCCCGCACAGCCCGTGGCGGCCTCCCGCGCCGCTAACCGGGCCCGCGCCCCACCTTCCGGCCCGAGCCGCCGCCCGCCGCCGCCCGATCTCGCGCGCCGCCGCCCGAACGCCGCCCTCGCCACGCCAGCCGGTCTTGTTGCCGCCCGGCCTTCGCCCAGCGCCTCCCTCGCCGGCTCCGCCTCTCCCTCCGCCGGCCACCAAGCTCCGGTCGCCGGCGCCCCTCGCCCGGGACCGGCCACCGGGCAGCGCCGCCTCCTCCTCCGGCCGCCGGCGCCCCAGATCCGGCCTCCCCGGCACCGGATCCGGTCGGCCCCACCTCGCCGGCGACCTCCCCGACCTCCGGCGTCCTCCTCCACGCACATCTCCGGCCGCCGCAGCCCGCAACCCCGGCGAACCTCGAAATCCGCGCCACCGTTGACTTCTCCCGGAGGTGAAAAATCCACCAAGTCCCCAGATTTCTTGCATTTTTATGTCCACTTTGACCTGTCATATCTCTGCATCCGTAGCTTCGTTTCGTGCGTGTAATACGTAAAATTGTGCGCCTCAAAGAGTACATCATTTCAGTCCATTGCACATGTTCATTTGAGTTCATCTTGATGCCCGAATCATCGTCGCAAGAGTGCTAAATTGTGTTAATCTGCTGAAACTGTTATAACATGCTCATTTGTCATTTTTGCCATGATTGATGTGTGCATCCTTTGAGGTTGATGTCTACATGTGTTTTGATCTATGCCATGCCATCTTTACAGGGGTTCTATCCATGTATTTTTGTGATTCCTGTAGTGAGTGCATCAAGCTTGTTAAATAGGATACTTGCTGTTGCTGTTTTCCTGACAGATTATGTTATATTTTGTTGCTATGTAAACCTGCTGCTACAAGTTATTCTATGCATAATCTGGAGATGTTCACTAAGGATGTTTTGATATAAATGTCTTGCTCTATCCATTCATGCCCCTGGTTGCATTTTTGGCCTACTTTAACTTGTTGTAATCTTGCTCTCAAATTGCTAAATAATGTTGCTGTCAGCCTGTTAACATTAAGTTCAGTTTTGCCATGAGCTTTGCTAGTGATCCATGGACCCTATGGACTTGATCTTGCCATGTTTAGCTTCTTAAACATGTCTTATTACTGTTGGTTTCCTTGTCATGCCATGTATTGCTCTGTGGTGAGTGGTTCAAGCTCACCAACATGCCTACTTATTGTTGTTCCTGCTATGTTTGAATCTGTCATATAACTTGCCATGTTTACATGGGTGCCATCATATCTTCTGGTCCTTTTTGGCTCATGGTGACTAAAGCACTTATTTTATATGAAATTAGTAGACTCATTCCATGCCTTTGTTTGCCTTTATAAGTTCCTGTAGCATGTTGTTTGATAGCTCTAAACATTGCAACCTGATGTTGTTTTCTGCTAAGTTTGAAACTGTTATTATTTGCAATCTTGTCATGTCCTTTTGAGCATGTTCTAGTGATTTCTGGACATAGCTCAGTGTTCATGTTTTGTTATGCTTTACCTGTACTTCATACTCATGCCTTTTGTTTTCACGTTGAGATGATGTAGCATAGTGTTTTGATGCTTGCAATATGCCTAGTTGCTGTTTTGGACAGCTTGTCCTTTAAACTTGTATAGTGCGTGTGTGTTGAACCGTTGCTCCGTTTTGAGTGTGCTCTATATGAAACTTGCTTGATTTTGCATGTAGTTTCATATTATCATGTTGCATCCTTGTTTTGAGGTGTTTGCGTGATGTTTGGATGCATTTTGTATCAATGCCATGCTTATCTTGTTACGCTCATATCTTCTAGGCCGTAGGTCCGAATCTAATGAACTTTATATGTAAATTGACTAGAATTTCGTGTAGATCATCTTGGTGCATCTTAACTTGCTGTTTAACCACTTGAACTTAAGGTTTATTCAGATCTGGAACAATTTCGAAATTTGCATATGACTTACCGGAATTGTTCTATGTTGTTTCCGGCCTCATTTAAACTTGCTTTGAGGTGTTGTTCTTGTTTGCATCATATTTTGCCATGAGTAGCTCCATGTAGCCTTGTCATGCATCATGCTTGTTGTGCATCATGTCTTGTCTATGTGTGGTGTGTTTACTATGTTGTGTGCTTCTTCTTGTTAGTTCCTGTTTCGCTATGCGATCGTGAGGATTCGCTTCGTCTCACGCTTGGTTCGGCTTCATCCGTTCGTCTTCTTCATGGACTCGTTCTTCTTTCTTGCGGGATTTCATGCAAGATGACCGCTACCCTGGATCTCACTACTATCATTGCTATGCTAGTTGCCTCGTTCTTTCGCTATGCTGCGCTACCTATCACTTCTTTGCTCAAGCCTCCCAAATTGCATGAACCTCTAACCTTTGTTACCCTTCCTAGCAAACCGTTGTTTGGCTATGTTACCGCTCTGCTCAGTCCCTCTTATAGCGTTGCTAGTTGCAGGTGAAGTTGAAGATTGCTCCATGGTGGACAGGATTTTTGGTTGGGATATCACAATATCTCTTATATTATTAATGCATCTATATACTTGGTAAAGGGTGGAAGGCTCGGCCTTATGCCTGGTGTTTTGTTCCACTCTTGCCGCCCTAGTTTCCGTCATATCGGTATTATGTTCCCGGATTTTGCGTCCCTAACGCGGTTGGGTGATTTATGGGACCCCTTGAGAGTTCGCTTTTAATAAGACTCCTCCACAAAGGCCCAACCTTGGTTTTACCATTTGCCTCACCACCACCTATTTTTCCCTTGGGTGTAATTAACCCAAGGGTCATCTTTATTTAGCCCCCCCCCCCGGGCCAATGCTTGTCTAAGTGTTGGCCCGAACCGAGCCGCCTGCGGGGCCACCGCGGGGAAACTCGAGGCCTGGTTTTACTCGTAGCCTGTCTCATCCGGTGTTGCCATGAGAACGAGATATGTGCAGCTCCTATCGGGATTGTCGGCGCATCGGGTGGTCTTGCTGGTCTTGTTTTATTGCTGTCGAAATGTCTTGTAGCCAGGATTCCGAGACTGATCGGGTCTTCCCGGGGAGAAGGAATATCCTTCGTTGATCGCGAGAGCTTATCATGGGCTAAGTTGGGACACCCCTGCAGGGTTTAAACTTTCGAGAGCCGTGCCCGCGGTTATGTGGCGGATGGGAATTTGTTAATATCCGGTTGTAGTAAACTTGAAGTAAACTCTTCTAAAATACACCAACCGTGTGCGTAACTGTGATTGTCTCTTTTCGGGGTTGATCGAGAGGAGAACACGGTTTCTTGGGTTATGTCTGGCGTAAGTAGGAGTTCGTGATCACTTCTTGATCATTGCTAGCTTCACGACCGTTCCTTTGTTTCTCTTCTCGCTCTCATTTGCGTATGTTAGCCACCATATATGCTTAGTCGCTGCTGCAACCTCACCACTTTACCCCTTCCCTACCCTTTAAGCTTTGCTAGTCTTGATACCCATGGTAATGGGATTGCTGAGTCCTCGTGGCTCACAGATTACTACACCAACAATTGCAGGTACAGGTTTGCGATGATCATGACGCGAGAGCGATGTTTGCTTGTTTTGGAGTTCTTCTTCTGCTTCTTCTTCGATCAGGGGATAGGTTCCAGGTCGGCAGCCTGGGCTAGCAGGGTGGATATTGTTTGATTTTCTGTTTATGTTTCATCCGTAGTCGGATGTTGATCTTGTATATGTTGTGATGTTGTATTCGTGTGGCATTGTATGCCTTATGTATGTATCCCCATCTATTATGTAATGTTGATGTAATGATATCCACCTTGCAAAAGCGTTTCAATATGCGGTTCTATCCTTGGTGGGACCTTCGAGTCTCTTTTGGATAGGGTCGCATATTGGGCGTGACACTGCATGAGACACAAGGTGATCGAAGCGGCCATCCTTTGGTTTTGTCTTGGTGCTGCAGTAGGGGCAGTGCCACTTCTTGATCTTGCGGTTGTAGAAGAAGCAACTCCCTTGGCCTTGATCTTCTCCACCTCCTTCGCTGTGAGGGACGCGACGTTGCCTTTGTACACATCTTCTCCAGAATCATACTGCACACATGAATGAATTACATTAATACATTATAGATTCATATACATCATGTCAAAGGACCTAAATGAACAATCTAAATTTCAAGTAGGCTTACCTCAATCGTCACTATACTCTGGATCATACGGGTCGAACCCAGTAAGGGCCAGCTTTCTCTTTTTTCCCCAACCATCATCCTCCTGAATATACAATTACATCCATCACTATTAAATACAGAAGCCAATTGAAAATTTAGATATGCACACATGACACATTGATCATAGGGCTAATATACTATGATCCTATTTGCATTTTTCATTGTCATGCACACACATTGAACAACAGAGCTAATATAACTACATATTGTGGACAAATTTATATATTAATGAATCAAATAACTTCTTAATCAATGGATTCCATTTGGGCATATGACATTCAAAACCCCAATCTGCGTAGCATTCAAAAACAAATCTAATAGGGACCCAATCTAATAAGCATACATGTCTATAGCATTAAAAAAACCAATCTGTGTAGCATTAAAAATAAATCTAATAAGCATACATCTATGTATCATTGAAGCACAGAGATCCCTATCTCTCATACAGATCTATCTAGTATTTTTGCAACGAATGTAATCCAAAAAACCCTAGTACAAAAAACCCCATCCCCCCATACAGAAAACCCCGGCCCATCCGTCAAACCAACTATTCTAACCATCTGTACTACCGTATGAATCACAATCTAACTAATGCAACTAACTCTACAAGCTAATATCCTAAATATTGCAACTAACAAGCAAGTGCAAATACCTCGTGCTCCTGCTCCTCGCCAGGCTACGCATCGGGGGTATCGGGATGGACTGCGCCGCTCGACGCCGTCACCTTCTGCTCCGGCAAGGCTGAGGCGGAGCCCGCCACCTCCTTCTCCACATCCGTAGCGGTTGCGAGTTTCCCCGCACCACCGTTGACACCGTCAACGTCCTTCACTTCATCCGCGGTCACCGCGCCCTGCAGCTCCACTACATCTCCGGCCGTTGCGCCGGCATCGCCACGAGCTTCCGCCATCGGATAGGTGGAGGCGATGAAGGTGAGGAAGAGGATGCGGTGGGGGAGAGTGAGACGGTGTTGTGGAGGCGGTGGAGGAGAGCGACACGACGCCGATGGGGGGGAGGAAGACGATGTGGTAGGAAGGGGATTTGGGGGAAAATGGTAGGGGCGATGCGCTGGGAGGTGGTTCCCCCTCTTTATATGATGGGACGTTTCGGGCATGTCCCATGGACACGTGCTACCCCACGACCGCAGTTAGTTGCATGCGCCCACGTATACGAATACCACTATATGGTCAGCATACGAAACCACTATACGGGTAAACGGTCAAGGGTGGACTCGGCCCTACGCGGCCCCACTCGTCAGAGTTGACCCGACGGCAATGTCCGTTGTAACCTGTTCTGAGGGTTTCGGGCAAGGGAGTGGGGAAAAGTGAGCAAAAGTTAAGAGCGTCGGGATGAATGAGTACAACTAACGAACCAGGGGCACAGAAATAAAAATCCCTAATTTAGTATACTAGTGGGAATTTTTCGTTATAGAACTTGGCTTGTGTATTCCAGTGATGGGCTTCCTCAAATTGCCGTAGGTCTTCGTGAGCAAGCAAGTTGGATGCACACCCACTTAGTTTTCTTTTGCATCCATTGCATGGCAATCCCTACTCAATTGCATCGATATCAATTGATGGGCATCTCCATTGCCTATTAATTTGCCTAGTTGATGTGAGACTTTCTCCTTTTTTGTCTTCTCCTCACAACCTCACCATACTCTATTCCACCCGTAGTGCTATATCTATGGCTCACGCTCATGTATTGCGTGAAAGTTGAAAAGGCTTGAGAACATTAAAAGTATGAAACAATTGCTTGGCTAAAACCTGGGTTGTGCATGATAAATACTTTGTGTGATGAAGATAGAGCATGAAAAGATTATATGACTTCGTAGGGACAACTTTCTTTAGCCATGATATTTTGAGAAGACATGATTGCTTTGTTAGTATGCTTGAAGTATTATTATTTTTATGTCAATATTAAACTTTTGATTTGAATCTTATGGATCTGAACATTCATGCCACAATAAAGAAAATTACATTAATAAATATGTTAGGTAGCATTCCACATCAGAAAATTTGTTTTTACCATTTACCTACTCGAGGGCGAGCATGAATTAAGCTGGGATACTTAATACGTCTCCAACATATCTATATTTTTTGATTGTTCCATGCTATTATATTATTTATCTTGGATGTTTTATATGCATTTATATGCTATTTTATATCATTTTTTGGGACTAATCTATTAACCTAGTGCCCAATGTCAGTTGTTGTTTTTTTTTCTTTGTTTTTAACTTCTACAGAAGATCAATACCAAACGGAGTCCAAACGTAATAAAACTTTACGATGTTTTTTTGGACAACAAGACACCCACGAGGCTTGGGGAGGAGACCATCAACCGTTAAGTTGGTGTGAATCACTTCTCTTAAAGTAAGCAAAATGCCAATTTTTTCCTCAGTGGCAAATAAGCAACCTTGCCAACGATTACTTGTAAGCATGTGTTACATATTGAGATTACATATTTCTATAGAAAAATTGGCAGCACCTTGCTTGTAATTTCAGGATCAAACAAGTTCATGAAAATGATATAATATTTTCATCATAACACATAACAAGGATAATAAGTAGCACCTTACTGGAGCTAGCTTGCATGACAATAGCTTATTTATCAAGAAAAATTGACAGGACCACGTAGTTCGAGGATCAAACAATTATAAGCATGAAACAATATATTTTCATAGTCCAGTACAAGAAATTGAAGTGCACAAATGATGTACTCAATATATAGGTTCGGTAAAACATAGACATGAACAAAACCCCTTTCGTTCAATGACCGATAGCGGAACCATGGGCATCCATATCGATCCCTATGAGTACACGAATCGAGTGAATCTTTGGTTATCATGTGTTATTCCTTTTGCTTCGTGATACTTCACAAAACCTGAGGTGAGATGAACTGGTATCCTCTCGAGTCATTCTCATGCTCACTATACCAGTCTTCTTGTTACCGGTTTTGTTCTTCTTTCTCATTGACATGTTCCCGCATCCCCATGACCTAGTCACATGTGTCTGGGCGGACGATGATGGATGCTGTCAAACCGAGAGGTCCCTAAGAATATCCCTCGATCGTCGGAGGAGAAAATCCCACTCTTTGAGTTATCTAATCCCTTGTTAGACTTTCCGATGAACCTGTAAGTTATCGTTATCATCATTGTGTTACAGATGACGTTTGAGCAACCACAAAGTTTATCATATGATAATAAATGACTATGATGCTATCTTGGTCTATGGAACCAAACCAGACGTTGACTCTATGTGTTATAACGATTAACTTGTGACGATAGCACCTCAAAGTATAGCAAACAAGTTTGGGTCAATTCAATACGATCGTTGTTCTAACGTCATATTCTCGAAGTTGGTTTAGGACTATCATTACATTTAACGATATCCTAAGATTCAGAAAACATAATCACTAACAACACTTGAGCTAGTCTTAGAGGCAAGGCTATGAATCGGATTTTACCGTTTATCATTCCACACATGCATATGAGTTTTGCACTGAATCGCATATTCCAGGATCATAGTAGTTATATCATAGAATATAAACTCTTAATTATAAACATGAAAATATAATAATACAATATTATTACCTCTAGGACATATTTCCAACACTCTTGACAATGAGGGAAACACCAATGCGTCGACGTATTTCATTTGCTTGTGTCTGTGCGGACAAACAACACGACCCAACGTGCTGATGCAAATGGATGGGCGTCTGTTTTCTTGTTTGTTTCGGCCCATTCCCGAGCCAAATTTGGGCCCATTTTGTGTCCTCGCGGACGCCCGTGGCGGCCTCCCTTTGTCCTCCCTTGGCCCGCCTGTCGGTGGCACAATAGCTATTGTCCCCCCAATCAACACCCCAGCCTCTTCGCCCTTGCTGCCGCCACCCAGCTTCCGGTCTCTTTCCCACCGTCAGCCACCCACACCGGCCACCGCACCCACCTAACGACCTAGCACCACCGCATCCACCAGCGCCCACTCTACAGGCGGTGTGGCTACTTCTTGCCGCCGACGGAGTAGTACAAGGCCCGCCTACTCAGGGTCGCTAGCAGTCCTCGGCATACCACCGTTACCTCCACAGTCACTGCTGGAGGGATGCGGGGTCTGATAGCCTTGTTGCCTGAGCGAGCCAAGGACGGGCCCTTCAGCAGTCGCTACTTGTTCAAGCCTGCCTCTTTTGCCCCCCACAAGGTGTTCGCTCATTTGCCCGGCTCGGTCGACGCTCATCCATGTCCGCCTCCGTCTAGTGAGGTATGGGTTCATCACTTCAAAGGATCATGCAGGATAGCTCAAATGAGTGTTTTTTCAATAACATCATATGTTCATCTTTGTCTGAAGATTGTGATGTTGTGGTTGTTATTTTGGTTGTCAATGAGCACATTTCAAGGCAGCGGATATTGTTTACGGGGTCAATCCTGGTCATGATCCTGGGTTGAATCATAACAGTGAAAACAGCCATGTCCTACTCTAGAACGATAATTTCGGTCTCACATAACCACTGTTCTCTGCCAAGCTTTTTCGGCGCCGGTTCCAGATGGCGGGACCATTGTCCAACCGTATTCGGGGGGGATTGGCGGGGTATGATGATTACTTTAATTGCATGTATGATGCCCTTGGAAAGATTGGCTTCTTTCTTTTGTCAGAAATGTGCTGCTGACATCTAGATGCTTGCATACGGAGTTGTCGGTGATCTTGTTGATGAGTACACACGCATGAGTGAGTCCACATGCCTTGAGTCATTATATAGGTTTTGCAAAGTTGTGGTTGTAATTTTTGGCCCTAAGTACTTGAGAGAACCAAATCTTGCAGATATAGCCCAGCTGTTAGCGATCAATGAATTGAGTGGCTTTCCGGAAATACTTGGAAGAGTATAGATTGTATGCACTAGGAGTGGAAGAAGTGTCAATTTGCTTGGCAGTGGCAATATAAGGGGCATGTTAAAGTTTGCACGGTCATACTTGAAGTTGTTGCATCACAAGATCTCTGAATTTGGCACTCTTTTTTCGGCATGGCAGGTTCTCACAATGACATCGACGTGCTTCAGCGCTCTCCGGTGTTTGCGAGGCTTTTGAAAGGCAACTCCCTTTAGGTCAACTTTGAGAGCAATGTCCACCAATACAATAAGGGATACTACCTAGTTCATGGTATTTATTTTCAGTGGTCAACTATTACGAAGACAATCTCCGATTCCAAGAAGAGAAGAGATCTTTGGAAGAGTGCTAGGAAGGATGTGGAGCATGCTTTTGGTATGCTCCAATCTTGGTGGGCAATTGTCCAGCACCCTGCTAGAAAATGAAGCACTCGGAGGATGTGGGAGGTGATGACGGTATGTGTGATCATGCATAAAATACTCGTAGAGGATGAGCATGATGACAAAAAAAAGGGTGGGATTACCACGATGAAAACGTTGAGCCTAATAATAGAGCGGCAACATAGTTCATCAAATTTATCAAGAAATACGTGATTGAACAAGTCACATTGAACTTCAAGACTTCAAGATGATTTGGTTAAGCATATATGAAATTCTAGATATTATGGTTAAAGCTATTACCAAATAAGCTCAGACACTTAGATTGACTGCAATTGAAACAATCAAGAACGGGAAATAATCGTCCTATTTACCATACTCTTACCCCCTCGACCCATTTGGCCTGCTCTGGTTCAAAAAAAGCGAACATAATCCTGGAAATGGAAGTTCTTCTCGATGAAACTCGCCAGCCAGCGGGGCGCCGCGAAACACAGCACGGCCAAGGCCACGAAGACGGCTCTCTGCACGACCGACGTCAGCAGCGTCCCCGTGGCGACGACGAGGAAGCCGACAACCGCAAGCGACATGAACTGCAGAGCGACCTCCATCGCCTTCATGGCCTTCAACGCCGCGCTGCAGCTCCTGCACTGCGCGCCATCACAACATCGACGCTGTTATGATCGGAATTCGTTCCAAGCTTGTGGTGGAGAGAATAATGGTGGCCTGTTTTCGTTGTACCTTTCCATGAGCTTGGCTTTGGTTGGAGTCGTTGGCAGCTGATCGATTGTCGGGACCGGTTTCTGAACCAGTGCTTTCTGAACCTGTTCCGACCTGACTCTTGCAGTGCTTTCTGAAGCAGTTTCTGAAAGCGATCACCATGTTGTCCGACGAGGTGGGCACACGGACGGCTCTGTGACAGTTCTCGACGCCGGCCGCGGCGAAGTTACGCTCCTGAAATGAAGGAACAATGGGCTTGCTGCTTGAGCTCCATATCCTGGATCATGTTCAGAATTCAGAAATTCAGAGGAATGGGTTTGTTGCTTCAGGTCCATTAATTACCTCAACGTACTCATGTCTGAGTCCAAGAGGGCGTTCTGGCCGATGTGGTGGCACGGTGGCACCACCACGGTATGATGTTGTCGAGCCAGACGCGGACGCTCCTCCCCGGTGCCACCGGGACGCACATGAACACTTCTTCTTCTTCTGCCCAAACTGAGAACTTCTGAACAATTCCTGTTTGTGCTTCTCTGAAGTGCTGCGAGTTTCGCTTGCATCGGCAAGAAAGGACTGAATCAGACACTCTCATTCAGTGACACCGTAAACTGAATTCGATGGGCCGATCATGTCAGAGTCAGGCAGGGCAAGAGGGGCTTATCTTCCGGGATCTTCTTTCTTGCCAAGCTTGCCCACCAACCCCTTGCACAAGTCAGCACCTTCGTCTGAACCTGAACTCATCATACTGCGTGACATGTAAAAATACAGGTTGGGCATGCTCCTCTGCTTCTTCAGCTTACAACTCTGAGTGAACACACCAAGTGAATTTGTCAGATTCAGACGATTGGTAAATACAACAATTCATCCCTCCGCGCAAATGAAAAACTCCATATAGCACTGCGAAATCATGAGCATATTGTCAACAAAGCAGAAATTTACTGCAAGTCAGAGAGATCTCTGACATTCTTTTTTCCAAAGCAGAGCATATATTACTACATCGACACCATTACCCATACAGCGAACACTAATTCTATTACGAAGTAATCCTACTAGACAGTAATCGACTAAGCCTTCTTGGGGGACTTGGCGGCCTTGGGCGACTTGGGCTCCTTCTCGGCCGCCTTATTGGGGGACTTGGCGGCCTTGTTGGGCGACTTGGGCGCCTTCTCGGCCGTCTTCTTGGGGAGCAGCACGGGGTTGATGTTGGGCAGCACGCCGCCGTGGGCAATGGTGACGCCGGAGAGCAGCCTGCCGAGCTCCTGGTCGTTCCGGATGGCGAGCAGCAGGTGGCGCGGGATGATGCGGGACTTCTTGTTGTCCTTGGCGGCGTTCCCGGCGAGCTCCAGGAGCTCGGCGGCGAGGTACTCGAGGACGGAGGCGAGGTAGACGGGGGCGCCCATGCCGACGCGCGGCGCGTAGCGGCCCTTCTTGAGGAAGCGCCCGATGCGGCCGACGGGGAACTGCAGCCCGGCCTTGACGGACCGCGCCACCGCCTTCTTCCTGGGCCCGCCGCCGAGCTTGCCCCCCACCACGTACTTCTTCGCCTTCGGGACGGCACCGGCGGCTGAGGCTTCCATGGCGTCTGGCAGGCTGGAGGCCCGGAGAGATTTGGCGATGGACGATTTGAGATTTGAGAAGGCGCGACGGGAGCGCGCTGTGTTGGCGGGAGTGCGTTGTGTTGGTGATGACGGGAAGACGAGTTTGGGCGGACTATTTAAACGGCGCGGGAAGGGGTGGCGTGGGCCCGTCGATCCGCGCGCACGGGAATTGACGGTCGGGTCGGTGGCGAATGGACGGCTGCGATGTGAAAGTTACGCTGCGCCCTTCCCATCATCTTTCGGTTAATATATTTTTGGCAATCCCTAAGGCCTCGTTTGTTTAGCGTGGATTGGAGGGGTTTGCAGAGGATAAACCCCGCGAGGCCCAGAATCCCCGCAAATACCCGTTGGCCCATTTGGTAGGCGCGGTTTGGACGGCCCAATCCCCTCCATTCCCTTTCGACCCACCTGTTCCCACGCGGTTCAGAACCCTCGAGGCCCCCCTCGAGGATTTGGTCGCCCGCCTCACGCCGCCGCCGACTCCTCCCGACCCAAGACGCCGCCGCCGACTCCTCCCAAGACGCCGCCGCCGACTCCTCCCATCACGACGCGCCGACGCCGCGATCTCCTCCGGTGTAAGTCGTTGTCTCCTCCCTCCTCCTCCTCTCCCGGGAGAAGTCTTTGCCGTGGCTGCCACCTCCCGCAGCCCTCCGTCTGCCTCGTCCTCACCGGCCGAAAGCACGCCAAGAACGGCGTATCCTACCCTAACCCTACAGCTGGCTAGCTCGCCAAGGCGTCCTCTTCTAGCCCCTCTTATACCCTAACCCTAGCTCGTCTGATGCATCTAGGGGATAAAAGGAGAGGAGCGGCGTCCTTTTTCTTTTTTGCATGGGAAGCGTCATGGACGCCATTGTACATGATAGTTGTTCAGCCATCATCTCAAGCCAGATGTTGGAGAGAAAATAAATAAATGAGTATCCAGGGAGGAGAGGAGTTGAGACTTGTAGTAGTAACTTGTTAAGATAGCAAGAAAGAAGCATGCACAAACTAGGTAAATTTTAGATTCATCTCATCATCATTATGTAACTTGAGACTTTGGATTTCATAATTGGTTGCAGATCTTTGGGTAAGCTCAATGTCGGTGCTCTTCACAACTCGCATGTCACGTACTCCCTCATAATGTGAGATATTTTCCTATGTAGTCTTTCCATATTATAGCAAGTGCGGGTACTCACGAATTGCTCTTTGCACAAAGGAAAAGCTATCTAGATGACATACCACATCTGAACAGATGTCTTCCATGCTACTTTTTAGCAGCAGAGATAAATAAGAGCCTGTGATGGTGATTTACGGACCTTGTGAATTGTATTAGTGATGGTGATGGTGATGGTCTGATGTTGTAATCAAGTATCCGTATGTGCGGTGAGCCTGTGACCATGGACAGCACAAGTTACAAGTCTAATTTCTGTGCACTTTTAGTGAAGCAAATAGTCCTCTAGCTAGCTAGCTAACTTGGTCTTGTATTGATGGTATCATGCAGATTGGTTCTTATTTCTGTCATTCATTTATTATCTAGCTAGCTAGCATTTCCATTGAACTGAATCTATGTAATGGACCTTGCTAACTTGTTCTCCCTCCATGGACCTTGCAGCCTCTTCCACGCTCAACCACCATCAGCCTCCTTAACCACGATCAAGAGTCGGCCTTTTCCACGGTAAGATGTAACTTTTGGTTAATTCTCCGTGAGTGTTGGTGGAACAATGCAGTAGGGATGTTTGTTTCTATAGTATATATGAATGATTGTGTGTCATCTTACATGTCATTGGTATGTTCTTATTTTTGTGAGAGGCTGCTGCTTGGATTCTTGTTAGAATTGGACGAGTTGCCTCCATCTTGGGATCCAGCTTGTCACACCTAAATTCGGTAATATACACCAACTTTTCTTCAAGTCAAGTAAACCATTAAAATGTAGTTCTTATTTGTTGCTTCCTGATTCTAGTTTTAGTGCTAAGATGAACTCCAAGATTATCGATCGAATTAGAAAGAGGAGAAGCGAGGATGATGAAGATATGATGTCCTTTATTCTGCCTGTATTGCATCGAATGCGTAGTAGAGGGTCAATCGAGAGAACTCAGCGACATAGCTCCATCTTATATGGCAAGAAGCGGGTTGATGATATCCTTACAGCCATGTGAAGAATTGCCTAGTAGCTTATAGGATGGAGCCACGTATCTTTCGGGCTTTGGCATCTTACCTTAGAAGAGAAAATCGATATCGGATAAAAGAATTAAGGTGGAGGAGAAGTTAGCCTTTTTCTTGTACATGGTGTCTCACAACGCATCTTATGAAGATCTTCACTAGAATTTCAGCATAGTGGACAAACATTTCATGAGTACATCAATGAGTTCTTCAACATCGTCCCCATTTTAGCTAGTCGATTTTTGAAGCCCCGAACATTGATGAGCCACATCCGATAATCTCCACCGACACAAGATTTTATCCTTACTTCCGTGTTTCCATTTTTAACGCTTCCACAATTTCTTTTCTTATCTAACTTATAGTTCTTTATTGACCTGCAATCTTTGCTTCCGGAAACTGTTTAGGAGCCATTGATGGGTCACATGTTCCTATAACGGCAACACACAGAATTGCTGCTCCATTCCGAATAGGAAGGGTACCTTGAGTCATAATATTATGGTTGCTGTGACTTCGATCTGAGATTCACTTTCATATCATGTGGTTGGGAGGGTTCAATACGGATGCGAGGGTTCTTCATTCTGCAATTAGCAAAGGATTTAGAGTACCCGAGGGAAAGTTTTACCTAGTTGATGGGGGTTATGCAAACACTCAGTCATTTCTCGCACCTTATCGGGGTGTCCTGTATCATTTGAAGGAATTTGGTCATGGACACCCTCGACCACAAAACCACAGGGAATTGTTCAATCATCGGCATGCTGTTCTACGGAACCATGTGGAAAGGTCTCTAGGAATTCTTAAGAAGCGCTTCCCAATTCTTCATGTTGGCACACTGCATTCAATCGAGAACCAAGTGAAACTTCCCGCAGCCGCAGCTTCTTCACAATATCATCAAAATGGAGAATGGTGACGAGACTTGGCTTGACAACCAGCCCGATAACATAGCGCCAAATGTTTTTGTTGATCTCCCGAATGGCGACGAGAATAACTATGGGAACAACGACTTAGGGAACACTCTAAGGGATGAAATAGCAATGCAAATGTGGGAAGCATACCATCCTGAATAGCCAACATGATGGTGTGTGTTTTAATCATATATATATATATATATATATATATATATATATATATATATATATATTAACTTCATCATCTAATAATGTAGTGTGTGTTGAAATGCAGATATGTATCCAAAGGGGTCTCCAAAGTATAATGTGATGAAAGCAAGTGGGAGAAAAGCTTCACATGGTGCCAAGAAGCCATCACCCAAAATTAAAAAGACACCTCCAAGAGGTATTTGGTCTACTTAATCTCCATTTCTCAGATCTTGTGCCGGAGTTTTGATGTTTGTGATTGTTCTACTTAATATTTCTCATTTTGAATATTAGCTAGCTCATGATAGTTCATCACTATTTGTTTTCAAATTGAATGATAGTAACTCCTCTTATCATGTTGAGCATTAAGTTTGAACAATGTAAATTTGTGTTGGTGTAGTTAAAAGCCAAGAGCTCAATGGAACCCAGCTTTGGAGAAGGGTTTAGTGGAGATACTTCAGGAGCACAACACTCCGTATCATCGAGGACAAAATGGTTGGTCAATGAAGCATGGAATAGGATGGCGGATTTGTTTCATGAAAGATATGGCCACACAAATTTTACAAAGTCACAGATTCAGGAAAAACAGAAAGACTTGAAAGGTCAATACAGAATTCTTAAGGATGCCCGCATAAGCAGTGGTGTCATTTGGAACTATCATACACACATGATAGATCACGGACGCTAATCTTTAGCAAAACTTGATGACCTGTAAGTTCTAGTGTAGTGCATTTTGTCTTTGCAAAACTTGATGATTTGTATTCCATTCTTTTGTAATCAATATTATTTTTGAGCAATCTAAGTTTGATAAATCATTTCTTTTATATATACAAATGTGGCTAAATAGCCAAGTTCCAGAATAAGCCCTTTCCCCTCTACGATAAGCTTGGTGATCTGTATGATGGTGAGTTACTGAGTTGAATGGATTTTCATTTCCTCTCTTTTTGTTGTCCTTTATAATGAATTTTCATTTCATTGCTGTGTGGCCTTTAATGATAACTTGGGTGTTTGTGCAGGGCATATAGCGTAAGGTAACTTCAATTTCACATCAAGCGAGGTTACAGAAGTGAGTGATGGTGATCTCGAAGTTGAAAGAGAGAAGAATGCCTTCTCTTTTGACCTGAATCAATATGGTGATGATTTACACATATATGATGATCCAAGAGATGCCGCCCCAAGTGATGGTCCAAGTGATGCTGCCCCAAATGATGGTCCCAGAGATGCTGCCCCAAGTGATGGTCCAAGAGGTGCTGCCCCAAGTGATGGTTCAAGAGATGCTGCCCCAAGTGATGGTTCAAGAGATGCTACACAAAGAGGTGGTGCTGCTACTTCAAGCAACAAGCATGTGAAGGAATCAAAGAAGGGTAAGAAGCGTGATGATCCTATGGTGGAAGTGATGGCACAATATGTGGAGATCAAACGAAAGCAAGCGGAGGAGGAGTCTGCTTTATTGGTCGGGGCAAAAATGCCCAAGAATTCTCCATCGCAAGTGCATTGCTGTTTTGCACAAGATGGAAAACATCCGCCGATGATGAACGAGCCACCGCCTACAAAGTGTTCAAAAGTGTTGAGAACCGTGAGATCTTTCTTAATTCTCGCCGAAGATGAAGAGAGTGCTGCAGTGTTTCTTCTGAATGAAATGGCGAGTTGACTCAACGTACTTAAGGTAAGCTACCTTACTCCATTTCTCTTGTGACATTTTGCCCCACTTCATGAAAACTAAGATTGTTGTTACGCTCGCTTTTGAAATACTTGCGAGCTGATCCGCCCCGTGGTCTCTGCTTCATTATGTGTATTAAGTGGTCTTCTTGATATTTATCAATCGTTATGCCTCATATCACCACTTTGTCGATATGATTACTTGCTGCCCTCAATTAGCATACCCACACATCACCTAGTTTTGCTTCATTTCATTGTATGTATGCAGCAGCAGCATTCTTTGGGTTCAATTAGGATGTATATCTACTCCCTCCGTCCCATATTGTAAGAGCGCTTTTGAGTGTCAAAAATGCTCTTATATTATGGCACGGAGAGTAGCATCCTTTGGTACAGCCAGAATGCACATCACCGATGTTGACTAATTCTAGAGCATTCCATTTGGATACATGCCTGGTTGTGTGCGCACTTTAGTTTGCAATCTGTTGAACATTGTCTTGTGTGTTTTTACATGCTAGCTAGTGCCAATGCCACCGTTGATTTGGGTGCTGTTTTCTTTGATTTCGCTGAATGTTGTAGCGTGATCACAAGAAGCAGAGCTTAATTAATTCCGACGATGCAATGGCGGGCATGCTTGTCATAACTACTTTATTAAGTTGCATCTGTGTGTATTTGTATGTTGTAATTCGCTTAGCGAACAGAGTACTAGTCATCTGTTGGCCTATTTAAAAAGCTCATCTCCTTTTGTTTTAGCAGGCTCTTGGGCAAATAGAGAAGCAAGCTGGTCAAACTTTTGGCCATTCAAAAACTCGATGATCATGACATCGTAAGAGCAATTCATCTGTAGGACAACATCATTCTCACCCTTGCTTGGTCTGTAAAAATATAATTGATTGTGAGCTATGAGAGATTATGTTGCTGTGATGTGATTGATATTGCTGTGATGAGATACTGATTCCAAGTCAAAGATGTGAAGAACTGCTGTCACATTTTTATTAGGTGTCATTCAGAATTTTATAGCAAGTTTGTCTTGCTATGATGCTATTTAACCTGTAAAGATTGGATTTTTAATTGTTTTATACCATTTTAACTCCATAGTGCAATCCCTGCCTACCAAAGCAGTGTTTTATATGGAGGGGATTACGGCCGAGAGGGATTTCAGGTTTCAAGGGGATGTGAGGGGATTGGGTGGAAGAGGGGGATTCACCAAATCCCCTGGAATCCCCTCCTCCCCAAACCTCTCAAATCCACTCCTACCAAACAAGGCCTAAAGTGTTAATGTAGATTGACTTTGAGGGGCGGCCACTGATTAGTACAATAGGATGAATAAGCAATACTTAATAGCACATTCCTGTGTTACAACAAGATGATGTACATGTCGAATTGTTTTTGACAAGTAAACTTGCCCAATATGGCATATTTGGAATAACTTGTATCACTTACAGGCCTGACAAACAAGAGACTAAAATGCAGTAATTGTGGTCTCATAGCAATGAGTCTGACATAAGACCCTACACTTGCACAACCATAGTTATTTTAAAAAGCAGAATTTTGACATAAGATTCTACTATAAAGTGTGAAACAGAACAACAATGTACCCCAAATTAGTTTCATTGTTGTCATTGGTGGGCATAGCAGAATCTTGTGGGCCTGCAAAATTCTGTTGAGACAGTAAAAAGTGTTTGCTAACTAATACTGCAAGAGAAGGAGAATTAAACTAACAATACACATAAGAAATCATAACCGTGCTTGTGTTGATCAGATAGATCGGGATGTCGAGCGTTGTGGAGGGGTGTAGCTCGCTACATCTTAATGTCCCTCTATTGCTTGCTTCTTTTTGTCACCAAGTAAAGTCTCCACAGTTCGGATCAAAGAATCAAGATCAATCCGCAGTGTGTACAATGACAAATTAATTAATCCAACAAGAGAAGAATTGGCAAAAGAGCCAAACATTTATTTACTTACTACAGCACTTTAAGGTTATATATGTTATTATGGAATGCAATAATATTGGAAACATCATATTAGTGTAGGAGAATACATTACAATTCCGTCTAGGATGTAGGAATTGTACGCCTCCCATCAACATGGCCACCACTTCTCAAGCCTGAGCATTACTCACCAACAGTGGTTGAGGTCCATCACACATGAATGATAATGGAAACCAGCAATCAGTCAAAACCTACCATCTGCCAGAACTTACCACACCCGACACACGCAATCTCTTACCACCTCAGATATTTGTTAGATTAAAGAATTGAACACAGCAACGCTCTCTACTCAATATCACGTGCTTCTTAACTCTCAAGTCTCAGCTATATTGTATCATCATGAAAGGCAAACAGCGCTCAATTTCTTGTAGAATTCATCGATTGTGTGTCCAATTATCCATCCGTACACAAGAATAAACATAGCCTGAGGTACGAAATAGAAGCATGGTACTCACAAAAGAAACAACAAGAGCAAGATTGCACCTCCGGGGACTGCAAAACCGTAGATTGAATCAATTATTAATTACACAATCCGTCGCTAATCCAAGCAAACACGAGATATAGGTTTACCTATGAAAGATGAGATTGGAGGTGATCCAAGAGAGTTCATCGTAGAGGACAAGGTTTCTTCAGAAAAAGATAATCGATCCTTGGATCATGAATTTATCTGGATCGACAGATTGTACAACTGTCTGCGCCCATCTGGCATGCCAAACTGTAGGGACGAAGCCGCCTAACACCGAGGTACGAAACTAACGCCGAACCGCGAGGGACGAAGCCGACGGCGCATGCCGCCGCTGCTGGGGGAAGCACAAGACGGGTCTGTCTGTCTAGCGATGAACGACAGAATGCCTAGGTCAACCTGCGGAACAGCAGCCCGTTTACTGTGGGCCAAGTGGGCCGCAACGGTGATGCAGCTAAAAACGCGGAGACGCGAGCGACGCGAACGATTGTCAGATCTGCAGCGTATAGTAGGCAGATCCAACGGCTGACAAACTTAAATCGCTGTGGAGGCTCCTAGCTAGCAAAGTTATATTGTTTTGTAACTGCAAACGGGAAACCCATAAAGCCAGGGAAGGATCATTTTACAAGGTTCTTTTTTTCGAGAATACGCTTTGCCATAGTTTATAGAACATAGTTTTATAGAAGAGAGAAAGTTATGTACAAGGAGAGAGTCACCCCGAAGCCACGCACGGCCAAGGTAAAGGATCACTCCTACTCCTGCTAACACAACTCATTTATCCACCAAGTCCAAAGCCTTGGTCCCGACCACTTTCAGGATGGAAAACTCGGTTGTTTATGTTCTTCCAAACATACCAAGAGGACCAAAGAATCAAATGCACGTCGGCGTGTCTTGTGCATGCTCTTGCGAGTGCACTCCCCACCATTGCTCCATTGTGTTCGCACCTGTCGATACCATGGAAGGGTCCATCCTCGTCTTGATGAATGATCGAGTGCCAAACTTCCTCGCATACACACATTGGAGCTTGAGATGGTCCACATCCTCCTCCTCGGATACAAGGTTCTTCAGTACGAATCTTCTGTTCTTACGAAAAAATCAGGTCAATGAGGGAAACCTGGCCAGAGTGATCTTGTCCAAAACGATGTTGATGATCCTGGTAGGAAAAGGTCGGGTGTTGGTTGGGGGGGGGGGGGGGCACCCGGACAGTTCGCGATATTGCGACCATAGCTCAGTTGCACCCCCCCATGATGGTGTTCCTTTGTGAAACTAGACAAAAAATTGTGAAGATGAGAAGAATTAGATCTCGTCTCGAATTGAAGGGTTTTGAAGGAGTTGATTGTGATGCTTTGAGTGGAGGAGTTGCATTGTTCTGCACAAAGCGTGCGTAGTAGAGGTTCTGGACAAAGACGATCGGTATATTGATGCATTGGTCAAGCTACATGTTGATGCAACACAGTGGAGAGTTACTTTTATATATGGTGAACCTCGCGCTGAAAATAGACATTTAATGTGGACTAAGCTCCGGGGATTGAAGAATGACAATGACCGGCTGTGGCTCGTTATTGGTGATTTTAATGAAGCTCTATGGGACTTTGAGCATCTATCCAATACCCCTAGGCCGGAACCACAAATGGTTGCTTTTCGGGACACACTTGAAGTTTGTGAACTTGTTGATTTGGGCTTCAAGGACTGTTGTTGGTAACATTATAGTACGTTTGGATAGGGCGACGGTTACTAATGCATGGCACAGTGTTTTTCCGTTCTATCAAGTGCAGCATGTTGTGTCTCCTTGTTCTGGCCATACCGCCTTAGTATTGAGAGGAGAGCCCGATGCCGGTCAGGTTGGCCCAAAAGTTAGGAGATACGAGGCATTTTGGGAACGTGAGTCCTCTTCAAGATGCATGGGAGTCTGTTGGTGATGTTGATAATCTGGACAAGCTCTAGGAAGCTCTTTAGCAAGACCATGGCAACTCTAGGGCGTGGAGCAGTAAGAAGTTTGGTAACGTGGCTAGAGAATTAGCCAAGTCTAGGTCCCAGCTCGAGGAGCTTATGAACATGAAGGCCGACAGAGAGGATATTAGGAGAATCACGGACAAATGAATGAGTTGATTTATCATAAGGAGATGATGTGGATGCAAAGATTAAGGATCACATGGCTTAAGGAGCGTAGTAGAAACACTATATATTTTCATAGTAAGTCGCTTTGGAAAGCCCGGAAGAATAAAAGAAGGGACCTTACGGATAGCATTGATATTGTGCATTCTGATTTTTATGGGATGGCTAGCTATGCAAATGATTATTTTTCATAACATTTATGTTGTTGATCCACCCCTGAACACGACACCAACTCTTGATCATTTGGAGGCCAGGGTGAAATCAGCGATTAATGAGAGACTATGTGCATAGTTTACGGATAAAGAAATATCAGATGCCCTTTTCTAGATTGATCATTTCAAGGCTCCTAGTAAAGATGGTTTTTTATGACATTCTTTCAACGTAATTGGGGTACCCTCAAGGACGGTGTTATTTGCTCTATTAAGGATTTTCTTCAGAATAAGACTTATGCCGGAAGGGGTAAATGCTACCTCTATAGTTCTCATTCCAAAAATCCCTGATCCCGTTTACATTATGTGATTGTAGGTCAATAAGTTTATGCAATGTCATTTATAAAGTGGTTTCCAAATGCATTGTTAATAGGCTACGACCATTGTTGGATGATATTATCTCTCTACAGCAAAGTGCTTTTATTCTGGGGAGGATGATCACTAAACAGGAAAAGGTCCTACCCAGAGCTTCTGTGCTTACAAGCTTGATCTATCAAAAGCTTATAGTAGAGTAGATTGGGTGTTCTTGGAGCAGGTGATGTAAAAGTTGGGTTTCTCTCGCTGGTTGGTGGACTGGATAATGTCTTGTGCCACGTCAATGAGGTTTTTGGTCAAATTAAACGGGTCCCTCTTGGATTCTTTTGCACCGTCGCATGGTCCTCGGCAAGGAGACCCTCTCTCTCTATTTTTGTTTCTGTTTGCGGCGGACGACTTATCTGCAATTCTCACACACAATGTCTCAGTGGGCGATATCACTCCTCTCAAGGTATGCGTAGAGCACCTAGTATTTCACACATGTTGTTCGCTGATGATACTATGTTATTCTTTGAGGCATCTCGTGGCCAAGCGGAGAGGGAGGGGTAGCTTACCAGCTTCGAGGTGGGGGGGGGGGGGGGACATGGCGGAGACGAGGATGGCTGGACAGAGTCGAAGAAGAAAGGAAGAAGCAGCTGCCGCTGCCAGGGAGTGTTCCTGCCGCCTCTTGCCGCTGCAGGGGAGTGTCATAGCCGCAGATCTGAGTCATCGCCGCCGCCGGTGCCAACAACAAAGGAGGGCTTGTCCTACAGCTAGAGGTGAGCGAGTAAATGGGGTGGTGAGGGTATATTTGGCGCCACCCCGCCTCGACTGATTTCCCCCTCCCGCCATCTCCGCCTGCATCCCCTTGCACCGCACCCTACGTCGCGTCTTCGGTTTCCGCCCCACTCAGCCTGGCTCGCTGGAAACGGCCGATTCGAGCGTTCCCAGCGAGCCAGGCTCTGGGGTGCTTTAAGTTTCGTGCAGATGCGAGTCAGGCCGGCCTGCAGGCAACTAAACGGCCAATTTTCATACTGCCGGGCCTGGTTGGGCTATATGTAGCCTACCAAACGCGCCCTAGTAGTATATCTAGCCATGGGCAGCCCGGTCCGGACGGCCCGACCCGATCCGGCCCGAAAATCCCGAGTCAGGCTGAGCCCGAGCGTGCCATTGGGCCTGAAAATTGAGCCAACCGGGCAGGTCAAGCCAGGCTCGCGCTTGCGCAAAACATAATTTTAGCCGTAGCCTGGCCGACCGGGCGTGTCGGGCTTTTACATGCTCGGGCCGGGCCGGGCTCGGGCCTGGGTTTTCAGCATCGGGCTTTTTTTAGCCCGGCCCGGCCCGGCCCGAGGTATGCCCAGGTAAAACTAGTACTAGTAGACTAGTAGTATAATTTTGGATTTGTTGTTTGGTTTCACTGTTCCATTTGCCTCGGACCGCATTCCACGCGTTCTGCACCTGGCAGGTAGAGACGTGGCGATAAGTCGTACCGGCGAACCGCAGCCGCAGCCGCAGCCGCGCTCCCGCGCGCACTCCACACAGCCACAGGTTCTTCCACTGCCGTTGGCCGGCGCGGGGATCAATCGACGCGCCATGGATCCCCTCTCCCTCCTCGTCCCCCGCGCGCGCCCTTCGCTCCCGCTCCCGCTCCGCGCCGCCGCCCCGGCGACCAGCAGCGCCAGAGCGGCGGCACCGGCCCCGCGACGGTGGCGGCAGCGCGCGCGGCTGCCGTCGCCGGTCTCGGCCGTCGCGGCGGAGGCGCCCTCGGCGCCGTCGCCGTTCGGTGGCGAGGAGAAGGAGAAGGAGGAGGGGCAGTTCGAGTGGCTGGACCAGTGGTACCCGCTGGCCCCCGTGTGCGACCTCGACCCAGGCGCGCCGCACGGCAAGACGGTGCTGGGCCTCCGCGTGGTGGCCTGGTACGACCGCGCCGTCGACGAGTGGCGCGTGTTCGACGACGCCTGCCCGCACCGCCTGGCCCCGCTCTCCGAGGGCCGCATCGACGACAAGGGCCGCCTCCAGTGCGTCTACCACGGCTGGTGCTTCGACGGCCGCGGCTCCTGCAAGTTCATCCCACAGGCCCCCGCCCTCGGCCCACCTGTCTGTAACCATTCATCCATTCTCCTTCTTCCTCCTCCGGTCCATCACAAAACCAAAACCAAAATGTTTCTTCTCTGAACTGCCCGCAGGTGCACAAGAACAGCAAGGCGTGCGTGGCGTCGTACCCGAGCGTTGTGCAGAACAACATCCTATGGTTCTACCCGAGGGCCGACGAGGAGCACCAGGACATTCTGCAGAGGAAGCGCCCGCCATTCATCCCGGAGATCGACGACCCCTCCTTCGTCACCGTCTACGGCGTCAGGGACCTCCCCTACGGGTACACGTCCTCAACCTCGACCTCGGTATATGCGGCTGCCTCCCTCCGTCTCACAGCTCACTTGATACCCTTGCAGCTACGATGTGCTGGTGGAGAACCTCATGGACCCTGCCCACGTCCCCTACGCGCACAAGGGGCTGATGGGCAAGCTTCGCAAGAAGGAAGACCCCGGAAGATAAGCCCCTGCCCTGACATGACCGGCTCCGTCAAAAGTTCAGTTTACAGTGTCACTGAATGTGAGTGTTGATTCAGTTGTTGTTCTTTTCTTCACAGTTGAGTTCGATGCCGAAGGCGGCGGGCCAGTGAAGATGAAGATAGCGGAGGCGGATATCGCCGGGTTCCTGTCGGAGCAGGACAATAGCGGCTACTTCCGGTACGTCGCGCCGTGCACCTTCTACGGCTCGCCCCTCCCCAAAGAGGAAAAGGGAAAGGTATGAATCGATTGATTGGGCAGATACATTTTCCATCATTGTTGCCGGTGCAAGCAAAACTTGCAGCACTTCAGAGGAGAACGAACAGGGGTTGTTCAGAAGTTCACAGTCCATGCTTTGATTTGGGCAGGAGAAGAAGAAGAAGCCGCCTCAGTTCATGCTGGTGTTCATGTGCGTCCCGGTGTCTCCAGGGAAAAGCAGGGTGATCTGGGCGTTCCCGAGGAACGTCGGCGTCTGGCTCGACAAGGTCATACCACGGTGGTACTACCACATCGGCCAGAACGCCATCCTGGACTCAGACATCTACCTCCTCCACATCGAGGTAATGATAAAACACACTCAAGCTCGGTGATTCTGAACTTCTGAATCTGATCCAGGATATGGAGCTCAGTCAGCAAGCAAACTCGCTGTTCTTCCCTCATTTCAGGAGCGCAACTTCGCCGCGGCGGGCGTCGGAAACTGGCAGAAAGCCGTGTATGTGCCGACGTCGTCGGACAACATGGTGATCGCCTTCAGGAACTGGTTCAGAAAGCACTGCAAGAGTCAGGTCGGCTGGGCCGCCCCAACAATCGGTCAGCTACCAGAGACTCCAACCAAAGACAAGCTCATGGAGAGGTACAAATAGTGCAACATTCTAACTCTTCTCCACGCCAAACCTGAATACCTGAGAATTCAGTGAACCCCATCTGACGAATTTTGCGATGGCGTCCACAGGTACTGGTCGCACGTCGCGCAGTGCAGGAGCTGCAGCGCGGCGCTGAAGACCATGAAGGCGCTGGAGGTCGCCCTGCAGGTCGCGTCGGTGGCGGTCGTGGGGTTCCTCGCCGTCGCCAAGGGGACACTGGTGACATCGGTGGTGCAGAGAGCCGCCGTTGTGTCCTTGGCCGTGCTGTGCTTCGCCGCGTCCCGTTGGCTGGCGAGCTTCATCGAGAAGAACTTCTATTTCCAGGATTACGTCCATGCCTACAAGTGAAGGCCATATCCTGCGCCTTCCGTTGCTAGGGTTTTGTAGCTCCTGACTTGATGCAGCTTTAGAAAGTGTACATGAAACACATTGCTTTATTTGATACCGATAGTAGCTGTATATAAAGCAACTAGTTTTTTCTTTTCAAACCAAAACCGGCTTCCGATTTTCATTCAAATCCAGTGCATAAATGCTAAATGCGTGAAAAAAGGAAATTAAGAATTTTGTATCAAGTACCAGGTGCTATTACCAGGCAAATCAAGAAACTTGTTGCCGCAAAACCATACAAGGAACAACAATATAACTTCTTGTTGATATATGATTTGTGTTTTGCACAGCGCATCCCAGTATTATTTCACTTTCACAAAACTACCAAATTATAAAAGGGCAATACATCTTAATGTCAGCGTGTACATCGCTTCCCCAAAACATATCTATAAGAACACAAATGTGTTGTTGGTTACTGAATTCCTGGTAAAACTGGATGCCTTTTTTGAGGAGGCAGATTCAGAATTATGTCTATGGCCTAGCAAACTTATCTAAGAAGGTGAGTACAAGTCGAACCCCAATTTCGGAGAACAAAGCACCATATGACACCACCCTTAGGCCCTGAAATGGAAAACAGTTTCAGTGAATTTTTACAAAAAAATTAGCTATCAAAGTACAGACGACCCGCAGCATTCATGTTCAGAATAATACAGCTTTCTGGGTAATTAAGATTCCCATCAACTTACCTAGTCATATATGAATCATCCACAGTACTAACAACAATGTTCTCACCCACTTCAACAAAAGGCGGGGCCTACGATTGGCAAAAAGTTGATGCACAGTGAGAAATACTTCAAGCTGCAGGACTCTATCAAATTTCTTGGTTTCAAATTTTAATATTGATAACTAGGAGATTGCAAAACAATAAATGAATTAAAAAAATGGATTTTCCATACACCATTCCACAAAGGTCTAGGTGAATATACTCTACGAAATGGTACCCATCAACTTACAAGCACTGTAAGGCCATTATCCAGCAAGACCCTTTTATATCTGCATTTAGTACAAACACAAGTTTAGTTACCGCATAACACCAGGCCTCAAACAATTAATGATAAGAGATGATGAAGCTGATCAAAGGGTAATCTGCAATGCGCATGTGCATGGATACAATTCCATAGTGCATGAACTACTGTTTACTGCTTTTGCAGGGATTTTTGTTATGAAACTAGCTAACCTGTTGTTGTAGTTCTGCTGCATGTAACTCGTAACTACACAATTAACTTTCAAGTTTCTTCTCCAGGCATATAATTATCCATCAGGTATGTTCACTCCAGACAAAAATCTCACATTATGGTTAGAACACTAATGCTCACTCCAAGCAATATATGCACCAATAATATGGAACATATTACTCTATTATCATAACTTCATTGCTGCGCATTTGACAAGGGTGCTTATTTCGAGCTGCAAAATATGAGAAATACCCGGTGTATCCACTTGGACTTGACTTACTAATATCCAACCCATAAAAGTTATTGGAACAATAAATAACCTAAAATGTCATCAATACATAATAAATAAATGTTGCAGAAATAAGAATTAATTTGATGATGGAAGTAATATGAAACTCACTGAGGTGTAGCAGTTAGGCCTTTTGCATTAGGCTGTGCTTCAACAACAGTGCAAGTCACACGAGGAGGCACTGAGCCAGACAACGCCCGGCCATCAAAGAATTGTATTGTTACCTTCATCTCATCTAAAAAAAATGATATTGGAAATTTGAGTTAAACAGTCTCAATCAGAATTTACTTTAACCATTGTCTTTATTTTGATGAGATCAAATACATTAAAACCATTCTGACAATGAGCAGAAGATATCAACATTGAGTGAGTCGTACACTATCAGTGCAGGAGTGAGTAAGCCTCTCAGGTGCTGACGCCTTTATTGTTGCCAACGAATTATGAAAAATGCACATGTATCAGATATGTTTAGGCCCGCTAATACATGGCATATATACAGATCACTATCATTTGTAAGGTAGAACTTAAGTGTCCCACACATTATATTAATCGGAATTGATAATTTTGTCCACTGTGATCATTTAAAAGTAACTACTATGTCTACAGCAGCACTAACTTGCATATATGAGAGCTACATGCACAAAAGTAAACAAATCATCTAACTATTCAAAAGGTAAAACACAAGCACGATCTTATAATCTAGTATTGATAGCAATTGGTGTTCTTCTGGTTGTCAATTAATACTGTTTGGACCTTTCAGATATGCAGCGTTTTTGCCAAACAGTTCCTTTGAAACCTCGAGTTGCTCAAACGTGTTAGGCCTGACAAAATAAAAGGATTCCAGATGAAGTCATTACTACATGGATATTAATAAATATAGAAAGCGTCACACCACAGCATGTTAATGAAGGAATGACAAGAAAACAGGGAAATAAGCATACTCCATAAGTGCCACGTTGTCTCCTTCCTGATACAGATATGTGAAAGGCTTATCCTCAACAAAAACTCCTGAATGTGTAAAGAAAATACATAATGATTAGATTTCCATTATGAACATGACTGTACACTTTCCAAATATAAATAACCAAACTACTGTTATCAACTTATCATGACTGTGCCTTACGAAATTCCCACTGGACTAGATATTACTGGAAGAAAGTTGGGTAGCCAGGAGTTTGTCAAAAGCAGGTTAATTTGGCCACCTTCTCGCAAAACCTAGTTCCATACGGTGCCACCTTCTTCTATCTTCAACTATTATTGATATGAATATATGATGCATTTATGTGCAAAACTAATGTCAAATGTTGCCCAAATCTTGGCAAATAAATGATACAAATCAATAATAATTTATATTTAATTGGAGAGGCTCATAGTCATGATTGATATATGAGGTGCTGATTGTAATACTCCTAAAAGGCTGGTTAACGCATCCAGCTTCTATAATCATCATCGTTATTTGAGTTGATTGTAGATGGTCATCATCTCAACTTTGTTTGGTACCTTCAGAGCGGCTAACACTGCTTGAGTATTGACACATGTATGATTGAATGCAATAAAACACACTAGAAGAAATTATTGCTCAGCTTTGTAAGTTGTAACCAGAAAAAAGGAAGAGAAGCCTATGAAAAATTGCACAGGAGCACATTTTAACAAGAACGGGGTACAAATAGCTACAGAAAGGAAACCAGACTAAAACATAGAAGCCTATAACTTAGTCCTAGAATGCCTTTTGTATAGGGAAGGAGTGTTCGTACTCTCAAGAGCCTCGTCGGTACGAAATCTTTCAACTATTTTGTTACCAGTGTCAACATCCCTCAGTTCCACCTGCAGCAATCAAGAGTTGAGAATAAAAAACATCCACCTGAACTTAGTTTACGTCATTTGAGGGGACATTTTTGCATGGAACTGCAGGCATGCCACTGGGGCAACAGTGAATCAAACTATTCATATGTATTTCTTGGTGCCTAGCTGTTTATTTCACTGTCCTTGTTATTACTCATTTACAAGTTATTCCTAAGTTATCTTTTCATTGTTGGCATGTCCAGTTGCTGTTGCTAAAATAGGTACTACTATAAGATGAGAGCATTTCGTGTGATTGGGTCTGATAACATAGATGCAAGGAAAAATCTGGCGAGTAACAAGACCAACATTAGCTTGCCATCATGTGAAGTATGCAGAGTTAAGTGGTGCAGCAGAGTTAAGTGGACAAAGTGGTGCAGCAGATTGAAAGGAAGAAACAAAATAAATGACCTGTATTGTGGCTCCTCCTCTTCCTTGATGTGAATGATGCGATTTTATCACCTGAACAGAAGACATTCAAGTCAGAAATGATAAGAGTGATTGCTCTTACTTAGTAGACCATAAACATAGGTGAATATAAACCATAAAGCTTGAGGAAATATGGAGGGACATAGGACATGAAAAGCAGTTAAACGCACCTGATAAATGCGGCCTTGATTTAAGGTTGGCCCAAAAGATGGGTAAGTAATAATCCACGATACTTGGAAGTAAAAAACGAAAGAAAAGAGATGTAATCAGTTAATCACACACCTCTTCTCTGTATCACATTTCCAAGTTTCACCTACACATATGAGGACATCTCAAGTCAATGCAAGCATCGTTATGCGCTTCCACAAAGATTAATAAAATAACAGAACTGAAAAGGCATTAGTAAAATTAAGACCCAGGATATAATCAAGATGCCATTAAAAATGTAACTGAAAAGGCATTAGTAAAATTAAGACCCAGGATATAATCAAGATGCCATTAAAAATGTACACCAGAAGTTGTTTGGCAGTTACTTTTGGAAAGCTGGAAGCCTCCCTGCTAACTATAACTGTAGAAAATAACTTCTGAATGTAGCATCCATGTCAAGCCGATCGATCAAATACTAAATACTTGCCTAAATCTATAATAGAATAGGCTGCTGGATACACATCCTGCACCAGTGGCACTATGACTGTTGGTCGCATGGGGAATTCCCACCACGATTTTGAGGACCCCGGAGTAGAACATAAAATTTGAGCGTTTCACAGCAAAGAAACACAAAAATTGCAAGAAGCATTACATGACATTTGCACGACCGCTAATGAACATATCAAAGGAACCACTGGACAAAACAGCAAGGAACTGCTCCGTCTGCCAAGCGCATTCTCCCACAAATTCGCTTCTAACTGAACAGGGCAGCAGTAGCCATAACAGTGCACGAGACTAGCAGAATCCTAGCTAAACCCTATGCGGCCACGGGCCAAGCGAGCAGACGCGAGAGCGAGGGGGCAGAAGGGGGATTACGTCGGAGCCGAGCATCTTCGCGCCGCGGCGCTGCGTGGCGGCCCACGGCGTGGCGGCGAGGGAGCCGGTGGACGGGTCCCGCCGGGCGGCGGAGAGGGTGGCGACGGCATGGGCGTGTGCGTGCGCGGCGGGAGGTGGAGAGTGGAGGAGGGAGGAGAGGCGGCGGGAAGCTTCGAGGAGGTTCCGCCGGAGGATCTGCATCGCGAGGTCAGGCTGGGTGGTTCGCCGTCTGCGCTTTCCCGGCGCGGGTAGGTTTGGGGGGTGACCTCGGATTGGGCCCAGGCCGTGGTCCGGGCGGGCCTAAGATGTGCCATTTTCTCTCTTTTGTGGTGGATCCGCTTTGCATTTACATTTCAGTTTTTAAAAGCTTTGCATTTGCGAATTCACCTTTTTAAGGCACTGCATGTTTTCTAGGTCAATTTTTTGCATGCTTAGTGGGAGGAAAGGAAGAACATAGTACAAAAGTAATTGAAGAAATACCTACCAAACATTTGGCGGAAGGTCTTATGAAACGAATAGTACCACACAAGGGCGCAACTAGAAGAAGAAGAAAAAGAAAAAGAAGAAGAGAGGACGGTTATGATGGAAAAAAATAGAGGTACATGAAGAAAGCGATGGAGAAGAAGCAACGACGGAGGGGCGTGTATAAGTGATTGGCGACAATGACCACCAAAAGTGTTAACATACGAAAGAGCAGGACAACATACACCCTAACGGCTTAGATGGGTGGTTGATTAGGCAACCGACGCCCCTATTAGAAGTCTATACCCACAAGCCTGCCAAGTAGAATTCAAGCACATAGGATGGAGTGGACAAAAGAATAGTGTTAAATTAGAGAGATGAAAACACAATAGGAGAACACACGAAAGATTCGAAGAAGGGTGAGTGAATGGACAGATGTAAACGGAAGACTATTAGTTGAGGAAGATGATTACGTTGGACTAGTTAGCTCTCTATTCCTATGACACGTATAAGTTACGCCTTAAAATGTGAGAGAGACTTGTTACAAATTTGAAACATAACTTTATAATGACAATACTACCCAGGCGACTCCGGGGGTGCAACCCCGCTGCCACCTAGTACTCCCCCACCGGTGCTCCGCCACGCCACTTGATTCCAGACCATGGTGAGTGCATGCCCCCGCTAAACGGCGCCGGGGGCGGATCCTTCTCGTGGTGGCGTGCTACCTCTTGAGCTTGCGTTGGATTTCCCCGAAGAGGATAGGATGATGCAGCAAAGTAGTGTAAGTATTTCCCTCAGTTTTTGAGAACCAAGGTATCAATCCAGTAGGAGGCCACGCGTGAGTCCCTCGTACCTATACAAAACAAATAGCTCCACGCAACCAACGCGATTAGGGGTTGTCAATCCCTTCACGGTCAATTACGAGAGTGAGATCTGATAGAGATGATAGATAATATTTTTGGTATTTTTGGTATAAAGATGCAAAGTAAAAAAGCAAAGCAATATTAAAGTGGTGGAAGATTAATATGATGGAGAATAGACCCGGGGGCCATAGATTTCACTAGTGGCTTCTCTTAAGAGCATAAGTATTTTAGGTGGGTGAACGAATTACTGTTGAGCAATTGACAGAATTGAGCATAGTTATGAGAGTATTTATGTATGATCATGTATATAGGCATCACGTCCGAGACAAGTAGACCGACTCCTGCCTGCATCTACTACCATTACTCCACTCATCGACCGCTATCCAGCATGCATCTAGAGTATTAAGTTAATGAAAACAGATTCATGCAATATGATAAAAACTCCATCTTGTTATCCTCGATGGCAACAATACAATACGTGCCTTGCTGCCCCTACTGTCACCGGGAAAGAACACCGCAAGATTGAACCCAAAGCTAAGCACTTCTCCCATTGCAACAACTACCAATCTAGTTGGCCAAACCAAACGGATAATTCGAAGAGACTTGCAAAGATAACCAATCATACATAAAAGAATTCAGAGAAGATTCAAATATTGCTCATAGATAATCTTGATCATAAACCCACAATTCATCGGCCTCAACAAACACACCGCAAGAAAAAGATTACATTGAATAGATCTCCATGAGAGAGGGGGAGAACATTGTATTGAGATCCAAAAAGAGAGAAGAAGCCATCTAGCTACTAACTATGTACCTGAAGGTCTGAGGTAAACTACTCACACTTCATCGGAGGGGCCATGATGATGTAGAAGCCCTTCGTGGTGGATTCCCCTTCCGGCAGAGCTCCGGAACATGCCCCAAGATGGGATCTCGTGGATCTGAGAAAGTTGCGGCGGTGGAATTAGGTTTTTGGCTCAGATATGATCGTTCGGGGGTAATGAGGTATATATAGGAGGAAGGAGTACGTCGGTGGAGCAGCAGGGGGCCCACGAGGCGGGGCGCCTGGGTAGGCGCGTCCCCACCCTCGTGGCCACCTCCTGGCTTTCTTAACGGGGGGTCCAAGTTTCCTAGATCATGTTCGGTGAGAAAATCGCGTTCCCGGAGGTTTCATTCCGTTTGGACTCCGTTTGATATTCCGTTTCTTCGAAACTCTGAAATAGGCAAAAAAACAGCAATTCAGGTTGGGCCTCCGTTAATAGGTTAGTCCCAAAAGTAATATAAAAGTGGAAAATAAAGTCCAATATGGTCCAAAACAGTAGATAATATAGCATGGAGCAAATAAAAAATTATAGATACGTTGGAGACGTATCATGGCGCTTAGCGATCGCCGGGTCTCATTTGGGACGAAGATGGCGGCTCGCCGGCCCCGGAGACGCGAAGGAGCGGGAGGGAGGCATCTTGCGGTTCCCAGCGTCGGGGCTACGGGATGGCCCCGTTTCTGGGGTCTGACCGACGCAGATCTGGCGGGGGCGGCGGCTTCCAAGGTGGGCCTCCGCGTGTGGCGGGCTGGCTGGGGCGTCGCTGCTCCGGCTGGCATCCGTGAGTCCGTGGTGGTGGCGGTGTGCCATGGATCGAGGGCGGTGACGCGGCGGCGTCGCTCGAGGTGGTGTGCCGGTAGCAGCGAGGTTGTCTGGATCTGGCAGTACTAGTGGCGGAGGCTACTGTGATGCGAAATGTGACTCTTCCAGATGCGGTGGTTGATCTGCTCTTGCGGCTCCGGTGGGTGTTGGGTTCTCCGATCTGGGTTGGGAGAAATCCCTGCTTCGAGACGAGGCTCACAACAGCGACATCTGCGGGCGCCGTTCCCTTCCTGGAGGCGTTGTGTTGAACCCGATCGGACTCTCTTCCTCGAGCTCGGGGGAAACCCTTGTCTTGGTATGGCCTCCGGACCAGACGGCGACGACGGCGTCAAGGCGTCATTGCCTTCCTGAAGGCGCTGTCTTGTTGCTCGAGGAGTCTCGTTGGTGTGGCTTGAGTCAGTCGGCTGCCACTCTGGGCGTGGGCCTCCTGGACGCAATGTACACCATCTCCGGTGCTCTCATGACGGTACCTTCCTTAGGTTCGCTCAGGCCCTGCCGTTCACTTGCCGACTTCCTCTTGGCGGAAATGGGTGGCAGTACGTTGCTTTGTGTTGGCCTTGGGTTTTGGTCTTGTTGTAGAAGTCTCGGCGTTGGTTGTGACGTGGCCGGGTTGCCCTGTGGCTTGCCTTGTTGTTATTGGCATGAGGTTGGACTAGGGAAACATGTATCATAGTAGTCAGAGTGGGTGTGCGTGGTGGATGTGGAGGCTAATTCTCGTGATTAGCATTGTAATGGCTGAAAGGCCTTGCATCCGGTTTCTTTGCCGCTTCTTCTTTAATGCGATGATACGCATGCTTGTGCGTATTCGAGAAAAGATAATAATGACAATACTACATTAAAGGATAGAGATCCTATGATCATTCTCCAAAAAGAAGATATACGAACAATCTGGATGAATTTTGAAGTCATTAGAAACCTTCTTCTCGACTATCTAAAACAACCTAAGGTTCCCTTTCATGCCAAGAGGACCACACCTTCCACATCGTTTCGTTCAAACCCGCACCCCAATTCCCACCTCCACCGAAGCCTATTTCTAAAAAAAAGTCCAATCCATTGATTTATTATTGTCCCACCACCAGCCGATTTGGCAATATTTAATCACCATAATTTACTTTCCTTCCCCACCCCACCATGACGTTACTTTCCCTTTCCCTCCCATGTATCACACCGTAATTTCATCCTTCCATCCAAAGAAATGAGCCAAAACCAAATTTCCAATCTTTGGTGCTTCCCGCGTGTCTCCATGGCATATAAGGTGATCACCCATTCCCTTAGTCCTTCTGAGACCCAGCGTTGTCCTTCTGGCTGATCTGGACACGTCTCCAAGCACTACAAAAAAATACACTTCCGTGATGATACGTGTTTGTCATAGTAGATCGCGTTTTTTGTCATGCATGTACATCCATGACAAATTTATGACAGAATCAAGATAGTCATACATGTGCTGTCGTAGAAGTACTCGATGACATTACCAAAATTATCATCACGGAAGTGTCCACTTCCATGACGATAAATCGCGCGTCACAGAACTGCTTTCATCAAGAGTGACCGACATGTGGCATCCACCCTAACGGAACGCCGTTAAGCTATCGGGTCGGGTTTTGGATCCGATAACCCGTTAACAGCCCCGACCAATGGGGATTTTCCGCGTGTAAAATCATCATTGGCTGGAGGAAACACGTGTCGGCTCACCGTTGGGACAGATGTCATCCACTCATTGGATGTATACGCCTATGATACGTCGACCGTGGCACGCCCAACAGAGGCCCATTCCTATGAAAATGCCGCCCGTTTGACTTGGTCAAAGGTGGCGGGCCGCCCATGGAAAGCACGTTAACGACATGTTCGCATATAGCCCATTTACAACCCGCTAACCCAAGGGCGTTCGCCCTATCCGAATTAGGCCCAAGATCGCTATCCGGGCCATCCAATATGATTCTAGCCCGTTTTCACTTCGGCCCATGTATGGCCCATGACGCGTCTTCGCCCATATGAGGCCCTATGTAACTCTTGGCCTATTAACGGCCCGTGGTGAAATCGGCCCGCAATGAACAAAGGTATCACTTTACGCCCACTAACGGCCCGTGGTGGCCGGACCATAATGGACGATATCACTTTATACCCATTAAGGGCCCGTTATTCGGTTGGGCCATTTCAAAGAAATGTTATCTTCGGCCTTCTCGAGCCCATTTATTCTTGGGCTCATTTCAAGATTCGTTTACTTACTACGGCCCGTTCGCATCATTTTCTGCTTGTGGGCCAAATTCAGCCCGTGGTTACATCGGCCCGTTTGTGGTCCGTTAATACGTTGGGCCGTTTTCATAGCGTCATCAAATACGGCCTATTAACGATGGCCCGTTATGGTCATACGGCCCGTATAAGGCCCATTGATGATATGGCCCGTAGAAGGCCCATTGTTTCTACGGCCCGTAGAAGGCCCATTGTTTCTACGGCCCGTAGAAGGCCCATTATTTCTACGACCCGTAGAAGGCCCATTGTTTCTACAGCCCATAGAAGGCCTACTGTTTCTATGGCCCGTAGAAGGCCCACTATTTCTACGGCCCGTAGGAGGCCCAGTGTCACTACAGTAAATATTAGCCCATGGTTATTGTGGCCTAGTTTTAAAAAGAACTGCACTGACTACAAGCAAACAAATAAACAAGACAACAAGGAAATAAATAGGCAAGCAACTTATGCTAGGCTATCACTACCGTTATACACATATTACATCCATCGGGCATCAAAGTTCGCCACCAAAGGTGCAAATATAGGGAACAAAGCAAGATATCATATACACCTGGTTGTCAAAGTTGGCGACCAAATAAAATAAACGCAGCAAAACAAATCCAGAATGAAACCACTTCAAGATCTCAAGAAACAATATCACAGGTACCCATAATGTCGGGCAAGATGCTTAGAAAGCTTATTAACTTTCTCTTGTTTACGCCTAAATCCTCCAAAGACTTGTCGTTGCACCGTAAAATATGCATCTGAATTTCGGGGACTTCCTCAGTCCTTCAAACTTCACTGTCAAAGACATCCGATCGATGTCTTTCAACTTGAAGTTGAGACTCAAGAAGACGAATCGATTCAGCAAATGAGTTCAAGAGCTTGTGCCAGAGTGGCCAGAATCGAACACTACATCAAGACATGACTTTTGGGTTCCCTCACTGTCGTCAAGATAGTTTTTATCAACTTTCTTGGAGACCAACAGGGATGTCTCACTATCTTGAACCTTATCTGCATTACTTCCTTTACCATTGGATAACGCGGTACTGTTCTCCAATATTTTGTCCGCATTCTAAAAGAGAAACAAGCAGACACATCACATGTTTACCATGTTGTATATGAAACTCATTTTGGTAAATGAGTTCAGTAGTAAAGTGGAAAGGATAACAACATGAAACAAACATATATCTATGTGCCGTGGTCACTTTATGGTCTATATCATTCTAGTTTTTGTTGCCAAATCAAGATAGAGACACAGTTCAAATAATATTTGTTCAAGACAAAGCAGAATAGACAGAATATAAGTGTGGGTAACTATAGAGCAATAACAACACTTGTAATGTGCATGACATGAGAACATAACTGTTTATTCAATTGAAACTGAAATCAACATAGAGCAGGTTACAACAAGAAACTAGCTTAAAGAAACAGGTTTAAAACATACCTGTTGCGCCATTGGAGTTTCAATTCCATCCTTCAAATTTGAAAATAGTTGGTATGAGTAAATACAAGAATGCAAGAGCAAAGGAGTATGAACCATAGCTACGTAACCCGACACGAGAACAAATCTTCTTCTCCTTTAAGCGTTGAGTTGGGATTCGGAGTGGTGGTCCTCGTGCTTTGGGCACTCGCAGTTCCCTTTACTAAATGCTCGTGTTTGGGTGCTCTGTGGTGGAGACGGTCTTTGTGTCAACTGGAATCAGGTTACTACTGCCGGGGTTGGGGTTCAAAGGGGTGTAGCTGGTTCTTCTGTCCAACCTGGTAGGGGTACAATCATGAGAGTCTGGGTTATGTGTGGTGGATTTGGTCCTTGGGCAAGTACAACCGTGGTTCTATCTGCATCAACTGGTAGCACAATCTTTTCTCAAGACCGTGTTGTTACTCCCTTAGATATCGCCATCACGCTCTCCAATTCAAATGGTGATAAACAAGAAAAGTAATTGAAAGTATAGACATTGTATGATAGACAGTGCAATGGATAGTGGGGGAATAAAAGAGGGCATGAAATAATTCATATTTATGTTGTCTAACCAAAGCAGGATAGCATGACACAATTTCACATATATGATGGCTAACTAAATGTGATAGCATGACACAATTTCACATTATGATGGCTAACTAAAAAGATGGAAAGGCATAGTTCAAAATATGAGACTATGTAAACAGGATGACATGACATAACTATATAATGTGTTTATTAAATAGGTTGGCATGCCATAATTCACATACATTCATGGATAGAATGCCATAATTCTAAATATGATGACTGTAAACACTAAACAGGATGAGATGATATAACTATATGATGTTTTTATTAAATGGGTTGCCATGCCATAATTCAGATAGATGATGTGTATGTACTATGTAAACATGATGGCATGATATAATTCAAATATATGATTTATATAGTAAGCAAGTAAGCATATGGCAATCTATATATGATGTAAAAACTAAGCAATGCAAGACAACATGCACGACATGGATAATATAACCCTGCCAAGTTTGAGCATAGACCTCAGGGGGGAAATAGGACTGGTCATCAGTCTCTGAATCCTCCTCTGAGGAGCTCTCTGTAACAAGAAGATGTCTGCTTTAGCGAGGTAGCATTATGCCTTTCTGAATACCTTGTTTTCACTCCGAGATACTTCCATCACCGCTTCAAATGGGCTGATGCAGGAAGAGTAGTTGAATATACAAACGTTGTCGACAAATGGAACACGTAATACAAAAAAATGATAGCATGCTATAATTCACATACATGATGATTGGCTAAACAGCATGGCATTGCATAATTCACATATATAATGCCTTTGCAACAAGATAACATTGTATAATGCACATATATAATGTCTTGCAACAAGATGGCAATGCATAATTCACATATATGGTAATTAGACACCTTTGAGCAATGTGGCATTCACACAAAGCATGTCTAAACTAATCAAATGGCATAGCAATGCGAGACACCATACACACGATATGAGCAACATAACCCTGCCAAGTTAGAGCATACACCTCGGGGGGGGGGGGAATAGGACTAGTCATCTGTCTCTGAATCCTCCTCTGAGGAGCTATCCGTAACCAGTGAGATATGCGCTTCGTCAGATAGCATAGTCTGCTCTGAAGACCTTGTTTTCACTCCAGAATTTGCCATCACCGTGTCAAATGGCTGATGCACACGAAGAGCGATTGAATGTACTAACATTGTTGTGAATGTAATATGTAACGAAAAAAGATGACCTGATATAATTTACATATAAGATGGTAGCTAAGCAGGATGGCATTGCAAAATTCACATATATGATGCCCGGCTAAACAAGGTGGCGTTGCATAATTCACATAAACGATGAATAAATTAAGCAGATGGCATTCGCACAAAGGATGTCTAAACTAAGAAGATGACATATTTGACGTATAAAGTAAGCAATGCAAGACACCATATGCATGATATAACCAACATCAAGATGCCAAGTTAGAGCGAAGACCTCGGGGGTAAATAGGAGTTATCTTCTCCTTGAATCCCCTCGTAATAGATATCTTCCTCTCGATTACAATCCAAATGCGTGGAGGGGGCTACCTTTGCGCCTACCATGGAGCGATGTTCTGCATGAAATTATATTGCCACGCAAGGCTCGTCTCTTTTCTCTACATGTTCAGTTCCATTGTTTACAATAAGCATCATGCATAGGAATAAAACATAGTGATATTATGTAAGGAGTGCATGCAGAAATCCAGAGTGATGGTAGCAACCTTGTGGATAGACCCAAAACCAATAATAGCGGCGGATAATGGCTTCAGTTAATAAATACAGATAATGGCTTCTTTCTTTGTTTGTTTCCTACCCAACATGAAACTCATAGTAGACACCGAGATTAACCGGATAGTAGATAGATACTATTGATAGCGGCCCCGATATGTACCCCACAACCATTTAAAAACTCAAGTTTGACCATTAGTTTGGAGCCGACTCGAGTCTAATCGGTGAACAGACGATAAAGCAACATGTAATATTAAGCGATGCATAACGTAGCGAACCACGAGAGAGTGCGACCTCTCTTGCGGACCCGTGTAGTCCTCGAGGTCATCTGCCGGTTGATGATGGTAATGCAGTTTTCATGGCTGCCCGGTAGGGAAGAAGATCTGAGGCGGCAAAAGACAGCCGGAGGTCGGATCCTCGCTTTGCTGGACCCTTTCCGATTGGTGGAGCAGCCGAGCTAGGGTGGACGACGGCGTAGCAGACCGGGACAAACCACGCAAGGTTTTCTTTGACAACTATCTGTAAGAGAAGTAATTCTGTAAGCGCTCGTTTGAATTGGAGGATTCCAACAATGCAGGGATAGGAAATAGACAGGAATAGGATAGGAATGCACGTGCAAAATAGAGAATTTAAAAACACATGATTTCTGCCAATATGGGTGTTTGATTCACAACAATTGGAAGATCACAGGATGCAAAGAAGCATGGTGAGATTAAGTCAAACCACAAGAAAATGTACGGTTATAATGCTATTATGCTACTATCTCTTAGTCTTGTGCTTCATGAATAGGAATTTGAAAAGGAGGACAAGTGAAAATTAAAATTCCTATATTTTTTCTTTTAAGGAGACACTGAAGGAACAAATCCGTGTGCTCAGTGGACAATATATATAACATGTAGAGTAAAAAAGAGATGCAACAAGTGTACAACCTCTTTGGCGAAGCCATGTCGATCTCATCGTGATTGGGTTGGCCGGTGAGGATGCTCGGCTGACTTTCTTTGTCGGAGGGGAAGAAGATCTTAGGCGTCTGGAGATGGAGCTCGAGTCTTTGCTCCATTTGTGATGGAGGGTTTTCGTCGTTGGAGCAGCTCCCGTGAAGTTGTACAACGCCGAGGCTGAAGCAGACAAGAGAGACAACGAACAACGTTAACTCGAGTGGAATTCTAATAGCATCTCCAATACATGACGTAAAATACATAACCATAAAGTGCTAGATGTAAAATACATCAGCCGCTCATCTCTGAACTTAACTATCGGCCCGAACTTAATCATCAAAAACTGAACCTAACTGTCCAAACTGAACCTAAGCATCCAAACTGAATTTTCTTTGTCGAAACTGAATTTTCTTTGTCGGCCGAACGCACTAGCAAGGTGAGGCTACGTCGGTCGACCGACTTTTCATCTCTGGTCACCGATTTTGCACCGTTGGATACGAAATCAAGGGCCTGCGGTTCATCTTCAACCTCCACCCCCACAGCCCACCACCACCGGCCAAACAGCAGCCCCTTGGCCAGCCGGCGGTCGCCGCCCGCCGCCCAAAACACTCCCCACGCCGATTCGCCACGCCCGGCCATCCCTCTAGCCCCCCCCGTCAGCTTTTTCTCGGCGATCCCCACGCCACCGCCCGCCAATGCCCCGCCACCGCCCGGCGACCACCACCCCATCCCGAACCCTAAGATAGATAATGGGGTACCTCTCCGAGCCCCCCTCCCTCACAAGGGCTGGTTCTTCCTTCACCCCGGCGAGCCCACCCTTGAAATCGATCGACCCAAAAAGTCGATTCGGTCATTGAAGTGTAGCCAAATCGGAGCAAGCATCGCAAGCAAGAGCAAGAGCGAGAGCAAGAACATGAAAGCAAGAGCAATAGCAAGAGCGCATCAGGCAGGGGACCGAGAGCAAGAGAAGAGCAGCAGCGAAAGCGAGAGCTAAAGCAGCAGCAGCTCCTCATCGATGTGGATGTCACCGCCGAGGAGCGACGCCATGGAGGAAGTGGCTGGCCACGCCGCCGTGGATGGAGCACCGTGTCGGCTCGGGACCGAAGCGCCGGCAGACCGTGAGATCGAATCAAGAAGAAAATGCGGCGATTAGTGTACAACCTCTTTGGTGGCGCCGATTAGGCCGCAGCTTCATCCGAGGAAGCGGTGATGATGATGCTCTTCCGGTGGTGCGGTGAAAGACGGCGGTGTGGGAATGGAGGTGGCGCGAAAACGAGGGGAACATCGGGCAGCTCCTTGGAGGTGGAGGGCGGGGTGGCTGAACCGGCGGGGACGATGAGATCGACGACGGATCCTCATCCGTTCGATGGATGAGGGACGTCGAGGTGTTCTTGTGGGCGACATCGTCGGGGAAGAAGCTCCGGTGGGTGGCGGACGGAGCAGGGTGTGGGGTTTCGTCGCGGGTTTTCGCGGCCTCGGTGTCTGAATGGGTGGGCGAATGGGATGGCGGTGGGAACTATGGCTTAGAGACGCGCTTGTCCCAAACGTGGGGTAAGTTCTGAAAGTAACCCCCACCGATTTGAGGCGGTTCTTTTGGTTCGAGGTACCACGGGCATTTCGCATGTCGGGATTTCACAGAGGTGGGAGTTTTCGCCGTTGTAATTTCGGAATAGCAAGGCGGAGTTGAGATGGAGGGAGTTGTCGAGCACAACGAGACAAAGATATATCTTAAATATTTCGGGCTAACAAGGCGCGGGTTGAAATTTCTGGACAAGCCTAACGTGTACTGTACCAAATCAATGCGCACTACAAATGTCATTCAAAACTTTGAATTCATGTTATGTTCAATTAAAATATTTCGCTACGTGTATAATGCATGCAACCTACTACTCAAATGAATGTTTTAGTGCATTCCAAACACATATACTACCGCTTCAATATGAACTAAATTTGAATAAGATCTACGAATGATTGTTGTGAAGTCAAAGCATTTGAATTCGTTTCTCTGTTTTAATAAGATCTACAATCATCATTATTGTCAAGTTAAACCATCGCTTGTGTATTATCTTCACAACACACCACATGATCGATGTCGAGTTACATATGAACTATGTGTACTATATGAACTCGAACTAGATTTTTGAATCCACTTTATTTTGATTTCAAATCACATTACATTTCTAGCTCTAGCTAGATCTTCATAATCTAAACCATGTCTCATATGTATAATGTGTTTATCACATTATGTATGGTGCCCGCCCCTCGCCTACAACTATTTAGATGTGAGTTGCAAACACCACACATTACCACAAATTCAAATAAAATGTGAGAATGTTCGATATATAGTATTGTTTAGATTGCTCGATATTTAGTTGTAAGCTGCAACGCCGCACATTATCTCAAATTCAAATAAAATGTGAGATTGTTTGATGTATAGTATGGTTTAGATTGTTCGGCATTTAGTCATGAGTTGCAAACGCCATGCATTATCACATTATGGTATAACATGTGCACAACACGTGTATCACCACTATATTCATGCATGCCATGTTTAAAACACTATAATCTCCTATTCAAATATATGAATCCGCTTTCGTACCAAATTATGATCTTTGTTAGTCTCTTACACCCACACAGTCCTCTAACCTTTGTAGCTACCACTAACTTTATCTCGAGAAGGCACACTCCCTACTCGCCTCCCCTCCTCGGCATTCTATCCACGGGCACATTCATTTTTTTCCTTTAGGTCGTTCTCCTAGAGTCTCCACAACTCCTTTCCGACACACACCGATCGATAAACCTCTCCAGTGATGCCTGCCTCTGACATACACACAGCTTCAATCTCCTCCTTTATGTGTCCTTGCCTCGTGTCTCTCATATGGTCAGACACACGTGTAAACTCTCACCCATCTTTTAATTGATCTCACAACCGCACACTCCTCCCCCTATCCAGCTAGTAGTTGGGCCTCTTGCACCACCTCCTAGCTCCACTCTCTCTGTCTATCTGTCTCATTGGGCCTTATTTGCCTCTAACAAATGGACGTACACCGACCGATCTCTCGCTATACATATAGCCAGCTAGGTCCTTATAACTCCTTTTTACCCACACATCGATAGATCTACCTCATAAGTAGTGTCTCTCCCTTCCTCAGACAAACAACAATAGATCTACCGATCTAGTTAGGTTTGCTTACCAAACACATGGTTCCCCTTCATCATCCATGGATGCGTCCAGCAGATCTATCGTGCACAGGCACACACGTAAACACATCCCCACTCTTATTGATAACATTGCAGTTCCACCTCGGTTTGTCTAGTAGGCCTCTCCCAACATCTCCGAGAAGCAACTCCATCACCCATCCGGCCTCTACCCCTCTCCCTCCCCTCCCTCTCTCTCTCTCCTCTCTCTCTCTCTCTCTGTCCCATCATATTTCCCGTCCTTCATTTATGTATGGATGTCCATCGATCTCCCTCATGACATAGCTGGGTCTCTCCTCAACACATATACGAGTCATTCTACCTCTATAGTTAGGCCTCTGCCTACCCCTCCCCCACCCCCTCCCCCCCCCCACACACACCGATACATCAAGCGCTCTAGTCATGTCTCCCTGCCACACACAAACTTGACATGTGCCCTCTAACGTTCCGGTAGGCCAGTCGCCCTATATCTTTGACTTGCACACACACACACACGCAATTTCGATGGCTCTCTTCATCGATCTCGCACCCACCCATACTTGATCCTCTCCCCTCCCTCTCTTCTCTTGGATTGCCCGACCCTCTATGTATGATATGGATAGGCCTCCATTTCACACACATTGCATGCAAAATTTTGTTTGAGATGTCATCGCACATATTCCCACAAATAATTCACGAAATCAACCCCCACCCCACCCCCACCCCCCACCACAACACAAAAAACACTCACGAACGCAGTTTGTATCTCTCACACAAACCCACGTAGGTGGGGGACATGCACGAAGAGAAGAGGTGCATGCACGGTGCACGTACTCCCGTCTCTTTCCCAACCACACCCGCGCGGGTACACGGTGGAGCTCGTTTCTGTACGAAAAAGGCAGCCCACGTGGTAATTTGGCACGTGTACTGGTTGTCCACTTGGTGGAGGGAGGATCGTCTACCACGGGTGAACAAACAAATTGCGACTTGACGCGTTATGTTAAAAAAAGAGGCAAACCATGTGGGGCCTACCTTAGAGGCAAGGCTCTATACACTGGAGTACTTTTGATGTGTCCCGTCAACTCATGAGAACAAGGAGAAGCTTGCTTAGTCGCCGTCTCCCATACAGTAGCGGTGGCTCGCAGGATGAGGTGAAGCTTGGTCCTCCCTCACCCATGCGCGCGGTGGCTCGCAGGACGAGGAGAAAAATTACTACTCCCTCCGTTTACTCCTCATCCCTACTACCTTGTTTATAGAGACTATATCATATTGTTTGGAATATATATGTCCTTAGTAGATTTCAATATGAAGTACTAGTACATACTCCAAACACTGATGTATATAGACGTATTTTAGAGTGTATATTCACTCATTTTACTTCGTATGTAGTAGCACTCTCCCTCGCCCCTCGACCCTCGCCCACGTGGTGGACGTGCAGCAATTCATTTAGTCTCATATAGCCAGAACGATATATACTGCACTACCATTATTGCTCGACTTCCCGAAGAGGCGAAGAGCCAATCGCAAGGTTAATATTTTGGAGATGCCAAGCGGAAGGTTATAGGAGAACGAGTAGTAGGTGCCGCGTCACTTATAAATAATTTTGTTTTCTTCACTGGCACATACGCAATATGATAGGTTCATATGGAGAGAAAAGGAAGCCGCTCCACTATATACATAGTCAGGACGGGCCAGCCTACACGGTTGCTTGCTGGGGTTGCTCTCTTCACACTCACTCGCACAAAACGACTGTGGCCACATCTCTAACATCCCGGCGGATCACGTCCGCTTGGGGAAGGGGTGGATGCTTAGTGTAGATGCGGTGTCCGTTGCCGACGGTGAAAACCCACTGTCGGCACGTCCCGATCAGGGGTCCCCGCCGTTCTCTCTCACAAAGCTGGTGAGGTTGCCTTCGTCCCTTGCTCGCCGCGACGTGGGAAGTTGCCGCCTCCCGCCGCCCTCCTCAAAGTCCAGCTACGTCCCTCAGGTACAACTCCCTTTACAGCCGGCTTGCACCACTGCTCTAGCTGCCCACATCACTCCCTGTGGATATTTCTCTACTTCTTTGCCCCGCACATACCTGATACCTCTACTTGCTTCTACGTACTGTATTTTTGATGATTTTATGTCTCATCTACTAGTCCCTGTAATCTTATTCTAATCCCGCTTCTTCAATTTCTTTGCCTCAGGGATGCTCATCTCTATTTTGGTGAAACTGCACAAAATGATCTGATGGTCAAAAGGTTGCAAACTTCATTTATTAGGAAGCTTCGAGCGTTGCCGACAAATTGAAGCCTGGTCAGGTTCACGGTTCAAGGGCTAGGGACTGCATGGATCATTTTTTTCTTTAGCTGCCTCTGTTCCAAAATAAGTGTCAACTTTAGTAGTAGTACAACTTTGTACTAAAGTTTGCACAAAGTTGAGACACTTATTTTGGAACGGAGGTACATATTTGCTATGATCTGTCAATCATTGAGATGCAATAGCATGCATGTTAGTCTCCTTTGTATTTGATGAAATGTTGCAACGGGCAACCTTGGACGCAAGATACATGTAACAGGAGCTGGAAGCTTCATAGCATTGCACAAATTTATCTCATTGATAAATTACAAGATGCGTACTAGTACTATACTAGTACTTCCTCCGTTCCTAAATATAAGTCTTTGTAGAGATTTCACCATTAACCACATGCGGATGTATATAGATGCATTTTAAGTGTAGATTCATTCATTTTGTTCCGTATGTAGTTGACCTAGTGGAATCTCTACAAAGACTTATCTACTAGTAATAGCTAGCCCCACTACTAGGAATTCTCTATCCTCTCCTTGAGCCACATCATCAAAATTGACGTAGCCGTTAGATAAAGTAAATCAGTCATAATAGCCGTCTGATCTAGACGTTGAGAGGCTCAACACTAAGCCACATGCAAGCATGCAGAAATACCGTGGCACATGCATGGTAGTAGGTTTTAAATCACATCAACATGTCTGCATGCAAGCATGCACTGGTAGCATGCATGTAAGTGTTTTCACTGCTCTTGCACTCCTCCGCTGCAAGAATGGAGAAAATTGTAATCTACTACCTCCTTTTACGCGGCGTGGGACATCTAGCAGTCCTACCACCTCGATAATAAAGACCAATGAGCCGTCAAATCACATAGACCTAGCAGTAAGTTGGACGGACGAAGCAACCATCACTCTTGCGCTAGTGAGAGGTCGCGTCCGCTCTGCCCGGGCATGAATGCGGCACCGATTCTTTGGAGCAGCACTGACCGTTTTGGGCGGGAAGCGCGCACGGGTGATGGAGGGGCTTTGGGTGGGCCAGGCTGGTCAGGAGCAGGCGTGGCAGCTGTCCGCATGTCCCTACCGGACACGCCCGGAAACGAGAGGATGCACCGACTCTCGCGGCTAAAATCGTACACTACACACCATATCTCTGTAGGAGTAGGTCGATCTGTCGCACTATCTAACACACACATGCTGTTAAACACACACACGCTGCATACGCACCTTGGTCCCGTTGCACCTTCTAACGTGACTTATTACACCTAGACGGAGGGAGTAGTAAGTATCACGAGATCTGGTGGCACACTGACTTAAGTCAAATACAAGTGCCCAAAACTTGTGTGCATGTTATAATAAGGATTCACTTAAAATAGTACGTGAGCGAACAGAGGGATCAATTGGACAGTGTTCCCGAGCAGTAGCGAGATGTGTGAGGTAGTAAGATACACCGCTGGCGCTTTTAATTTTTCTTATTAATGTGTTTGTTTCACCCTCGACCGGTGGGACCCAACATTACTACGTGGAGAGAGGTAAGGTGACTAAGGCTGCATTTCTGCACCACTGTGGATAGTCTTACCACCAAAGCCACATGACACGATTATGATTGAAATCCTAATGACTCCCACACACACACACACACACACACACACACAAACACGGCATGCCTCTTACACGAATGCAGGAATGTATAAAAGGTTATTTTCCTCTCGTCGAACATAACGGGAGGGTTGTGTAGCTGGTTAGCCTGTTCGCTCATCAAACTTGAGGTCTCGGGTTCGATAACTACACTTGAGCATAATTTTTTGCCAGGAGGATTCTTTGACTGGTCAAAATGTTTTCTAGGGTTTGCATGCTTCACACTCTCTCTCCAGTATATATATACACGCCGGAGCCTCAACGCTTGTAGTTGCTCCCTTCACACTCTCTCGCCCTCTCCCGCTGGAGCTGGATCCTTAGCGCTTGTACTTGCTCTCTTCACACTCTCTCGCCCTCTCCAGATCTAAACAAGACTTCGTTGGCCTCTCTCTCCCCTCACTGCTGCTCAAAGAGACGGCATGATCCGTCCGCCGGGAAGGGAAGGAGGCTTAACGCTGTCGCCGTCGGCCAGGGAGGGAATCCACTACCGGCGCTGCTGTTCACTTTCCACCCAGCGGCGACGCGGGAGGGCCTCCGACCCTTCTTCTTCGCCGCCGTCCCGTCACCCACCGAACCACGCCCCAAGAACCTTAAGGTATATTTTACTTACTCCACATGCATTGCTCTAGCTGCATGTATACCATGAATCTAGGACGTGGTTCAAAGAGGAAAGGAGTGGGGGAAAGTAGTGGGAAAAGTTGTATATAGCATGAATCTAGGACGTGGTTCAAAGAGGAAATGAAGGGGAAAGTTGTATAGCATGAATCTAGGGCGTGGTTCAAAGAGGAAAGGAATGGGGGAAAGTAGTGGGGAAAGTTGTATCGCATAAATCTGGACGTGGTTCAAAGAGGAAAGGAAGGCGAAAGTACTAGTTCAAAAAGGAAAGGAAGGGACAAAGGCTGTAGAGTTTGAGCAGACTAGATTTGCTTTGCGCTCACATAGGGAAAGGTGTCTAAAGATAACAAAAGCTGGGACCAACACAAATATGCTCCTTGGTTGTTTGTTCTTTGTTGCAACAGATGCATGACCACAAGATTACATCGGTAGATGCACATGGTGCTGGTCGTCCCTTTGTCCGTGCAACTCATTAGCTGTTGTTAATCTATGGCCCTGTTTGGTTAAAAACTCCCTAGTCCCTACCTGCTTGGTTCCAAGGACTAAACATGGACTAGAGGTTATTAAATGACATGATAAAAGACCATGTTACCCCTAGTAATGAACTAATAGAAACAAGGTGCGATCGTGGCGGGGCAACTGTTGGAAAAAGTCCCAAAAAGACTCCTCGAGGTCTTCTTTCTTTAGTCCCAAATGCCCACTTTTAGTCCCGAAAAGTCCCTCCTGTTTGGTTTAGATGTGGTGACACGGAGTTTTTTAGTCCCTACACCAAAATGTCCTGTAAACAAACACCCTCTAATAATGTCATTTGGAAAATTGATGCAATGCCACGCTTAAAAGCAAATTACATGTTTAACGAATTTTATTGTTAATATAATCTCTATGTTAATATTAATCAATGCTACCATTTGAGAAATGCTCTTGTCTTGCTTTATTTCCCATTTAGATAAGGTAGATGCTTCTTTTTGTTGGCTTCTGTGTCATCCACCGTTATTGACCACTAATTGTTTCCTTTACACCTCTGTGTAAACAGGGTTATCTACTTCACCTCGTTGCCATTGTGATCTTTTGTTGCACTGCACAATACATTTTTGTTTTAAAAGTTTTTTGTGCAGTTCAACCAAAATGTCACACTGACAATGTTGCTTGATTGCTTGATCTTAGTGGAACTGCACAAGAGGAGATCTTACTTCCTATCCGTTAAGGCGAATTTGGTTCAGATCTTCTTCTTGTGAGTTGTTTGAATTCCACATCATGAGAGGTCAAGATTACTAGCCTTCTTTCACATGATTACGCAAAGTGTGCTTTCATATGTTGTGCTACTTGTACGATAATGTTGCTTGATTTTAGTGAACTGCACAAATGGAGACAAGACTTCCAATCTGTATGTGCACTGTAATATCCCATTGAGGTAAGATAAGGATATTTCACAACTGCTGGCATGTATTTCGCCACTTTCATCAGAAAATTAAGTTTAGTACTATACTTGTGATCCCTAATTGACATGCCAAATCATACATTGAAGGTGAAGCTTGTGCATTATTGAACCAAGTGATGACGGGGAAGAACAAAGCGGAATAAAAACAAAAATCAACTCCGGTCTTTGTAATGAAACCTTTGGGCTGTGATGACACAAGTAATGATATAGTTTTGCATCTTAATTTATTGCTATGGCTGGAACGAGCAATTGTTTTGCCACTGATTCGATGCCATACGTCATTATCTCTACTTGTGCAAGCAGGGATCTTCTTTGAAGATACCATATATTTTAGTGGAACTGCACAAGAAAATGTTGGAAACATTAAACTAATCGAGGAGTATATAGTAAGCATGGCCACCCCCGTAGATAGCAACAGATGGTTCCCGAGAAGTGCTTCATCTGTATGCTCTACACAATCAGCCTCCTGACAAAGGTTGGTACTCGCCCGATTTCATCCATATGATTGAGCTTTGTCATCTCTATAGGTGTTGTGCTACTCTTTGTTTAGATATCTTGTCATGAAAAAGTGGTATTGTCCTTGGGAAGTGCTTCATCTGTGTTGTTTTAAATATTTTCTTTCCTTTTTTTCGAGCAAACATGGATGCTAGCATTTAGTAGTCCTCTTGTCTTTGCACAACAAGATCATCTTCCTCTGAAGAAGAATATGGAGTACGTGAAGTGACTAGTTCCGATTATGCCAGGATGAAGAAGCACTGTCTATCTTCTCATCAGAAGGAGCAGTTGAAGGATGGTTACATTACTCCCCACAAGACCAAACTAACTTCAGCTCAGAAGGACTGACAAATCTCCATTTTTTTCTGTGATCTTGCTTGAGTACAATGTTGTTCTAGGATTCTTTACGGTGAGTTCCATTTTTCTAAAAGTGTGCTCTACATGGACCATGTATGTACTCGTTGAAACTGTCAATTCATAGTACAGTTTGCTTTATACTAATCACTTTTTTGTATTTGTGCAAACAGGGGTGCTCAACTTGATTTCAACGGGAACTGCACAAAATGTTCATGAATACATCGAATAATTCATTTCCACGACAAGAAAGGAGGTGTCCATAAGTTCAAGGCGTTGCAACATATAAGGGCGAAATCATACAAGCTACACGCGAATTTGGTTGATTTTGGTGGAACTGCACAAAAAGAACAGCTGGTTTATTTAGCACGAGTTGCCATGTCAATGTCCGGGCGATGGCAAACCACCGCCCATTCCACAATCGTGAGCAATTGATATTTTGGAATGGGACAACCTTGTCAAATTTTGCTCATTGATTTTAGCAAGATATGCGTTTGATATTTTCGAATGGGGCGCCCTTTCTTTGTCGGCGTGGCGATCAATTTTTTCTTTATTCTTTAGTTGTGAAGTAAATATTGCCTCGACATGTGAGTCATTGAGATGCATAATCATCGATTGTTTTGAATGTTCTCTATGAATTGCGAGGCTGTGTGTTTGATTGCAATGTACGTAAACGCTAAAAAGTTGCTCAAACTCTTTCTACTCATACATTCCTTTTTACTTCGCACATTGTGAAAGTGCATACTTTTTTGTATAAGATTGGTCAAAGTAGAGATACTTTGACTGCAGACAAAACATGTATGCAGACTAGAAAGGACCGGAGGGAGTACATGTGAAACTGCTGCAAACATGGTGATCACCCTAGGAATAATGCTAGTACGTATTGTTTTGCATGTTCATCCAATGCCAGTGATACAGGAGTTCGAACTAATCGAAATAAATTCATTCATACACGGTCAGATTTCATATAAACATGTCGGATTTCATTACATTTCATACATTCTTCAACTAAAAAGGGGTATTTGTGGCCGCATGCATCTCCCAGATGCAGAGGCCGGGGGTCATCCTCCTTTTCGAAAAAAAACTAAAAAGGGGTGCGCTGGAGGTATAATTAATTAACCGACCCACCTGTGTCTTGCTGAGCCGAATAGAAGCTTCAGTGACTTAACTGCCGGTGCAGTTGCGTAACTGACATGTGGCCTGTTGGGCCCACGTGTCGATCGACCAACTTCACCAGCGATTAAGTAAGCAGCGTTCTTCTCGGTAGCGCAGCTCTCCGACTCACGTCGCCGCCAAGAAGCTAAGCGGCGTCAAATGGTCAACCCGCCTAGCTTGGCTTCAACCGGAGGGTAGCAGCGGTGGCCTTACTTGGACCCGAGCGGCGGCGACCTACCGTGTTCTACTCTTCCTCGTTTTTTGTGTGGCGCGGCCTCGTTGGCAGCGGGGCGGGGCCTCGGCGGAGCCGGCGATGCCTCTGTCTCCTTGCGTGAGGCGGTGCCTCGGCGGGCGGTGGAAATCCTCCCCCACGTTGCCGACACGGTGGGGCCTCGCTGAGCAGCGGTGTCCTCTGCCTCGTTGTTGGCGCCCATGGCGTCAGCGGAGCAGGCGTCGTGGCGCCGGCGGGCGAGGACTCGTCGGGCGGCATTGTCCTCTGCCTCGTCCTCGGTCTCGCCAAACAGCACCTCGCCCGCTTCGCCGCCCTCTTTGCTAGCCTCTTTGTAGGCGGCCGCAGCCTCCGCCACCCGCATGCGGTACCGCCCGGCCTTCGGCGGCCCTTGCGGCGGGCCAGTGCAAGTCGAGCAGCGCCTCTGCTCCGCCCGCACGCGGCGATCTGCTCCTCCGCTGAAAGGTGCTCTGGAGGAGATGGTGGTTGTAAGCGGCGTCGGCCTGCGCCTCCGGAACTGCTCCTCACGCATCTGCCTCACTCACCTGTCCATATATTGGGCACGGGCCTCGCCGATGGTCATGGTGCAATGCACCGGCGAGGATGGCGCGGAGGAGGGGGTTGGCGCCGGATCATCGACTACCATGTTCTCCATTGGGACGTCGTCGTCCTCCGGCTGCTTGCCGGCCAGCCGGTCGGCAGCAATGGCTGCTATCTCCTTGTGGTCCGTCGTCCGCCCGTCCCGAAGAGCGCTGGAGCGTCAGGACGCCATGGTGGGCGATAGTGGTGTGGGACAGGAGAAAGGCAGCGGATGCGGATGGCTGCGGCTATGGCGGCGTAGCGGTTATATAGCAATGGTGGGCGGCGGAGGTACGGGCGTGTGACGCCGGAGTAGCCGCCTCGGCAACCGCGTATCATTAATGTGTGCGGCAGATGGACGGACGGACAACACTTGTGTCGTTTGAAGGCGGAGCAATCGCCTGAACCGGGAAGCGGGCGGCCGGCGCTGACTGTTTCGAGCGGAAAGCACGCGCAGGTAAGGAGATCACTTTACTTGGATAGGATGACAATGGGGACCCAACAGGTCCATAGCCTCACGTACGCAAGTGCCTCCTTATTATATATATATATATATATATATATATATATATATATATATATATATATATGTAACTATAATTTATTGTGCGTCCTCCTGGTTTCCTGACATCACGGTCCCACACCATTGTCTACCTATGTACTCCCTCCTTTCCGGTTTATAGGGCTTATCTCAAAATTTTAGTTTTTCCATTTTATAAGGCTCAATTTGGTTGTTTTCCATCACATGTTCAGATTCCAAGGTGCATTAAATCATTGCATGGAAGTATTAAGAGAAAAAAATTGACCAATGCATGTACTTTATGCATGCATGCATTGCAATTAATGCATTGATAAACATAATTTTTTGAGGATAACAAGAGCATTAATTAGGTGCTTTTGCAAAACCAGAAAAAGTATTCCACCACTCCCCATCTACCTTGATGGGTGAGATTTTTGAATTGAGCATTATAAACCGAAAAGGAGGGGTAGTCAATAAACGAGAGAATTGCACAAGAAGCGGCCGACAACTGGGACCAAGTAGCTCGAGCAGTATTTGTGTTTTTGAGGTGTGAGCAATGCAGAGTTTTTCGATGTTTAACCTAGATATTAATTTTTCTACTCTCAACAACAACGAAAACATCGCTGCAGGTATTAACTGGGCGGGCTGTGGCCCGTCTAGCCTGGGCCAGATATCCAGCCCAGATATTAATTTTTTTCAAGCTGAAAATGGCTAGCCCAGCTATACTTTTTTTAGGAATACCCTGGCAAGGTCAACTTGTTATTGTCCGCTTGTTTGGCTGCAAATCTTTCCTAGGAGGGATGCATTAGGCTTAACAAGAAAATGGGCTTTAAGAAATAATAAATGGGATGTAATTATAAAAAGCTGGGTAGTAACTATAAAAAATGCACCAAACAATGGTTACTTTATAAAATATTATTTTTGGAATATTGAAAATTTTAATTTCATTAATTGTTGCGGCCGGAATGTTTAGTTGGATTTTTACGCATAATATAAATTTATATTGAAATTGTATTTAATCTGACTAAAATTTGGGATAAAATATTCGGATCCCATCAAAATGTGGGAAATTTTATTGAATTCTGTTTTGAGCGGTTGGTTGAAATGGGCTGTACTTTTAACAAAGCGTAAATGGGCTGATCCATTAGAATTCAAAATGGGCTACACATTCTTACAAATCTCAAATGGGCTATAAGTTCTCAGCCACACACTTTTGGCCTTACTAAGTTGTGCGTCCCTAAAAAAGCGAGTTGGCCGGGTATGCAAGGCTTTGTCAACTTATAGTCAACACCTGCAGTTCTAGCGATGGCCGTTGGATGTCCATCCAACGGATGCCGTCTTCTTCTTCAATCTCGGATATTCTAGCTTCACCCGCCCAAAAATGATTCATCCCACGACATCCGGGGCGCACCATTTCGGAAGCTGACACGTGGGCCTACTAAGTTGGCGTACCAAGGGCATTGTCAACTTAGTCAATATAAACGATTCTAGCTGCGGTGGTATGTCGATGTCCATCCAGCGGCCGTCGTGCTTCTTCAACCTCTGGTCTTCTTCTTTGCGGCCGCCCAGCAACCGGTCGTGCCGCTTTGCTCCTGCCTCCGTGGCGGTGTCTTTGCCCGGAGGCCTCACCGCCCTACTACTCCCACCGCTGGCGGGCCATCCCTCCACTCACCCATCGACCCACACCCCTGTTATTCTGGCGGCGGCAGCGCGGCCGAACCAGTGAACCCTCGTACTCCTCTTCGCGTGTGCATCCACTGTCGCGTCTTCCCCGGCTCCGTATCGTCCCCTTCCTAGGCCTCACCGTCGTCCACCGCCATGGTGCTCTCGGCGCGACATGGTCAACGTGGTCAAGGAACGACTTCCATCGGACGTGGGTATGCGTGGAGAGGTGACAACGGGTCCACGGCAGCCGCAAGGAAGTGCCTCCTTATTACGCCGCAAAATAATTATTCCTCCACGACAGCGGGGACCCACCGGACGGGCCACCGTATTTTGTGAAAAAATGATTCGCCCACATTGCTGGGACCCACGAGCTACATCTTCAAGCACGCAAGGAAGTGCGTCCAAAAAAACAATTCGTCCCACGGCTTGGGACCCACCTACATCTTATACGCAAGGAAGTGCGTCCGAAAAAAAAAAACGATTCGCCCCCCGACTGCTGGGACCCACCAGCTACACCTTCGCACGCAAGGAAGTGCATCTGGGAAAAAAATGATTCACCCCCTGACTGCTGGGACCCAATAGCTACACCTTTGCACGCAAGGAAGTGCGTCCGGGCAAAAGAAAACGATTCGCCCCCCCTGACTGCTGGGACCCAGCAGCTACACCTTCGCACGCAAGGAAGTGCGTCCGAAAAAAAAAATGATTCGCCCCCCTGACTGCTGGGACCCACCAGCTACATCTTCGCAGGCAAGGAAGTGCCTGACAGTCGGGACCCACCTGGTCGAAGCGTATGTAGCGTTGTCATCCTTGTCGCGAACGTGTGCGTACATCTTGGTTGATGTAGAGGCGCCGCGTGTAAGTAGAGGTGCGCACGTAGCATGTACACGTACGTACAACGGCCTGGGTGCAAGAAAGAAAATACGGGCACGTATGTGTACATACGGGCGGGGTCTCGAACGCCTAGTCGCGCATACCCCAAAACGGAGGAAGCGGACCTCCTACGGTCGAAATGGGGGTCTTGTTGATCGGGAGGGGTGTGGCGTACCGCCAAAATGGAGGAAAGCGGACCTCCTCACGGTCAAGCAGGGGTCCTGTTGATCGGGAGGGTGTGGAGTAAGCGCCAAAGCGGACAAACCGACCTCCTCTACGGTCCAGCAGGGGTCCTGTTGATCGGGAGGGTGTGGCGTACCGCCAAAAGCGGGCCAACGGACCTCCCTACGGTCGAAACGGGGTCCTGTTGATCGGGAGGGTTGTGGCGTACCGTAAAAGCGGAGGAAGCGGACCTCCCTACGGTCGAAGCAGGGGTCATGTTGATCGGGAGGGTGTGGCGTGCCGCCAAAAGCGGACGAAAACGGACTTGTGTTGGGCGCTTCTGGTCAAAGCAGGGGGAGGGTGTGGCGTACCGCAAAACAGGACTCCACGGGATACTGTTCATCTCCACCGTCGACCTCCTCCAACCTCCACGGGCTACTAACGACCTCCTCCAGCCTTCATGGGATCCTGTTCATCCAGCCTCCACCGCGCGCTACTCCACCGGCTACTGTTCAACCACCCCTCCACGGGCACCCCTCCACCGTCTACTGTTCATCCAGCCCTCCACACCACGGGGTCCTGTTCAACCACCCCTCCACCGTCTACTGTTCATCCAGCCCTCCACACCACGGGTTCCTGTTCATCCAGAGGCAACGCCACCGCTCACTGTTCATCCAACCCCCCCTCCCCGCAACACTCACTAGCAGCAGTAGCGAAGGAATCGCTCCATCGGGTTCAGTTAACAGCCATCAATCGCTCGCTTAGGTTCAGTAACACGTAGCCTGCAGTGCAATCACTCGGGTTCAGTTAGAGCCCAACGCCTTGCTCGGCTTCAGTTAGAGCCAACGCCTACACACTGCAGCGTCACGTCTGAGAAAGCAGCGCATCGCTCCACCCCGACCTCCCACCGTAACCGGCAACTCCCGAAATTTTCCTCCCCTCGCTTCTACCACGGTTTTTCCGTCATGGGCGGCCCAAAGAATGTCATGCAGCTGCGTCTCCGGCCCGCCTAGGGCGAAAAAGCCCATTTTACATCATGATTTTTTGTCATAGAAGTAGGAGCCCACCACATCTATGATGATACAGGGTTTTGTCACAATTATCATCATAGAAGTGTCATATGTATGACATAAATTTTTTTCGTTCGGCCCAAAATGTCACGGATGTGTCTTTTTTTTGTAGTGAAGCTAACACAATGGTGATCCAATACAATCTCGGTAGCCCGACTCAAAGAGGGTGATGGCACCACCACCGGTCTCGGCTCCCGTCGTGTGGCATCCTTCGATCAACAGGCAACTTGTTCCATTTCCTACATCAAAAAAATTCTGTCATGTCTCTGTAAAAATGGTTTAGATGATGCATGTATAATTATGTTTTTACCGTTTCTCCTTTAACCAATGTACGGATGTTAGGTTCCACAATGTTGAAACCGTGCACATGCATGTACAACATATTTTGGGAGACAACGGCAAAAATTCTTTCCAGCTGAATCAAGCAAAAACTAGAAGTGGAGATGTAATCTACCGTGCCATCCTCGCCGACCTAGATGTGGGAAACATGTACAACACCAGTACCAAACTTACCATAGTAACTAAAGTACTGATTCATGTATCCTTGCTTAAACAATGTTAGCTATTTCGAACGAGCCAAAATGGAGGAAGCTGCTTATGAGCAGCACACAGATCATTTCAACGAAAGCATGCAAACAGACAAAGTATACTTATTTAGGAATGTGGGGTTCGAAATGTGTGAAATGCCACCCCCAATACCATTGAGCATACCAACCCCCTATTACATCGTCCTACATGGACGGACCGATGTCCATCTTGCTAGATCGCACATTTTTGTGCCTACACTGCCTCCGCGGTTCATGGATTTGGGTGATGTCAACCGACTCAGGAACATAATGCTCGCAAGTAAATTCTATTGAGGCTCATTCCTTGTGGATATCATTGTTATAATGCTATTTTTTCCAGATGTCATTGGGCTGGTTGTCCATGTCGGTCCCTTTATGCTCCAAGATTCTTCCCACCCTAGCACTGCATGCCTAGATGTCACTTAAATGAACACATGGTATGAGAAAATAACATCATCTATTAACTACTTTTGATTGACTTTGGACTGATGTTCTCGTACTTAACAAGACAGGAGTTCAACTTTCTGCATGTCTGGGTGTAGGATCGAAAGTATGTCTAGAGGGGGGGGGGTGATTAGACTACTTGACCAAATAAAAGCTTATCCTTTTCCCAATTTTAGTCTTTGGCAGATTTTAGCTATCTTAGCACAAGTCAAGCAATCTTAAACAATTCAAGCAAGCATGCAAAGAGTATATAAGCAACGGAAAGTAAAGCATGCAACTTGCAAGAATGTAAAGGGAAGGTGAGGGAGTCCTGGACTAGGGGCTGTCCGGATAGCCGAATTATCATCTTTGGCCGGACTCCTAGACTATGAAGATACAAGATTGAAGACTTCGTCCGTGTCCGGATGGGACTTTCCTTGGCGTGGAAGGCAAGCTTGGCGTCTGGATATGTAGATCTCCTACCATTGTAACCGACTACATGTAACCCTAACCCTATTCGATGTCTATATAAACCCGAAGGGTTTTAGTCCGTAGAGGGCGAACAACAATCATACCATAGGCTAGCTTGGGTTTAGCCTCCTTGATCTCGTGGTAGATCTACTCTTGTACTACCCATATCATCAATATTAATCAAGCGGGAGTAGGGTATTACCACCATCGAGAGGGCCCGAACATAGGTAAAAACATCGTGTCCCTTGTCTCCTGTTACCATCCGCCTAGACGCACAGTTCGGGACCCCCTACCCGAGATCCGCCGGTTTTGACACCGACATTGGTGCTTTCATTGAGAGTTCCTCTGTGTCGTCACCTATAGGCCCGATGGCTCCTTCGATCATCAACAACGACGCGATCCAGGGTGAGACTTTTCTCCCCGGACAGATCTTCGTATTCGGCGGCTTTGCACTGTGGGCCAATTTACTTGGCCATCTGGAGCAGATCGAAAGCTACACCCACAGCCATCGTGTCAGATTTGGGAGTTTGAACTACCACGGCCGACATTCGCAGAGACTTGATCTTCGACGGATTCGAGCCACAGCCAAATCTGCCCGCCTTTGTCTCGATGGGCACGATCTAACTCTGCCCGAGCGATTGTCTGGAGGCGCGGCGGCGTCCGCTCCGACCCTTAGCTCGGAGCCGACTCCCCGATCTAGGGCGAGTGGTTGGACACCGCCTCGAGGCTACGATCTTAACGGCGATTGAGCGAACTCCATCCCTGTCCTTCTGCGAAGACCGTGACTCAAAGGTGCGGACTCCTCTCCGGACTCCGAACCCTCCGCGCTCACACTTAATCGAATCCGATTAGGCGCCGGTCATGGAGTTCACCGCCGCGGACATCTTTCAAGACTCGCCCTTTGGCGACATTTTGAATTCACTAAAGTCTCTCCTCTTTGCTCAGAGAGCCCTGGCGGACTACGGCCGGGAAGGTTGAGATGTGGACGACGAAGAAATTCAATGCCCACCCACCACCCACTTTGTAGCCACTTGTCGATGATTTAACCGACATGCTCGACTTCGACTCCGACGACATCGACCGGTATGGGCGGCGATGCCGGAGGCGATCAAGACCCAGCGCCTATAGGGCGCCGGAAGGCCACCTCGTCATATGACATATACATGGTGGACATCCCAAAAGATGGGAACGACGATGGAACATCGGAGGATGACCTCCAAGAAACAGCCCAAGCGCCCGGCGTCGTGGCGCCGCTCTAAATCCGCCATACGGTAAAAGCGTCGATTCCGCACGGGAGACAATAATACCCAGACGGTGCGAAGACGACCCCTCCGGCGGGACTCGGTAGCGGGGAGGAGGGAGAAGCAAGACCACACGACGGTCTGGCAGAAAAGAGAGGTAGAGGGCGATAATTATCGCCCCCTCCAAAGGCGAGGCAAGCCTCGGCGGCGATGAATTTGTCGTGCCTGAGGATCCTGCCGAACAGGAGCGTTTCAAACGCAGGCTTATGGCCACGGCAAGCAGCCTCAAGAAAAAGCAGCAGCAGCTTAGAGCTGACCAAGACTTGCTAGCTAAGTGATGGACTGAAGTGCTTGCAGCCAAAGAGTATGAAATCGAACGCCCCTCCAAGAGATACCCCAAACGCAGGCTGCTACCCCAATTAGAGGAAGCAGCACCCAAACCTACATCACCAGCGCATGAAGCGGCCGACCGGCCACCCCGTGGTCGCGACAGAGAGGCCTCTAGACCCTCCATTCAAGCCGCACTCTGGCGTCTCTCGAAAAGTACCAAGGCACGGAAAGCGCCGCGGACCTGCGAGACATATTGGAGGACAAGGCAAAGGCAAACAAGATCGATCTACGGATCGCGTGGGCGCCCACGACCGCGTGGCGATTTATAACCGTCACGCCGGATACAAGAACTCCCGGCGGGCGAACGCAGATGACAAAGCTCATATGAGCTACGTCGTGATATAGCCCAATACAGAGGCGCCGCACACCCACTATGCTTCACAGATGAAGTAATGGATCATCAAATCCCTGAGGGCTTCAAACCCGTAAACATCGAATCATACGATGGTACCACAGTCCTGCAGTCTAGATCAAGGACTATCTCCTCCATATCCACATGGCCCGCGGTGATGATCTACATGCCATCAAATACCTCCCACTCAAGCTTAAAGGACCAGCTCGGCATTGGCTCAACAGCTTGCCAGCAGAATCAATTGGTTGTTGGGAGGACACCAGCCGCATTCGCTTGATAACTTCCGAGGCTCATATGTGCGACCAACAGACGCCCGATGACCTCAGCCACATAATTCAGCAGCCGGAAGAATCGGCCGAGACAATTACGGACACGGTTCCTAACCAAGAAAAAATCAAATCGTTGATTTCGTCCGGATGCAGAGGCCCTTGCAGCCTTCAAACATAACACTCTGTGACGAGTGGCTAGCCCAGCACCTAGGGCGGGAAAAGCGAAATCCATGGCAGCCCACACCACACTCATGACCCGCTTTTGCACGGAGAGGACAGGTGGCTAGCTCGTAGTAACAACTTGACCAAAAACCACGGTAGTTCGGATACCAAGGACAGCAATGGCAGGTCGGCGTCGCAACAGAACAAAGCGCCGCATTAACGGGCGACAATGATGAAGATACGGCGGTCAATGCGGATTCGGAGGCTCTAAACCCGGTTAGCGGAAGAAGCCATTCAAAAGAAATACCGGGGCACTGTCCAACTTGGACCGAATACTCGATCGCTCGTGCGGATACATGGCACCCGAAAAACCAACCAACCACACCAACAGGGATTGTTGGGTGTTCAAACAAGCGAGCAAGTTAAGTGCGAACTCAATGACAAGGGGCTGCATAGCGATGACGAGGAAGAGCCCGGCCGCCGAACAATAGAGGACGGAAGGGCTTTCCCACACAAGTGCGGACGGTGAACATGATATCATAACCCACATACCCAAAAGGGAGCGAAGCGTGCACTAAGGGGCGTATATGCGATGGAGCGATCGCCTCGAAGTTCAACCCATGGTCCTCCTGCCCGATCACATTTGATCGAAGGACCACCCCACTAGCATCCGTCACGGCGGATTCGCCGCATTGGTTCTTGACCCAATCATCGACGGATTTCACCTCACTAGAGTCTTGATGGGACGGCGGTAGCAGCTGAACCTGCTTTATCGAGGATACAATCGCCAAAATGGGCGTAGACCCCTCAAGGATTAAACCTACAAAGAGCGACCTTTAAAGGCGTCATACCAGGTGTAGAGGCCAATTATGTACAGGCTCAGTTACACTCGAAGTGGTCTTGGATCCCGGATAACTTTCGGCGAAGAGTTAATCTTCGACATAGTCCCGTTCGCGGCGGCTATCATACCTTTGCTTGGGACGAACCGCATTTACAAGTTCAATGCGGTGCCGCTACGCATACCTCAAGCTCAAGATGCGAGGCCCTCGAGGAGTAATCACGGTCGATGGAAACACGAGCGCTCTCTCCGAGCGGAGGAGCACACGGCGACCCTCGCGGCGGAGGTGCAAAGCAGCCTCTCTCACAGCAATTCTCGAGTCCGGCCATTAAGCGTTCGGACACTATCAAAGCGCGCCGGAGTAACCTACAACAAGACCGCTGGCACGATCCAAGCAGCGTATAATCGGCTAACCCCAGCCCTCGCGAAACCGCGAAGCGATTACTGGCGTACATAACTACGCTCTGGAGATACCATGGGCATAAGGGAGGGGCACGACCACGGCACGCCAGAATGCGGCTCAACCGCACTGAGTTTAGTCCAACGATGCGTCGGTTGCCGCCTTTTTGCTAACGAGCCACATGCCACCCACCGCCCTCAAAACTATACCCATCACACGGCGTTCGCGGTGCAGGGGCTTGACATGGTTGGACCCCTTAAGGGAGGAACCGACAAGCAAAAATACCTATTGGTCATGGTGGATAAATTCACCAAATGGATAGAGGCCAAACACTGTTAAAACGGCGAATCCGGGCGGTGATAGACTTCATATCGGGGTAGTGCACCGTTACTGGCGTCCCCACGGTATCATCGCGATAACGGCACCAACTTCATGGCCGATGAGGTCAAATCATGGTGCAAGAACATGGGTATTAAGCTCGATTACGCCTCGGTCTATCACCCTCAAACCAGCGGCCAAGTCGGCGAGCAAACGGTCTAATCATGGCGGCATTAAACCCGGACTCTGCGGTCCCTCAAGGAATCTAACACGCCTTTGGGTTGAGGAGCTCGACTCCGTACTCTGGGGCTGTGGACCACGCCGAATCGTACTACGGATTCACACCATTTTTTATGGTGTACGGTATGAAGGCGATCTTGCCTGCGACATAATTCATGACTCACCTCGCGTGCGCATGTATGAAGAAAGAGAAGCCGAGCTCGATCGGCGGGACAATTGGACGCATTGGAGGAGGAGCGCGGCGTGGCAAAAGCTTCGTTCGCATTTTATCAACAGCGAGCTCGAAGATATCAAAAGCGAGGAAATGCGGGCCAAAGCTTACAACGTTGGCGAACTAGTTCTACGCCTGCTGGACAAGAAAAAGGACAAACTCAAGCCCAAATGGGAAGGTCCCTTCATCGTCGACCAGGTCCTGACCGGCGGAGCATGTCGTCTGTGAAACGCATCAGATAACCGACTCGAGCCAAACCCATGGAACGCAGCCCGTCTACGAAGATTCTACGCCTAAGCGCCGGACTCCGAGTTCGTCTCCTTCCTCCGTCCACATTTTCTATTTTTGCTGTCTTTTATTTCTCTCCTTCCTCCTCCTTATTCTTGAAGCCTTTAGAGGCTCGTTTGTGCTTTGTTCAAGATACTTGACGCGCTTTCCGCTCATCATACCTGGGGCTTCTTTAATGAAGCTTACTTATCTGGGCTCCATGCCCAACACATGTGTCAAACTTGCATGTACCTTTACTCACCATTATATGCATCGATATGACTTAAGTTTTGGCCAAGCTGGGTTGCTGGCTCTGTGCTTACCCCTACGTTCCCGATTGTTCGGCTAGGTGGTAAAGGGAGCACCTCTGCGATTATTACTGCCGGGTCAGCCGGATGTGTACCTCAGACTGGGTGAAGCCGAAAGCTAGCGTTCTTAAGGGAATATTCGGTCGGTGAACTGAAAGATGATTTTTACTTATTTATCCATCTTCCCCTGTCGGGGCGTGCTGATCTGGCCCACGAACACCTATGGGACCGGCGGACCGAGCCCCTTTCGGTTCGGCGGGGAGCGGAGGTCGCACGAAGAGCAGATCGAGGCGAAGCACACGAGAGGTTTACCCAGCATCGGAGCTCTCCGGAGAGATAACACTCCTACTGCTGCATGTCTAGGTGTATTGCGTTCTTGCTCAGGAGCGCTGAGTGCTACAGTACACACGAGCTGCCAACGAGACTGAGCGTGGGGGGGGGGGGACCGACCGACCCCCTCTACGTTGCGCATGGGCCTCCTTTTATATGCTCAAGGGGTCTCCAGCCGGTGGCAACGTAGACAAGGGTACAAATGGAAAAGTAGTGGTTGGTACACCTACTTGTACAGTGTACAGTGTACCATACCTAACCCTGACGACAGGGGACAAAGGCATTAAATGCCCGTCTACGTCGCCCTAACAGTGCAAACAGGGACCGTCAGGGGCGCCACCGCTTGCCACGATGGCAATCTTGTCAGCGCCGCTTGCCACCTCGCACCGCTGGCTGCACTGACCTCTCGCCACCTTGGCGCTGGAAAGGTCTCGAGGCGACCACGTTAGTGGATCTTGTTGGAAGCGTAAATCTGGAGAGGTGGTCCGCCCTGACAAGCGTCTTGCCGCGGTTGTTGTCTTGTCGCGCCCGGAAGCTTGTCGCTCATTGGGCCCTCCCAGCAAGCTCCTTTTGCCGGGGCCTTGTCTTGTAGGTGCCTTGAGTGGCCTTCCCGGCAAGCTCCTCTTGCCGGGGCCTTGCCTCCCAAGCGCTTTGGGTGGCCTTCCCGGCAAGCTCCTCTTGCCGGGTCTTATCTCCTTGGCTTGAATACTTTGTTCTTGAATGGCTCCAAAGGAACCACGGAGGACCTTGGCGGTCACCCGACAAGCCATGCATGGAGGGCTGCAAGCTGCCCGTGCACAAGTTCGGGATACTAGGGTACCCCTACTCTAGTACACCGGCAGAGCCCCGCCTGGGCCACACACCTGCAGTCGACGCTGTTGGGCCGAGCCCAAAAGCAGGTGCAGGCATGCGCGGCTGGAGTCACGCCAGTAACTCACCCCGGACCCTCACGCCCTCCACAGGCAGCGCACGCCGAGTGCGGCGTCGTGTGAGAGATCGTGGGGCGAGATCGTGGGGTTTCTTTATTCGAATAACGGAACGTCCACCCTCCCCTTTATAAGCGGGGGAAAAGCAGGCGATCCGCCCACCTTGCCGATTCTTTGTCCCATCTCGAAAACCTCATTGCTCCCCCTTCTTCCCAAAATTTGAAGAAAGCGGCGCTCCACTTCATTGCCACCAAAGATCACCAACGCCGTCGATCTCCTCCACCGCCTCCGCCATGGCTCAAAGGCGACAAGGGAAAGGCGTGAAGTCGGCCGAGGCCTTGACTTGTGGCGCTGCGGAAGGCGGGCCATCTTCCCCCCATTTCGCCCTTGAGGAGGCCGAGGAGAACTACTACCTCTTACAGTCGATGGAGACGCTGGCGCATCCAGCGCATGAAGGTACTCCCCACGCTGCCCGGGAATTGGCCCGACGGGTATCCCTTCTTCGCGCTCTTCTTCTCTGCGGGCTCTTCCCGCCTTTCTCTGAATTCTTCAGCGACATCATGAACACCCTCACGGGTTCCGCCTCCTTGATTTCACCCCCAATGCCGTTCGACCATGGCAGTTTTCGCACATCTCTGCGAAAACTTTGTTGGAATCCACCCAAGCGTAGCCCTTTTCCGCCACTTCTTTTTACCCCGAGTTGAGAGGAGAGCCTCTTATGGGAGGAATCGCTTGGATCTCCAGGGTCGGCAAGAAGGAAGCCTATCTGGAGGGAGAGCTCCGTAGAAAATGGGAGGAATGGAGGGCATATTGGTGCTGGATTGTCGAGGAGAACCCGCAGCCATTTACTGCCCAGCGCCAAACCCCAGTGGTGCGCGGCAACGATTGGAGCAATCTGGCCCCGGAAGATGCTAGGCTGAAGATCTCGATCACCGAATTCTTCGCCTTAGACTTGCCGGACTCACCGTAAACCTTTGTTGGCGCAGACTTTCTTAGCCGCGCCATCCTGCTGTTACGGCGTGCATGGGTGCTCTTTCTTTCTTGATATTTGATCGTTGATTTGTGTAGGAGCGAGCAGCCTCATACCTTCGACTACGCCGCCACGGGAGGATTCCCCGGCAAGGGAGCGTTCTCCGGCAAGAGAGACTTCTCCGGCAAGGGGCAGCTCTCCGGCAAGGGACATCACCAGCGATCCCCCAGCGGCGGAGACCATGACTGCAGACCCTGGCACAGGTAATCTTCTAGCCTGAAAACTTTCCTTGTGTTCTTCTTTTGACTTTCTTTCTGAATATTTTCTTGATTTTTCTTCATTTTCCGTTCATCAGATCCATCTGCCGCAGAGCCGATGGAGCCGAGGCCGCCGGCGAGGCGGACGTGCGCGGCAATACTGACGACGCCGCCACCATCGAAGAAGAAGCTGGCGCTGAAGAGCCTGTCGGCGAGGAGGCCGCCAAGGCTCTTGCTGCCGCATGAAGCCGCGAGGTCCGACGATCGCCTGGACGGCCCCGAGGCTGCAGGAGCGCGTCAGGCGCCACGCCGGCCGATCCCTCCGCCATCAACATAAAGATCAGCCAAGAGCCCCAGCCCGGCGTCTATTTGAAGGCCGGCGATGGCGTCTTCATCAAGCTCCACAGGCGCCGAGCTCGAGGCTCCGGTCGAAGGAGACTTTTGACGAAGAGCTGCTCGCCTCCGGCCGGGCCGACGCTGGTTGACGCCGCTGGGCAGCGGCGAGCCCGAGGAGGAGCAACTGCTGAAGTCGTTTCGCTCTACGCGCCCGGCAAGCCAAGCTGGAATCCCGGAAGCGCTTGTCGCTAAGGCGGAGCGGACATTGAGAAGCGCGGAGGAGCTCGGGGCCTTAACCGAGAAGCTCTCCGGTCCTTGGCGGCGGGCGGAGCAGCTTCGCCGAAGAAGCAAAGCCTTCCTCCTCGAGAAGGCCGAGGTGACGAGCAACAACGGCGTCTTTGCCGAGGAGTTATCTGTGGGAAGGCAAGTTAGGCGCGGAAGGTTAACCTTGACAGCCACGAGGAGGATCTTGCTATCTGCGAGCAAACATTTGTGGGGCTCTCAAGGAGGCAAAGGATCTTTGCCAGCAGCTGCCGAGGCCGCCAAGAAGGAGGCTGGAGACGAAGGTGGCGCAGTTGGAGGCCAATATCAAGGAAGGCGGCGAGGAGCTTGCTGCACTCAAGCACGGCCGAGAAGGACGCCTACACTCTTGGCGAAGCTGTAGGGCTGTCGCCCGAGAGGAGCAAGGAGCTCAAGGCGCTGCCAAGGACTCCAATGCAGATCTTGAGTTGAAGCTAACTACTTTGACTCAGAATTTGGACGGCGCCAGGGAGCAGGAAGTGGCCTTGAAGGAGAAGATCAAGGCCGACGAGGCGCCAACTGGTGAGTGCCATGTTGCCGCCAGAGTGCCTTGAGGAGAATGTGGAGCACTTGGACCGAGGGTCTCGTGAATGTTGCTGCAGCCATCGGCGAGGAGTCTGGCCTGGGATGGTGGACCTTGGATATTCCTCCGACGAACACCTCCAACCCAGCGCCAAGCTCAGCTTGTTCTTCAAGGGCGTGGTGACGGCCCTCCAGTGACTCGGGAAGAAGTCCCAAAACAGCTGGCCGAGGAGTCGCGCCCGGATCTCTGCTGGAGCTCTTCAAAAGGTCTTGATGAAGGTGGCCTTCCGCAATCCAGGCCTCAACCTCACCAACGTCCTCAAGTCCCTGCCACGGATCTTTGATGTGGAGGCGCTCAAGACCCTTGTCGCACCCATCATGGATAGGGTGAGCGGAATCAAGAGGGTTGAGGGCGATCGCGTATATTAGGCCGCCCGTTTTCTCTTTCTCTTGCCGCTGCTGGTCATGTCATAGGAACAATCCATTCGAGCCGCGGCAAGCTATCTTGTAATATAACTCTATTTTGGGTATCAATTGCTATGTTATTTCCTTTACTTGATTCCTTCCTTTGTATGTTTTTGCCCCTCGCTTTTAGGGAACTTGTCGTGGCGGGCACTGAAGCGCTGAAGTCTTGAGACGTCGGACCTTCTGGCGGTGCGGTGCCGCATCCGACAAACAACCTTGTCGCAACTAGTCGCAGCTCACTTAAGTTGTTGAGCGGAGTCGAAACAAAGTAAGGGGCAACTAGCTACGAGTTGGTTCCTCTGCGCCTGAGTTTTCCATACAAAGTACGATTCGTTCGAGGAAGATGACTTAAAATTTTTAAAACTGATTGCTCAAACTTTGGCAACTTAGCTTTTACATTGTTTGCTTCGGTGAGGCTAGACTTCCTTGAGTGACGCTTGGTCCACACCATTATCTTCTCCTTCCCCCCGGCAAACTTGTGTGCGAGGGAACCTTTCCTTCTTTGAGAAAGAGAAAGAAGAGAAAATAATGATATGGAGCCTTATGGCTCGTTATTGCTTACCGGGGTAGGTTCTGCACAAAGTGTCAGAAAACGCATGCAAAATAGAAGTAAAAAGCATGAAATTGACAAGGTGCGCGAAGCACGCTAGCTTTACTTATGCACGGGGTCTGCGCCCGGCTTTGTACAAAGGATTACATGCAACAGCGGCAAGACTTGTACAAAAGGTGGTTGCCGGAACAGGTTCCGGCAACCGCGCTTCTGAGTAAAACTTACGAAGATGCTCAATGTTCCAGAGTTGCTCACCGGAATGCCATCTTGATCTCAAAGGCGGACAGCGCCTTGAGGCCTAGTGACTCGTTTCACCCGGTAAGGGCCTTCCCACTTGGCGTCAACTTGTTGGAATTCTTGGCGGTGAACTCGCCGAAGAACAAGGTCGCCTTCCTCGAGACTTCTGGCATTAACTTTGCGGCTATGGTAGCGGCGCAAAGCTTGCTGGTACCGAGCAGCTCGTACAGCAGCCTGAAGACGATCCTCCTCAAGGAGCAGCACGTCATCTTGTCACAGCTACTCTTGCTCAAGCTCATCATAAGTGAGCACTCGAGGCGATCCGTATACGAGTTCCGTGGGGAGAACTGCCTCTGCTCCATAGACTAGAGCGAAAGGTGTGCGGCGATGGCTCGATTTGGCGTCATTCGACGACCAAAGAACCACCGGCAGCTCCTCGATCCAGCTTTCTTCCGCACTTGTGCAGCCTGTCGAAAGTTCTGGTCTTGAGCCCGCGCAGCACTTCAAAGATTTGCCCTCTCCGGCTTGACCGTTGCTTCTCGGATGAGCAGCGAAGCGAAAGCGAACCTTGGCGCCAAGATCTTGGACGTCTTGCATGAAGGTGCGGCTCGTGAATTGCGTGCCGTTGTCGGTGATGATCCTGTTAGGGATTCGAAGCGGCAAACAATCGACTGAAGAACTTGATCGCCGACCGGTCGTCACCTTCCTCATCGCTTCCACTTCCGACCACTTTGTGAACTTGTCGATTGCAATGTACAAGTACTCAAAGTCCCCGGCTTCGGGGAAAGGGGCCAAGGATGTCGAGCCCCGGACCGAAAATGGCGAGGATAAAGGGATCGTCACGGAGAGCTTGAAATTTGGTGGTGTATCTGCTTGGAATGGAACCTTGCGCTTCACACTTGGTTACTTGTGCGATTGCATCACGGAGGCTGTCGGCCAAAAGAAACCTTGCTTAGGAATGCTTTGCGGCAAGTGCTGCAACACCAATGTGGTGACCACATATGCCTCCATGTATCTCTTCGCCAACAGCTTTTGTCCGTCCTTTCCGGAGAATACACTTCAATTTCACACCGTTGAGTCTTCTTACATGCAGGTGTCTTTGTCGACAAACTGGTACATACTTGACCGCCGGGCTACTCTTTCCGCTTCTTCTTGCTCTTCGGGAAGTTCTCTGTCTGAAGGAAATGGACAATCTGTTGTGCCCATCTTTGGAGCTTGGCGGCTCGACAACAAGGACTAAAGGCACATCTGCCGCTGCGGGAACGTCCGCTTCTCTGGCGAGAACCTGCGGCTCACCGGAAGCTTGACGTTCCCGGCAAGCTTGCCGGAACAAAACTTGCTCGGGGCGTCGCTTCAACGAAACAAACCACAGGGCTTGTCGGAGCGATCGCTCCTCGGCACTGAGGTGTCGATCTTGGGGACCTTCTTGGCGGCGGCTTGGGAAGCTCTGCTTGGGAAAGTAGTCACCAGAGATCAACTTCCTCTTCTTGCTCTATCTAGTTGATGGTGTTACGACGGTTGAGTCGCCTTGAGCACAAAAATCCACTGGTTCCACAGTAACTTAAGTGCGGCGCACTTCGATAGGCCATCAGCAATGTCGTTCTGAGCTCTTGGAATATATTCCATCTGCAGGCCGTCAAAGTGTTCTTCCAGCTTCCTCACTTCATAAACATAAGCCTCCATCAACGGACTCTGATAACTCTTGTTCACTTGGCGGATAACAAGCTGTGAGTCACCCTTGACAATGAGCTTCTTGATCCCAAGGTCTACTGCGATCCTGAGACCGGCAAGCAAACCTTCATACTCTGCAGATTGTTTGTTGCTTGCTCCTTGGGAAAGTGCATCTGGACCACGTGCTTGAGGTGCTCTCCGGTGGGTGCAACAAGTAGCACGCCCTTTACCGGCGCCTTGCAGCGAGAAGGCACCATCAAAGTACATCAGCCACTCTTTGCTTGCTTCCTTGGCCAGAGCAGCTTCGTTTACCGGAATTTCTTCATCTTGTGTTGGCGTCCATTCTGCTATGAACTCCGCCAATGCTCGCTTTGGATAGTTGAAGTGCTCTCAAACTTGAGGCCAAAGCTTGACAGTTCTAAGCGCCCACTCGACAATCCTGCCTGTTGCCTCCGGATTTTGCAAGATCCTCTTCTTGAAAAGCGAGTGACGGCATGATCTCATGTGCACGGAAGTAATGGCGCAGCTTTCTCGAGGCCATGAGGAGGCCGAAAGCAATTTCTGCACACCGCAGTACCTTGACCTAGCCCCTGCAGAAGGGAACCGACAAGTAAATGGCGCTGCACCATTCTTTTTTCTGCATTTTCTCATGTGTCTGCCAGATCCATCCTTGTCGGGACCAGAGCTTGCCGGTGAAGCCCCCAGCTTGTCATTTGGATGCATCTGCCATGGTTGCTAGCTCATCATCCGCCTCCCTCTCCGCTACTAACGCAGCACTAACCACTTGATTGGTTGCCGCTATATACAAGAAGAACTTCTCTTGCGGCCTAGGTGCGACAAGTGTTGGAGTGGAGGACAGGTATCTCTTCAAGTTCTGCAGAGCAGCCTCCGCTTCCGGAGTCCATTGCATCGGGCCTGCCTTTTTCAAAATTTTGAAAAACGGCGTATGCGCCTTCAGCAGAACCTAGAGATAAACTCTTTGAGAGCAGCTACGCAACCGGCAAGCCTTCGTACATCCTTGACGCGCTTTGGTGCTTCAATCTGCTCAATGGCTTTGATCTTGTTGGGATTGGCTTCAATTCCTCGCTGAGACACGAAGAACCCGAGAAGCTTGCCGGAAGGGACTCCAAACACGCACTTCTCGGGGTTGAGCTTGAGGTTGATCTTGCGCACATTTGCAAAGGTTTCGTCTAAATCTTGAATCAGAGTCTCCTTGTCCTTGCTTTTGACCACTATGTCATCCATGTAGGCTTCCACATTTCTGTGCATTTGCGGCTCAAAACCGTCATGGACCACTCTTGCAAATGTTGAACTAGCATTCTTTAACCCGAAGGGCATCCGTACGAAACAGTATGTGCCACATGGGGTGATGAATGCAGTTTTCTCCTCATCCTCTTCTGCCATGAAGATCTGATGGTATCCTGAATATGCATCCAGAAATGAAAGCAAATCACATCCGGCCGTGGAGTCAACAATCTGGTCGATGCGCGGCAAGGGAAATGGGTCTTTGGGACAAGCTTTATTGACATCGGTAAAGTCGATACAAAGCCTCCATTTCCCGTTAGCCTTGGCGCATACAACTACAGGATTGGCCAACCACGTGGGATGGAGCACTCCCGACAAGGCCTGCTGCTTCCAATTTCTTGATTTCTTCTGCGATGAACTCTTGGTGCTCTATCGCCGCTTCACGACTTTCGCTTGACGGGCCGCGCATGAGGACAAAGCGGCAAGATGGTGCTCAATTACTTTCACAGGAACACCGGGATGTCAGACGGTAGCCACGCAAACACGTCGATGTTTGCCCGCAGGAAAGCAAAGAGCGCGCCTTCCTATTTAGGGTCGAGAGTGGCACTGATGGTGAAGGTACCACCAGTGCCGTCCTCCTTGGCGGACACCTTCTTCGTCTCTGGTGGAGCTGCCATCGTCTTCTTACACTTGCCGGTGGAGCTCGATGGTGCGTCCTCGACGGTAGCGCAGCACTCCGAAGAGGTGCGCTTGCCGGAGTGGGCATCAGAGCTCTTGCCGGACTTGGTCTTCTTCTTCGCCCCGGGAGCTTCAGCGGCAAGTGGCTTGCAATCTGTCGCAGCTGCTGCTTCCCGGTAGATCTTGTCGGCGCAGATGAGAGCATCCTTCTTGTCGCCAGGGACTGAAATGACACTTATCGGGCCTGGCATCTTCAGCATGTTGTAGGCATAGTGAGAGGCCGCCATGAATTTGGCAAGTGCTGGACGGCCAAGTATCCCATTGTAAGGCAATGGAAAATCAGCAACGTCAAAAGTGACCCTCTCAGTTCGGAAGTTCAACTCACTGCCAAATGTCACCGGCAACGTGATCTTTCCCTTCGGCTTGCTCCTTCCCGGATTGATTCCTTGGAATGTGCCGGTCTCCTCGAGCTCGCCATCGTGGATCTGGAGTTTCGGAGCACCGCGGAGGAGATCAAGTTCAAGCCGCCCCGCCGTCAACTAGCATCTTAGTGACCTTGAGGTTGCGGATAGTTGGTGAAACCAACATCGGCAAGCACCCGACCGCTATTCTGTGATCGTGGTGGTCTTCAATATCAAAGATGATAGGCGTCTTGGACCATTTCGCAGGCTTGCGTGACTCGACGGATGGTTCTGCTGCATTGACTTCCCGCATCCACTGCTTGAGCTGGCGGTGTGAAGTATGTAGAGAAGCACCGCCGTCAACGCACATGACCTCTGTGGCTTTCTGGAACTCCTGCTCATCGGTCTCGTCATCATACAAGTCTTCTTCATCGTCGTCGTCTTCATCCTTGTCGCGGCCGCGGGGAGGTCTGTCTCCTTGCCGCTGCTTGGCCTTGCCGCGGCGTCCTCCTCGGCCGGGACGTTTCTTGCTAGCTCCTCCAGCACCTTCCTGGGCCTTCTCCTTGCCGCGTCAGCCGTATTCAGCCTTCGCTGTTCGACAAACTGCTTGACCTTCTTGCAGCTCGAGGTCATGGCCCTTGGTGCGGTGGATCTTGCAAGATCGCTTGCCGGAGCCGTCACGCTTGTCGGCGATCGCCCACAGACTGGCGATTGGTGCGGCGGCAACCTCCTTGCCGGAGCTACCAGCCTTGGCTTTCTTGGCGCCACCTCCGTTGCAGGACTGCTCAACAACTAGCACATCTCTGCCTTTCTTTTTCCTGTTGCCAAGCCGCCGGCTCATACTTGCCGGAGTGGTCTCCTCACTATCGATCCTCCCCGCTTCAAAGATTCTCTCCGGGAGTTTCCTCCCTTCTTCAAAGACGCCGCACACTTGTCGGCCAGGGCATATAGCTCACTGACGTCTCTGATCTTGCACATCGCCATCTCCTCCCGCATCCTGCGGTTTCGCACGTTCTGATGGAACGCGCTGATTACCACGGCAGGGTGGACATCTGGGATGTTGTGCTGCATGCGGCTGAATCTTTGAATATACTTGCGCAGGGGCTCTCCTTCCTTCTGGGCGAGCAGATGAAGGTCGCTTTCTTGGCCATGGGGCTTGTGGCCGCCTGTAAAGGCACCGACAAACTGATGGCATAGATCTGCCCAAGAGGATATGGAGTTGTCCGGCAAGTGCATGAGCCAGGATCTGACATTGGGCTTGAGCACCAGAGGGAACTAGTTGGCAAGGATCTTGTTGTCTCGCCCCCCAGCAGCCTGCACCGCGATGGTGTAGATGCTGAGGAACTCCGACGGATGCGTCTTGCCGTCGTACTTCTCCGGTACGTCTGGCTTGAAATTCTTCTTGCTGGGCCACTGGACTTGCCGCAGCTCACGAGTGAACGCAGGGCAACCTACCGCGTACGGCAAGTCGCCTGGTTCCTCTGGCGCATGCATGTCAACAGAGGGCCCAGCGCGCTTGTCGGATTGACGCCGCGCTTCTCTTCGGTGCTCGATGCGAGTTCGAGCGTCTTCTTGCTGTCGTTCGTGAAGAACTTGGCGCTGATCGCGACGAGCTCGTGGATCTGATGATGCGGTGGAGTCACCGCCGAGGTGGATCCGGCGAAGTCGGCGATCTTGGCCTTCGGGCGGAGAGTGCATGGTGGTTGCACCCCATCGGTCTCGTCGCCACCGGCTCGTGTTTGGCAGTCCCGCCACGACAGCGATGCACTTTCGGTTGCAGCGGGCGTCGCCGTTAAGCGGCCGATGAGACTCTGAATGGTGGCGCTCCTTTGATCGATCTTGTCGGCTGTTGGATGGTAATCCAGAGCGCTTGAGCTCGCCAATGCTTCTGCTGGAGTGGTGGGTGGCGATGGCGAAGCGGTGCGAGGCGAGGATATGCTCGGACTTCTAACTATGTTAGAAGGAGCAGTATCTCGTCCAAGCGACCGTGCCTCGCTCGCGGCAGCATGTTGGCGTGCATGCTGGTCTTGAGCATCCCGAGATCCACCAGCTCGATCTTTGTCCAACGAGCGTATGGCATTGTGAATGCCATGACGCTGTCGATCCAGCGCCTCCTGAGACGGGCGCGGTGCATGTACGGACGCCGAGGTCTGTGCAGCCTTGTCCTTGGACTTGGCAGCACCGTGAGCTCCCCCGTCGCCGTCCATTCTTCCGCCGGTGTCTACCCCACCACCTGTTTGCTCCGGTGGTGGTGGGTTCGACGCGGACGGGGCTTCTGCCGCCGAAGCCTTCTTCTTCGGTGGCATGTTGATGAAGATGATGAAGATCTAGCTCGCGTGGGCCTTGAATCAGGTTCACACAACCTCGACGCCTCCCCTACAGCGCGCCAAAGATGTCGGGCGTGCTGATCCGCCCACGAACACCTATGGGACCGGGCGGACCGAGCCCCTTCGGTTCAAGCGGGAGCGGAGGTCGCACGAAGAGCAGATCGAGGCGAAGCACACGAGAGGTTTACCCAGCTTCGGAGCTCTCCGGAGAGATAACACTCCTACTGCTGCATGTCTAGGTGTATTACGTTCTTGCTCAGGAGCGCTGAGTGCTACAATACACACGAGCTGCCAACGAGACTGAGCGTGGGGGGGGGGGGACCGACCGACCCCCTCTACGTTGCGCATGGGCCTCCTTTTATATGCTCAAGGGGTCTCCGACAGGTGGCAACGTAGACAAGGGTACAAATGGAAAAGTAGTGGTTGGTACACCTACTTGTACAAAGGTCACAGGTACCATACCTAACCCGGCGGCAGGGGACAAAGGCATTAAATGCCCGCTCACGTCGCCCTAACAAAGGCAAAGCGAGGGACGTCAGGGCGCCACCGCTTGCCACGATGGCAATCTTGTCAGCGCCGCTTGCCACCTCGCACCGCTGGCTGCACAGCCTCTCGCCACGCGCGCCTGGAAAGGTCCCAGGGCGACACGTTAGTGGATGCGCTGGAGCGTAGGTATAGAGAGGTGGTCCGCCGCGGCAAGCGTCTTGCCGCGGTTGTTGTCTTGTCGCGCCCGGAAGCTTGTCGCTCATTGGGCCCTCCCGGCAAGCTCCTTTTGCCGGGGCCTTGTCTTGTAGGTGCCTTGAGTGGCCTTCCCGGCAAGCTCCTCTTGCCGGGGCCTTGCCTCCCAAGCGCTTTGGGTGGCCTTCCCGGCAAGCTCCTCTTGCCGGGGTCTTGTCTCCTTGGCTTGAATATTTTGTTCTTGAATGGCTCCAAAGGAACCACGGAGGACCTTGGCAGTCACCCGACAAGCCATGCCGCGGAGGGCTGCAACTGCCCGTGCACAAGTTCGGGATACTAGGGTACCCCTACTCTAGTACAACGACAGCCCCCATATGATTTTCTGCTTTCTTAGCAGTTTGGACATGCACTTTAGGGCATGCCTCCCAGGGAAAAGAACCCTTAACGGAACTATTCTCCCTGGAAGATGTTTCTTACTACCCATGTAATATACATAACTAGTTGGGCACTTGTCTGATACAGCAATAATGACCCCTACGCCTTGTCTCCATGCATGCCCCGGTTCTTACATAACCGCGAGGGTATTCGGACACACTCCGGACTATTGGGTCCCGAGGTCGAAGCGAAAGGTCCGCTATGACAAACGATCTACAATCCGGCTAGAAGACATTTTTCATGTCATATTCAATTACATAGTCAACTCGACTAATTGTATTCCTCCTCAATGCCATCTAATAGGCTATCTAATTTACAATCTTGCTGGGAATACTTGGCGGCCTATTCTACTTGGCCGTACACTAAGCTTACAGGGATCTCCTTCCCATCAAGCCCCACAGGTCCGACCTCGGCCATATGGTTTGGGTCAGCCTTCGTGTACCGCGTCTTTACCATGGCCCATGCCTCACTGGCGCCTTGACGGCAGGCCGATATCTTCCATAGTCGGAAGCGCCGCCGTGCTCCTTGAAGCCGCTCTGCCAGCTCCCCAATGCCTTCGGGCAGGGAGATAGATGGCCACAAGGCCTGGGCGACGCCTTTCATCACCTGCCGAACTCGTTCGTGCAGGCAGCCTTGATTCGGGAAGAAGATCACCAAGAACTGGGCATCTCCTCCTCGGGGCGACACTGTGAGCAAACCTACATACATGTTTATGTTAGTCGCCTTCCTCGCCAACTCTTTCAAAGTTCGTTCAAGCACTTACTGAAAATGCCGCGACGAAGCCGTCGATTCTCCTTACGGAGTCGGACAACCGGGAACGAACATCCTTTAGTTCCTCACCCGGTTGGGTGTTGACATCTTGAGGTTATTTTTCTCCGCCGCACCCTCGTAAGCACGCTCTCGCCAGCCTTCAACCGGCGCAAGAGCTGTTGCTTGTCCGGATCTAGTCCGACGCCATCTGCAATATTATTGTCAGATTTACACACACGCCGCACTTCATAAACTATTTATCTTTTGAGGCATATATTACCAGAGGGGGTCTTTGTGGCTCACCCTGTAGCGGCTAGTGCGGCCTCAAGTTGGGCCTTGCATTCTTCGAGCTCCTGGGACAGTCGGGTATTCTTTTTTGTAAGATCCTCAAGATAACAAATGATCCTTAAATCAGTTATTCTAACTATTTTAAGTCTCGGGGCTACTGCATATATAATCGCTCAAATTTCCTCACCAGATGTCCGTTACATCTTGCTCCATGGCTCGCTAGACCATCTTGAGCGGCACGGAGGTGCGCATCTCCCGAATTGAAGGCATTCAAGGCCTCTTGGGAGAAACATGCATCACGAAGAACTGTCCGTGGCGCCTGTGATTCATGGCGCTCTCCACCTCGGAGTTGGTGGCGGACAATCTGTCGGCATCCTCTGTCGGAGGAGCATCCGACGCACGCCTAGTGCTCGCCTCTGCTTCTGGACCCGACTTTGGAGCCTGGCTGGCGGAGGTTCGATTGGCAACCTCTCCGGACTCAGTCCGGCGAGCGCTCTTTTTCCTGAAAAGAGCACCAATGTTAGTACGCCTTCCAGGAATCAATCCTGGAAATATGGTGACGCGCCATACCGTTGCGGCGGAGTTTCGATCCGGACCGCACTTCTTTTTAGCCCAAGGCCGTCACGCCTTGTTGGCTAGCCGTCATGGCTCGGCCTCCTGCCTCAAGGCACCCCTGAAACACCATCAAATATGTGGTGATTAGAAGTAAAGCACGGGTGGGTCATGGTATCCGGACTTCGTCACGGTTACACAGGAGGCCGGAAATAATCGAGGTAGTCGGCCGTAATGGCAACCAAAGCATTGTCGATGCTACGTTGGTGGAACACCCCGTCGATCAGCTCCACCTTTATATCTGGGTCCTCTTCGGAGGCCGGATCGAGGGACCGTTCCGGATCCTCGGGTTGTGGGGGCGGGCTGTGTATCTTCTCTACGGCCCGGCGCAATTCCTGCGTAGAAACCATGAAATGAGATATTTAACCACGGGAACATGGATCGGACAGGCCACAAAGATGTTTGCTTACCCAACTTCGAGGATTATTCGAAGAAAACCCGCTCAGTGGATTGACGCCGAGGAAATCCTCCTCCTCCCCTTTGTACATGGCAGACAAGGTCTTCACCAGTTCGGTGACTGATCCCGGCCCTTTGCAGCCATGGCGGGTGGCATCGTCCTCCCCGTTGAAGTCCCACATGGGGTGGCCCCTATATTGGAGCGGCTGCACTCCCCTCATAATGCATTGCCATGACTCCAATCATGGTCAATCCGCATGAGCCAAGAATCTTATTCGCTCATCAAGTAAAGGACATCCCGGTCATTTTCCCTCTGGGGCTCCGCGAGCGCCAGCTTAGGCGCTTCTTCAAAGGAGCATTGCTAAACTCCGGAAGGCCGATCCGAACAGGATCTGGCAGCGGGACGTCCTCCATGTAAAACCATTCCGAAGGCCAGTCTTCGGACGCCTTCTTCGGGGTTCCGGATAGATATCCGGTCCCGGCGATGCGCCATAGTTCGGCTCCGCCCACTTGATATATTGACCCCTCATGAGAACGGGGTACTAGGCAGAATAATCTCTTCCACAGCGCAAAATGAGCCTCAATACCCAAGAACAGTTCGCAAAGGGCCACGAAGCCCGCGATGTGCAAAATAGAGGCAGGCGTAAGGTGGTGCAACTGGAGGCCGTAGAACTCCAAGAGCCCCCGGAGAAACGGATGAATTGGAAATCCGAGTCCTCTTACTAGATAAGAGATAAAGCATACCCGCTCTCCTTTAGAGGGATCGGGGACACTCTCTCCGCTTGCTTTCCGCCCTTGTAGGTGGCAAGTCCGGCTCGAACCGAACCATGAAGGCCGGGGAAGAAATCCCTTGGTTTGGAGTATAACTAGCTCGCTATGCGGATCGAGCATCTCTCCCAATTTCTGTGCCGAGGGCTGGGAGCGTGAGAGGAGTAGCCGCATCGACTGTCCATGATGGAATGGGTTTTTGTCAGAGGCGCTCCGATGAAAGCTCGCGGAGGGGGGATGGTGTGACTCAGATCTAGATCCTCGTCCCTTTTATAGGCGGCTCATTTGCGCAGCTAGGGGGTAAGTGTAAAAATACCCTGGCTTTTTGCATTCATTCAAACACGTGGAAGATGGCCATTATTGGGCGTAGAAGCCAAGGAGCGCAACATTTATCAGAAGCCGGACACTATTCGACAAGTATATGGAATTTGGAGAAGAACCCGCCTCGCAATGCCGAAGGCAATCAACGCGCCAGACTCATCGCCATTGAAGCCTGGTTTGGGGGCTATTGAGGGAGTCCTGGACTAGGGGGTGTCCGGATAGCCGAACTATCATCTTTGGCCGGACTCCTAGACTATGAAGATACAAGATTGAAGACTTCGTCCCGTGTCCGGATGGGACTTTCCTTGGCGTGGAAGGCAAGCTTGGCGATACGGATGTGTAGATCTCCTACCAATGTAACCGACTCTGTGTAACCCTAACCCTATTCGGTGTCTATATAAACCGAAGGGTTTTAGTCCGTAGGACGAACAACAATCATACCATAGGCTAGCTTCTAGGGTTAGCCTCCTTGATCTCGTGGTAGATTTCTCTTGTACTACCCATATCATCAATATTAATCAAGCAGGAGTAGGGTATTACCTCCATCGAGAGGGCCCGAACCTGGGTAAAAACGTCGTGTCCCTTGTCTCCTGTTACCATCCGCCTAGACGCATAGTTCGGGACCCCCTACCCGAGATCCGCCGGTTTTTACACTGACAGAAGGGTTTGGAGAATTCAAACGCAACTGAAGACACATATTTTTTTGTCGTGGTTCCGATAGGTGGTGCTATCGTACATCCACGTTGATGGAGACTTCAACCCACGAAGGGTAACGGTTGCGCGAGTCCACGGAGGGCTCCACCCACGAAGGGTCCATGAAGAAGCAACCTTGTCTATCCCACCATGGCCGTCGCCCACAAAGGACTTGCCTCACTAGCGGTAGATCTTCACGAAGTAGGCGATCTACTTGCCCTTACAAACTCCTTGGTTCAACTCCACAATCTTGTCGGAGGCTCCCAAGTGACACCTAGCCAATCTAGGAGACACCACTCTCCAAGAAGTAACAAATGGTGTGTTGATGATGAACTCCTTGCTCTTGTGCTTCAAATGATAGTCTCCCCAACACTCAACTCTCTCTCACAGGATTTGGATTTGGTGGAAAGAAGATTTGAGTGGAAAGCAACTTGGGAAGGCTAGAGATCAAGATTCATATGGTAGGAATGGAATATCTTGGCCTCAACACAAGGTTAGGTGGTTCTCTCTCAGAAAATGTGTATTGTAAGTGTAGGTTCATTCTGATGGCTCTCTCCACGAATGAAGAGTAGGTGGAGGGGTATATATAGCCTCCACACAAAATCTAACCGTTACACACAACTTACCAATCTCGGTGAGACCGAATTGAGAAACTCGGTCGGACCGATTCAACAAATCTAGTGACCGTTAGGATTTTCGGTGGGACCGACATGCAATTCGGTAGGACCGATATGATTAGGGTTAGGGCATAACGTAATCTCGGTGAGACCGATTACACAAACTCGGTGGGACCGATTTTGGTAATAAGCTAACCAGAGTTGGTCGGAAGTAAACTCGGTGGGACCGATTAAGCTCATTTCGGTGAGACCGAAATGTTACAAAAAGGAAACAGAGAGTTTACATTGCAATCTCGGTGGGACCGATCGCTCATCTCGGTGAGACCGAAATGTTACGAAGGGAACCAGAGAGATTACAATCCCATCTCGGTGAGACCTAGATCCCTATCGGTGAGACCGATTTGCCTAGGGTTTGTGGCAGTGGCTATGACATCTGAACTCGGTGGCGCCGGATAGAAAGAATCGGTGGGGCCGAGTTTGACTTTTGGTTTAGGTCATATGTGGATGTGAGAAAGTAGTTGAGGGTTTTGGAGCATATCACTAAGCACTTTGAGCAAGCAAGCCATTAAGCAACACCTCATCCCTCATTGATAGTATTGGCTTTTCCTATAGACTCAATGTGATCTTGGATCACTAAAAAATAAAATGTAGAGTCTTGAGCTGTGAGCTTGAGCCAATCCTTTTATCCTTAGTATTTTGAGGGGTCCACTTTCCTCATCCATGCCATGCCATTCATTGAGCTTTTCATGAAATATTTATCTTGGAATAATGTTAGCTCGATTGAGCTATATGTTGTTAGGAATTGCCAAAACCACCTAGGGATAGTTGCACTTTCAATCTCCCTTTTTGGTAATTGATGACAACATATAGATCAAAGCTTTGAAAAATGATAATAAGAGTGAAAAACATTGTCGCTTTGAGAAGTATGTGAAAAGCAAGAGCTCCCCCTAAATTTGTGCATAGTTTAAGATTTGCTTTGGACTGCAAATGCACAAAGGGTTAGGCTCATGGGTTACTCTTCCATGTCACATACATCTTGGTGGAGCGCTCAAAATGATAATAATTAAATACTTGCACTCATCACCAAGCGAAGTGAATGATCATATAGAGATAAAAGGATAATGTCATCCAACAAGCATTAATGTAGCATATGATCAAACACATGATCATCCAAGTATCACACAGATAGAAAGTATCTCAATCAAGCAAATAAAGTTCAACCACCAAAGCAAGAGAGAATAAAAAGCAACGCTCTCTCTCGAAGCCTATGATCTATACATTTTTCTCCCCCTTTGGCAACAAGTTACCAAAAAGTTCATAGAAAATGCATAGCACTAAATCATATCTCAGGCTTGATCTTCAGGTGGTGGTGTAGACAGAACGCCAAGGACAAAGGCATCCGTTGATGTAGATGGAGCTGGTGGAGTAGGTGCTGGAGCTGGTGGCACTGAAGCTGGAGCTGGTGCAGATGAAGTGGATCTGGTGTCTGTCACTGGCACTGCAGCTGACCTCTGAGCTCTAGGCACTCTGGCAAATGCCTTAGTGGTTGCTTTGCCCTTCCTCTCCTGCATATCATCCTGAAGTTTCTCAACAACATACTGGATCTCTGTTACCTTCACATCCATGTCATAGAACTTCTACTCCATGATCCTCTCCAGGCTCTCCTGGTTTTGAGTCAGGGTGGCCAGCCCCTTCTCAATCCTCAGAGTGGATGCAATCAAGTAGCCAAGTTGATCCTGTTTGCTCTTCAAGAAGTACTGAGATGCCTCTTCCATTGTTGGCATCTTGGCAGCCTTCTCCGTCCTTGCCTTCTCCTTCTTCGCTTGAGCTTGCACGTAAGATGGTTCATCTTCATTCATAACCACTTGGTTGTCCTCAAAGTCCTGATAGATAGGCATGTGCTTCTTGTCCAACAAGTATGTGCCAGTGCCCATCTTGGAGTTAATCAGCTCCACGGATCTGTGGGGCATACCCACAACTTCTCTTTTGGTCGTGTTTGTCCTCTTGATAGTTTCAACTATAAGACTCATGACCTTGAACTTTTGTGGCACATAAAATAAGTGTAGCAGATTTATTGCATGGCCTCTGATCATGTTGTGATCACCTGACTTGGGCAAGAGAGTGTGCCTGAGGATCTAGTTAATGGTTGGCAGTCTGACGGAAAGGTAATGTATCTTGATCCAAACTTGTGTGATTCTATAGCAGCATCTGGGATCTCCTTGTACATATGTGTCATAGTGTTGTGATCCATCTTCTTCTTGGCATAGACATCCAAGTCATCTTATTCCTCCTTAGGTGCATTGATCAGATTAGCCCATTCTTCAATTTCATGATTGGTACCTAGTACCTTCAGACATCCATACTATCCTGCCATCTGGATAGAAGTGTGTTGTGGAGTAGAATTGCATTATTAGCTCATCATTCCACTTTGTGAGCTTCTGCCCAACAAAGTCTGCCACCCCACAAGCATCAAGCTTTCATACACACCAGGATAGTGTTCTTCATTCTCCTTGATGTATTCCCAGTTGACCCATCTCATGTCACACACTATTGGCTTCTTGTCCGGTAGAATTGTCTCATAGAAGTCCGATGTTCCTTTGTGTGGAACACCGTAGTCTACAGCAGTTCTCCTTCCGTGGCATATGGATCTGACTCTCTCCATAGCCTCAATCATGAGTCCTTCCTGATCTTCATGTTCTCAGCTACAGGATGGGCATCATTATGATCTGGAATTTTAGGCTTCAATTTTCTCAAAACATGTGTCTCATCATGTTCTTCTTCAGTAACAGTTTCAGGCACTAGGGCCTTGTTCTTATCAGCAGCTGGAATGTTCCTGGTACTCCTCTTGGGTGCAGTCTTGGGTTTGGATGCAGCCTTGGGTGCTACTTTGGGCTTTGATGAAGCAGCCCCTGACCTAATGGCATCACCCATAAGCTTCTGAGCTTTGGGTGCTGGTGCAACATCCTCTTCTTCTTCCTCCTCTTCCATCATGGAAGACTTTCCAATTACTCTGGCCATGGTCTTCTTGACCCTTTCCTTCCTCTTCTTCCCTTCTACAACATCCTCTTTGGGTTCAGCTTTCCAGAGATGCTTGAGTGGAGATTCTGGCTTTAGACATGGGCTGTCTTCCTGCTGGCCTTTTGGTCTTCAGACCTGGCTTAGTTGCTGCAGCTAAGCTATATTCTTTCTTGAGCACCTTCTTCTTGGAAGTGGCCTCATACTCAACTGCCACATAGTCTTCATCCTCGATTCTCGAGATTCTCTTCTTTTCGCCCCTGGTGGCAGCTTTGGGTAGGTTGCTTGGGGTGCTCCTGCTGCCCTCATCATAGCTGCTAGAGGGACTAGTGCCCTCACTCATGTGAACCTGCTCCTCTTCCCTGTTCTGGCTGTCACTTTGATCAGACATATTGCAATCACTGACAACAGACCCTGTGAGTAGATATAGATGAGATAGAGTGGATGAGTATCACGCCCAATATGCGACCCTATCCAAAAGGAACTCGACGGTCCCACCAAGGATAGACCCGCATATTGAAACGCTTTTGCAAGGTGGATATCATTACATCGACATTACATAATAGATGGGCCATGAGGACTCAGCAATCCCATTACCATAATAGATGGGTCATGATCATCGCGAAACCTGTACCTGCAACTGGTGGTGTAGTAATCTGTGAGCCACGAGGACTCAGCAATCCCATTACCATGGGTATCAAGACTAGCAAAGCTTAATGGGAAAGGAAGGGGTAAGGTGGTGAGGTTGCAGCAGCGACTAAGCATGATATGGTGGCTAACATACATAAATGAGAGCGAGAAGGGAAACAAAGGAACGGTCGTCAACTAGTAATGATCAACAAGTGATCCTGAACTCCTACTTACGTTAGACATAACCCGTAAACCGTGTTCTCCTCTCGATCAACCCCGAAAAGAGACACTCACGATTACGCTGCGGTTGGTGTATTTTAGAAGAGTTTGCTTCAAGTTTACTACAACCGGATATCAACAAATTCCCATCTGCCACATAACCAAGCACGGCTCTCGAAAAGTTTATACCTGCGGGGGTGTCCCAACTTAGCCCATGATAAGCTCTCGCGATCAACGAAGGATATTCCTTCTCCCGGAAGACCCGATCAGTCTCGGAATCCGGCTACAAGACATTTCGACAAAGAATAAAACAAGACCAAGAAGACCTCCCGGCGTCTGACACCACGATAGTAGCCGGCATTATCTCGTCTCAGGCCACGACCGGATGAGCAGTCCATACAACTAAAACCAGACCTCAAGTTTCCTCGAGGTGGCGCTGCAAAGGGCTCTAGTTTGGACCAACACTTAGACAAGCATTGGCCCGGGGGGGCTGAATAAAGATGACCCTTGGGTTAATTACTCCCAAGGGAAAAGTAGGTGGTGGTGAAGCAAATGGTAAAACCAATGTTGGGCCTTCTTTGGAGGAGTCTTATTCAAAGCGAATTGTCAAGGGGTCCCATAAATCACCCGACAGCGTCGGACGCAAAATCCGGGAACATAACACCCATATGACGTAAACTAGGGAGGCAAGAGTGGAACAAAACACCAGGAATAAGGCAGAGCCTTCCACACTTTACCAAGTATATAGATGCATTAAAAATATAATATATATTGTGATATCCCAACAAGTAAACATGTTCCGACAAGGAACAACATCTCCATGTTCCAACAAGGAACAAACTTCATCTTCACCTGCAACTAACAACACTATAAGAGGGCTGAGCAAAGCGGTAACATAGCCAAACAACGGTTTGCTAGGAAGGGTGCAAAAGGTTAGAGGTCGACATGGCAATTTGGGATGGCTTGATAAACAGGTAATAGGTAGCGCAGCAAAGCGATAGAACGAAGCAACTGGCATAGCAATGATAGTAGTGAGATCCAGGGTAGCGGTCATCTTGCCTGAAATCCCGCTAGGAAGAAGAACGAGTCCATGAAGAAGACGAACGGATGAAGCCGAACCAAGCGTGAGACGAACGAATCCTCACGATCATAGCAAACAGGAACTAACAAGAAGAAGCACACAACATAGGTAAACACACCACACATGAACATGACAAGATGCACAACAAGCATGATGCATGACAAAGCTAAACGAAGCTACTCATGGCAAGAGATGATGCAAACAAGAGCAAGACATCAAAGCAAGTTTAAATGAGGCCGGAAACAACATATAACAATTCCGGTAAGTCCTCATATGCAAATTTCGAAATTGGTCCAGATCTGAATAAAACTTATGTTCAAGTGGTTAAACAGCAAGTTAAGATGCACCATGATGATCTACACGAAATTCTAGTCAAGTTACATATAAAGTTCATTAGATTCGAGCTACTTGCCTAGAAGATATGAGCAAAACAAGTTAAACATGGCATTAATGCAAAATGCATGCAAATATCAAGCAAACACCTCAAAACAAGGATGCAACATGATAATATGAAACTACATGCAAAAACAAGCAAGTTTCATATAGAGCACACTCAAAACGGAGCAACGGTTCAACACATACACACTATACAAGTCATAGCAACAATCTGACCAAAACAGCAACTAGGCATATTGCAAGCATCAAAATAACATGCTACAGCACCTTAACATAATAACAAAAGGCATGGGTATGATTTACAGGTAAAGCATTACAAAACATGAACACTGAGCTATCTCCAGAAATCACTAGAACATGCTCAAAATGACATGGCAAGATTGCAAATAATAACAGTTTCAGACTTTAGCAGAAATAACATCAGCTTGCAATGTTTAGAGCTATCAAACAACATGTTATAAGAACTTATCATGGCAAAAAAAGACATGGAATGAACCTATTAATTGCATAGAACAAAAGTCCTTTACTGACCATGAGCCAAAAAGGCATAGAAAATATGATGGCACCCATGTAAACATGGCAAGTTATATGACAGATTCAAACATGGCAGGAACAACGATAAGTAGGCATGTTGGTGAGCTTGAACCACTCACCACAGAGCAATACATGGCATGGCAAGGCAACCAACAGTAATAAGACATGGCATAGAAGCTATACATAGCAATAAAAACATCATAGCATACCCGGATCAACTACAACAACCTTGGAAAAATTGAATAACATGTAAACAACCTGCCAGGAAACATTTTATAGCAAAAGTAGAGCTTGATTGACTCAAGCTATGGCACTCCATAATTGCAAACAAGGTCATGGATGGATAGATAATAACCATATGTTCAAAACATCCTTACTGAAGTACCTCAAAATAAGCATGGATCTCTCGGTAGCATCAAGTTTACATGGCATAAAAATATCAGCAGAACAGGGCTGAAATCAGCAACATCATGAAGCCTAGTTTGCATGCTTGTGCTAGTCACCACATAGATCACAAAAATATATGGCATACACCCCTGTAAAGATGGCATGGCATATGACAAAACACATGTAGGACTTAAGTTCATAGGATGCACACATCAATCATGGCAAAAATGACAAAAGTGCATGTTCTGATAAGAATCTGAAACTAACATCATATAGCCCTCTTCTAACAGCATTTCGTGCATCAAGATGAACTCAAATGAAAATGATGAAATGGAATGAAATGATATACTCGTCGAGGCGAACAATATGACATATTACACGCACGAAACGGAGCTACGGATGCAAAGTTATGGCATGATGAAAATGCATAAAAATATCAGAGATTCGGGACTTAGGAATCGGGGTCAACCTCGAGCACGGATTATGATGCACGTCGGGATCTCACCGGAGATGCGTCGCCGGAGACGAGGGAGGCAACCGGAGACGGAGAGGTGGCCGGGGAGGTCGAGGAGGAGGCCGGACGGGCGGATCCGGGCGCGAGGAGGCCGAGAGGCCGGGACGGCGGCGCTGGGCCGGGCGGGCGCCGGCAGAGCCGAGGCGGAGGCGGCGCGGCTCATGGGCGGCCGCCGGGCGGCGGGGCCTGGCTCCAAGGAGGCGGCCGGCTGAGCGGTGTTGCTCGGGCTCGCGGAGGCGGCACGGGCGGGCCGGGCCGAGGCGGCGGCGGCGGCCGGACTTTGCGGGCGGCGGAGGAGGTTTGAGGCGCGGGCGCCGGTGAGGCACGCCAGGGCGGGCGGCGGAGATCGGGCCCGATCCGCCCGGGCGGGTTTCGTGGGCCAAAGCGGGCCGGGCGGCGGAGGGCGGCGGCGATGCCACGTGGCGCTGCCGATTGGTTGGGATGGCGGGCGGACGCGTCCGGTCCAGATCGGACGTGTCCGGCGGCGGCGGAGGGCGAATTTGCTAGGGTTAGGTTGGACTGCGCGAAAAATCCGGGAGGGACACATATTTATAGGTAGAGGGAGCTAGGAGAGTCCAAATGAGGAGCGGTTTTCGCCCACACGATCGTGATCGAACGACCGAGAGCATAGAGGGGAGTTTGCTGGGTTTTGGGCCACTTTGGAAGGGTGTTGGGCTGCAAGATAAAAGAGGCATTTGCGGTTACCCGGTTAACCGTTGGAGTACCAAACGACCTCCAAATGGCACGAAACTTGACAGGCGGTCTACCGGTGCTATACCAAGGCCGCTTGGCAAACCTTGGTCCATTCCGAGACCGTTTAACACCCGCACGAAAAGAGGTAAAGGGCGCCGGAGACATAGGAGCGCCGGATTGCAAAAGCGGACAACGGGAAAATGCTCGGATGCAAGAGACGAACACGAATGCGAAATGAGATGCACATGATGACATGATATGAAATGCAGATGATGACATGGCAAAGTGCAACACGCAAGCAAATGACATGGCAACAACGGCGAATAACTGACGGACACCTGGCGCATCGAATACGGGGCGTTACAACACTCCTCCACTAACAAGAGATCTCGTCCCGAGATCTTAGGACCGAGACGGAAGGGAAAAAGGATGAGGTGAAACAAGAACTCAAAAGAAGAAGCAAAGAATCGAGAGCACTCAAGAAGAGAGGAACGATGAGAATGACGAGAATCAAAGCTCACGGAATCAAGATAGACTCTGAAAGCACTCGTTCTAACCGGAGTGGTTAGAATGAGAAAAGAAACGAATAGGACTGAAAGGATTTAGGCAACACTCCGGCTGAAAATGGAAGGATTAGAACATGAACTTCACAAGATGGGATGGCACTTGACGAGATGAACAACGCAAAACCTCCGGAAGAGTTGAAAGAATGGAATGAAAAGAACTTAGAAGGAAGGATTGAATGGAGTTGTTGAGAAAATCAACAACGAAAAGAATAAGCTTGTTGTGGACTTATGGATAACATCTCAGAAATTATGAGGTGATAACCAGCCGCAAACGGAAATGATTGGATAGCTGAGAGGAAACGAAGAAATGCAGAACTCCACTTCAAAAGAAAACGGAGATTTAATTACACTTCAAGATGCGAGAAGAAAAGATACTTGAACTCCGCCAACAAGAATCTTGATGAACTCTTGAAGAATGAATTAAATCATGAAGAACCACCGTGAAGAACTCCGGTAATAAAAAGGATGATGAGATAGAATAAAGGATGAAAGAATAAGATTAAAGCTTTGCGGTGATTTAGATGGATGTTCCGATGAAATGACCGAGGAAATTGAACTCCGGAAAAGAAAAGACGAACGACTTAAATCCGAGAAAAACACTCATCACGAACAATCTGCAAAGAAAGAATTAATCAACTTGACCACGATGAAATGAGAATAAGAATTATGTTATGCTTATCCTCCACCAATTAAATTGATGAGAAGCAATGGATTTGCATACTACTTATTCTTCTTGAAAAGGATTGAGAAGTGACATATCGCAAACTTGAGAAGGACTTCATGAACCACCGGTAGGATTGAAAAGAACGAATGGATTAGTGTGATAATCAAAGAAAAAGAATACGAACCAATCGTTAGAAATGAAAATGAACGAAGAGAAGAGAACGAATCGCCGGAAAGAATTAGAAGAACCAATATGCTAGAGGGCATTTAGATTCAAAAGAACAAAGAGATCATGAGCTGATTAAAGAACACTTGAACGAAGCATCGGAAGAATATTGAGATGAACGAAGGGGCACAGATATAGAATAATTGGGGAATGAATATTAAAACTTGGAATGAAGCAATATTCTGAAAAGATGGCCTCCGGATGATCGAGACGGCAAAAACAACTCCTGAAACACTCCGGATGGATGAAAAGAATTGCTCGACTGGAAACAATTGATAGGATAACATCGAGCTAGCACCATGAAACTCGAGAGAAAGGGCAAGATTTAGAGAAACTCTTCTTCGGTCTTCAAAGCTGAGAAAGACGACGAGAAACACCACTGAAATTGTTGAGACGCTCCGGGAGAATGAAAAACAAAGACGTTGAGTCAACAATGAAAATAATTTGAAAGCGATCTTGGAAAAGATCCGACTGATGAAAATCATACTTACGTCAAACTTCAAAAGGATTTGAGAATAGCTCCGGAAATTAGAAGAGTCAGGTAAGATCCTGGGAAAAGACCTGTGGGTTAGGGCCCACTAAAAAGAAAACACCGTTGTAAAGGATTGTTGAAGAGATAGGTGATGCACCGGAACAATTGAAATATTTGAATGAGTTGACAACCTCGAATTAATTCAAACACAGACGAGTCCCCTGAGATGACTTCATCACTCCGGAAGGATAAACTGGCAAGAGGAGAACGAGCAGGAAAAACACTTGATCCAAGGAAAGAATATAATCAACACCGAAAAACTTGAATTGAGTCCACCGGAAAAGAAGTGAAGAATGTCGAACAAAAGAGAAATTCACCGATTGAAACAATTGACGAAAGACTGAAGAGGCTCCGCACGAATGAAATTGATTGTCGAAACAGACTCAAACTCCGGGAAGAAAAGGGTGGGAGGGCGGGGAAAACAAAGGCAACTGGAAGGGGAAAACGACGAATATCTTGAAGAGAAAACACCGGTTGAAAAGATTGAGGAGAGAGAGCAAAAACTTCACACGAGTAGGATGGATACTCGATTACGGACTCCAGTTCCGAGAAGAAGAAGGGTGGGCGGGTGGGAAAAACAAGGACAACTTCGGACAAGGAAAAACAACGACGTCGGAGGAAGAACTGAGGATTGAACTTGGCAAAGATGAAGAGACTCGAGTCGGCTTGACGAGAAATGCACCGGATGAAAAGAGCTGAGGAACAACGATTGGAAAACCAACTGCGTGAACCTAAAGAAAAATTTGAAGGGGAAGAGGAGTAGTTCAAAACACCTACGTCAAGATTCCTTACCAGAGCGACGAAGGGGCTGAGGAGTAAAAAGAATTCCTACTCTCCGATATAACTAGACTCCGAAAAGTTTTCTTCTAGACTCAACAACGGCCAAACTACACGATCAATCAAGGGGGCTCCTAGGGTCGGTCGAGGCTCTGATACCAACTTATCACGCCCAATATGCGATCCTATCCAAAAGGAACTCGACGGTCCCACCAAGGATAGACCCGCATATTGAAACGCTTTTGCAAGGTGGATATCATTACATCGACATTACATAATAGATGGGGATACATACATAAAGCACGAGTGCCACAAGAATACATCAACATCATATACAAGATCAACATCCGACTACGGATGAGACATAAAAAGAAGCTCAAACAACATCCACCCTGCTAGCCCAGGCTGCCGACCTGGAACCTATCCCCTGATCGCAGAAGAAGCAGAAGAAGAACTCCAATACAAGCAAACATTGCTCTCGCGTCATGATCATCGCGAAACCTGTACCTGCAACTGGTGGTGTAGTAATCTGTGAGCCACGAGGACTCAGCAATCCCATTACCATGGGTATCAAGACTAGCAAAGCTTAATGGGAAAGGAAGGGGTAAGGTGGTGAGGTTGCAGCAGCGACTAAGCATGATATGGTGGCTAACATACGCAAATGAGAGCGAGAAGGGAAACAAAGGAACGGTCGTCAACTAGTAATGATCAACAAGTGATCCTGAACTCCTACTTACGTTAGACATAACCCAGAAACCGTGTTCTCCTCTCGATCAACCCCGAAAAGAGACACTCACGGTTACGCACACGGTTGGTGTATTTTAGAAGAGTTTGCTTCAAGTTTACTACAACCGGATATCAACAAATTCCCATCTGCCACATAACCGCTGCACGGCTCTCGAAAGTTTATACCTGCAGGGTGTCCCAACTTAGCCCATGATAAGCTCTCGCGATCAACGAAGGATATTCCTTCTCCCGGAAGACCCGATCAGTCTCGGAATCCGGCTACAAGACATTTCGACAGCAATAAAACAAGACCAGCAAGACCTCCCGGCGTGCCGACACCCTGATAGTAGCCGCGCGTATCTCGTCTCAGGCCACGACCGGATGAGCAGTCCGTACAACTAAAACCAGACCTCAAGTTTCCCCGAGGTGGCGCTGCAAAGGGCTCTAGTTTGGACCAACACTTAGACAAGCATTGGCCCGGGGCTGAATAAAGATGACCCTTGGGTTAATTACTCCCAAGGGAAAAGTAGGTGGTGGTAAAGCAAATGGTAAAACCAATGTTGGGCCTTGCTGGAGGAGTCTTATTCAAAGCGAACTGTCAAGGGGGTCCCATAAATCACCCGACCGCGTTAGGGACGCAAAATCCGGGAACATAACACCGATATGACGGAAACTAGGGCGGCAAGAGTGGTGGAACAAAACACCAGGCATAAGGCCGAGCCTTCCACCCTTTACCAAGTATATAGATGCATTAAAAATATAAGATATATTGTGATATCCCAACAAGTAAACATGTTCCAGCAAGGAACAACATCTCCATGTTCCAACAAGGAACAAACTTCATCTTCACCTGCAACTAACAACGCTATAAGAGGGGCTGAGCAAAGCGGTAACATAGCCAAACAACGGTTTGCTAGGAAGGGTGCAAAAGGTTAGAGGTGACATGGCAATTTGGGATGGCTTGATAAATGTGTAATAGGTAGCGCAGAAAGCGATAGAACGAAGCAACTGGCATAGCAATGCTAGTAGTGAGATCCAGGGTAGCGGTCATCTTGCCTGAAATCCCGCTAGGAAGAAGAACGAGTCCATGAAGAAGATGAACTGATGAAGCAGAACCAAGAGTAGACTAACGAATCCTCACGATCGCAACGAAACAGTAAATAACAAGAAGAAGCACACAACATAGGTAAACACACCACACATGAACATGACAAGATGCACAACAAGCATGATGCATGACAAAGCTAAATGAAGCTACTCATGGCAAGAGATGATGCAAACAAGAGCAACACATCAAAGCAAGTTTAAATGAGGCCTAAACAACATATAACAATTCCGGTAAGTCCTCATATGCAAATTTCGAAATTGGTCCAGATCTGAATAAAACTTATGTTCAAGTGGTTAAACAGCAAGTTAAGATGCACCATGATGATCTACACGAAATTCTAGTCAAGTTACATATAAAGTTCATTAGATTCGGAGCTACGGTCTAGAAGATATGAGCAAAACAAGTTAAACATGGCATTGATGCAAAATGCATGCAAATATCAAGCAAACACCTCAAAACAAGGATGCAACATGATAATATGAAACTACATGCAAAAACAAGCAAGTTTCATATAGAGCACACTCAAAACGGAGCAACGGTTCAAAACATACACACTATACAAGTCATAGCAACAATCTGACCAAAACAGCAACTAGGCATATTGCAAGCATCAAAACAACATGCTACAACACCTTAACATAATAAAAAAAGGCATGGCCATGATGTACAGGTAAAGCATTACAAAACATGAACACTGAGCTATCTCCAGAAATCAGTAGAACATGCTCAAAATGACATGGCAAGATTGCAAATAATAACAGTTTCAGACTTAGCAGGAAATAACATCAGGTTGCAATGTTTAGAGCTATCAAACAACATGCTACAGGAACTTCTCATGGAAAACAAAGGCATGGAATGGTACTGCTAAATGCATATAACAAAAGTCTCTTACTGACCATGAGCCAAAAGGGCACAGAAAATATGATGGCACCCATGTAAACATGGCAAGTTATATTACAGATTCATACATGGCAGGAACAACAATAAGTAGGCATGTTGGTGAGCTTGAACCACTGACCACAGAGCAATACATGGCATGGAAAGGCAACCAACAGTAAGAAGACATGGCATAGAAGCTATAAATGGCAAGAACAACATCATAGCATACCCGGATCAACTACAACAACCTTGGCAAAATTGAATAACATGTAAACAACCTGCGAGGAAACATTTTATAGCAAAAGTAGAGCTCGATTGACTCAAGCTATGGCACTCCATAATTTCAAACAAGGGCATGTATGGATAGATAATAATCATATGTTCAAAACATCCTTACTGAAGTACCTCAAAATAAGCATGGATCTCTCGGTAGCATCAAGTTTACATGACATAAAAATATCAGCAGAACAGGGCTGAAATCAGCAACATCATGAAGCCTAGTTTGCATGCTTGTGCTAGTCACCACAGAGATCACAAAAATACATGGCATACACCCCTGTAAAGATGGCATGGCATATGACAAAACACATGTAGGACTCAAGTTCATAGGGTGCACACATCAATCATGGCAAAAATGACAAAAGTGCATGTTCTGATAAGAATCTGAAACTAACATCACATAGCCCTATTCTAACAGCATTTCGGGCATCAAAATGAGCTCAAATGAAAATGATGCAATGCAATGAAATGATTTACTCGTCGAGTCGAAAATTTGACATATTACACGCACGAAACGGAGCTACGGATGCAAAGTTATGGCATGATGAAAATGCATAAAAATATCACAGATTCGGGACTTAAGAGGAATCGGGGTCAACCTCGAGCACGGATTACGATGCACGTCGGGATCTCGCCGGAGATGCGTCGCCGGAGACGAGGGAGGCAGCCGGAGACGGAGAGGTGGCCGGGGAGGTCGAGGAGGAGGCCGGACGGGCGGATCCGGCGCGAGGAGGCCGGAGAGGTGGGACGCTGGCGCGGGCCGGGCGGCGCTGATCCGGCGGAGCGAGGCGTGAGGCGGCGCGTTCACAAGGGCGGGCGGCCGGCGGCGGGCTGGCTCCAGCTGGGAGGCGGCCGAGCGGGCGCTGCTCGGGGCGCGGAGGCGGCACGGGGCAGCGGGCCGGTGCCGAGGCGGCGGCGGCCGGACTTGGGCGGCGGAGGAGGTTTGAGGCGCGGGCGCCGGCGAGGCACGCCGCGGCGGCGGAGATCGGGCCCGATCCGTCCCGGCGGGTTTCCCGTGGGCAAAGCGGGCCGGGCGGCGGAGGGACGGCGGCGATGCCACATGGCGCCGCCGATTGGTCATGGATGGCGGGCGGACGCGTCAGTCCAGATCGGACGTGTCCGGCGGCGGCGGAGGGCGATTTTGCTAGGGTTAGGGTTGGACTGCGCGAAAAATCCGGGAGGGACACATATTTATAGGTAGAGGGAGCTAGGAGAGTCCAAATGAGGAGCGGTTTTCGCCCACACGATCGTGATCGAACGACCGAGAGCATAGAGGGGAGTTTGCTGGGTTTTGGGCGACTTTGGAAGGGTGTTGGGCTGCAAGATAAAAGAGGCCTTTGCGGTTACCCGGTTAACCGTTGGAGTACCAAACGACCTCCAAATGGCACGAAACTTGACAGGCGGTCTACCGGTGCTATACCAAGGCCGCTTGGCAAACCTCGGTCCATTCCGAGATTGTTTAACACCCGCACACGAAAAGAGGTAAAGGGGGGCGCCGGGAGACATAGGAGCGCCGGATTGCAAAACGGACAACGGGGAAAATGCTCGGATGCAAGAGACGAACACGAATGCGAAATGAGATGCACATGATGACATGATATGTAATGCAGATGATGACATGGCAAAGTGCAACACGCAAGCAAATGACATGGCAACAACGGCGAATAACTGACGGACACCTGGCACGTCGAATCCGGGGCGTTACAATGAGCATCACAAAATGCAGAGGTTTTTGCAAAAGAATGAGTCAAAAACTTAGTTTTAGTTTTCCACAGAAAGCATTTCGGATCTACCGATTTGTAAACTCGGTGATACTGAAGCAGCTTTTGGAACCTAAACTAGTGAACTCGGTCGCACCGAGTCACGATTCGATGCACCGAGAATGCTAGGGTTTCACAAAGTCATGAACTCGGTCACACCGATTTGCAATTCTCGGTCAGACCGAGAGTTACATGTGCAATGGCCTTAGCCGAATTGGTGGTACCAAGTTCCACAACTCGGTTGGTCCGAGATGGTTTCGGCGGAAACCTAACCTAAATTTTTTCAATTCATCTCTAATCTACGGAGTGTTTTGACTGGATAGGATAGTTTCAATCGTGGCAAGATTCATGGCGAACACAATGTGCTAGGAATCAGATAAGGATAGCATAGTGATCAAGTTCATACCCTAGTTCGGTGATGAACTCGCTACGGCGGCAACGGCGGGGATGATTCCCGTTGACGGCGGCGGAGACCAGCGGCAGGAGGCAGCTGGTGACGAGGAGGACGATCCGGAGACCCTGGAAGGCAGAGCGGGCTGAGCACGGGCGATAGAGTTCGGAGAAAATTTCCAAAAATTTGCCCGTGGGTATATATAGCCCGACCCTGTCGGTGTGACCGAGTGGAACAACTCGGTGGCACCGAGATGCATAACTGCAAGCGATTCTGAACTTCGGTGTGACCGAAAAGTTCAAATCAGTTGCACCGAGATTGAAAACCTAGATCGACTTAGTGATCTCGGTATGACCAAAATGGATGAATCGGTCAGACCGAAACGCACAAAGAAGTTTTGGAAGTTTAAGTCTATGACGAATTAGGGACTCTGAGTGCTCCTCACACAGAGTGGTTCAAATCTGACTTGATCAAATTTTGTGATGTAGCATGAATAGAGTTTGAGACAAGAAAATCATAGATAGCTAGAGAAGGTTCTTAGGCATTCTTGTCCATCCACTTGGCAAAAGAAAAGGAAAACAATCAATCAAAACAACAAGTGGATGTCCTCGAATGAGTAAAATATGCAACCAACATGCTCACACAATAAAATGGCAAATGAAATATGTGGCAAAGCATGCACAACCAATTCTAGCATCTATCAAGCAATTGGCGATGACTAGGTGATACGTCTCTGACGTATCTACTTTTCCAAACACTTTTTCCCTTGTTTTGGACTCTATCTTGCATGATTTGAATGAAACTAACCCGGACTGACGCTATTTTCAGCAGAACTACCATGATGTTGTTTTATGTGTAGAAAAGAGAAGTTCTCGGAATGTCCTGGAAATCCACGGAGGCACTTTTTGGAATTTATAAGAATTATTGGGCCCTATCTCGTGGGCCCCCTGGACCTCCTCCGACCTCAACTTCAACTCCATATATTCCGTCTCGGGGAGAAAAAAAATCAGAGAGAAAGTTTCATTGCGTTTCATGACACGGAGCCGCCGCCAAGCCCTAATATCTCTCGGGAGGGCTGATCTGGAGTCCGTTCGGGGCTCCGGAGAGGGGGATTCGTCGCCGTCGTCATCATCAACCATCCTCCATCACCAATTTCATGATGCTCACCGCCGTGCGTGAGTAATTCCATCGTAGGCTTGCTGGACGGTGATGGGTTGGATGAGATTTACCATGTAATCAAGTTAGTTTTGTTAGGGTTTGATCCCTAGTATCCACTATGTTCTCGAGATTGATGTTGCTATGACTTTGCTATGCTTAATGCTTGTCACTAGGGCCCGAGTGCCATGATTTCAGATCTGAACCTATTATGTTTTCATGAATATATGTGTGTTCTTGATCCTATCTTGCAAGTCTATAGTCACCTATTATGTGTTATGATACAACAACCCCGAAGTGACAATAATCGGGACACTTCTCGGTGATGACCGTAGTTTGAGGAGTTCATGTATTCACTATGCGCTAATGCTTTGTTCCGGTTCTCTATTAAAAGGAGGCCTTAATATCCCTTAGTTTCCGCTAGGACCCCGCTGCCACGGGAGGGTAGGACAAAAGATGTCATGCAAGTTCTTTTCCATAAGCACATATGACTATTTACGGAATACATGCCTACATTACATTGATGAATTGGAGATAGTTCTATATCACCCTATGTTATAACTATTGCATGAGGAATCGCATCCGGCATAATTATCCATCACTGATCCATTGCCTATGAGCTTTTCATATATTGTTCTTCGCTTATTTACTTTTCCGTTACTCTTTGTTACAACTACTACAAAAACCCAAAAACATTTATCTTTACTTTTGCTACCGTTACCTTTATTATCATACCACTTTTGCTACTAAACACTTTGCTGCAGATACTAAGTTATCCAGGTGTGGTTGATTGACAACTCAACTGCTAATACTCAAGAATATTATTTGGTTCCCCTTGTGTCGAATCAATAAATTTGGGTTGAATACTCTACCCTCGAAAGCTGTTGCGATCCCCTATACTTGTGGGTTATCAAGACCAATTTCAAGCGCCGTTGCTTGAGCATAGCTCTATTCTCTGAGTCATTTGGGATTTATATTTGTTGATCACTATGAAGAACTTGAAAGACGCTAAGACAACAATTTATCCCTCAACTACGAGGGGAGGTAAGGAACTGCCATCTAGCTCTGCACTAGATTCTCCTTCCGTTATTAGTAAGCTTGCTACACCTAAACCTGCTACTGCTATGAATTCTGATATGTCGCATGTTATTGATGATGCCACTTCTGCTATGCATGATGAAACTACTTCTGTGCGTGATACTACTTTGCCATTAGGTGAATTTCTAGATGAACAACTTGATAGAGTTAGGGGGAATGAAAATATTGAAGAACCTATTATTGATGATAGTGATGATGAAGGTTCCCCCAATGATTATGTTTTACCTATTGTTCCTAAGGGTTATGTTATGAATGAAAAAGCTGCTCTTGAAATCCTTGCTTGCAATGATAGAAGTGATCTTAAGAAATTATTAGCTAAATGGAAGCAACAGTCTCTTAATGCTAGAATGAAACCCGATCCTGCGTTTGCTACTTCACCTATACGTATTCTTGATAAGGATTATGAATTCTCTGTTGATCCCGATATTATTACTTTAGTTGAATCCGATCCTTTTTATGGCCTTGAATCTGAAACTGTTGTGGCACATCGTACCAAGTTGAATGATATAGCCACCCTATTTACTCATGATGAGAAGTCTCGCTATTTATATATCCTTAAGATATTTCCGTTCTAATTAAAGGGTGATGCTAAGACTTGGTATAATTCTCTTGCTCCTGGTTGTGTGCGTAGTCCCTAGGATATGATTTATTACTTCTTTGTTAAATATTTCCCCGCTCATAAGAAACAAGCTGCCTTGCGGGAAATATATAATTTTGTGTAAACCAAAGAAGAGAGTCTCCCACAAGCTTGGGGGAGGTTTCTCCGGTTACTTAATGCTTTGCCTGATCATCCTCTTAAGAAAAATGAAATACTTGATATCTTTTATAATGGACTAACCGATGCTTCCAAGGACTACTTGGATAGTTGTGTTGGTTGTGTTTTCAGGAAAAGAACAATGACGAAGCTGAAATATTATTGAATAATATGTTGACTAATGAAAATAATTGGACTCTTCCCGAGCCAGAATTCCTGGACCAATTGAGCCAACTCCTGAGCCTATTCCTAAACCCACTCCGAAGAAGAGAGGTGTTTTATTTCTCAGTCCTGAAGATATGCAAGAGGCAAAGAAATCAATGAAAGAAAAAGTTATTAAAGCTGAAGATGTTAAGAATTTACCACCTATTGAAGAAATACATGGTCTTAATATACCGCCTGAAGAACTACATTGTCTTGATAACCCGACACAGGTAGTAAAGGTAAATTCTCTCGATATATATGATAAAGTTGAAATACCCTCTACTAAATTTCATAGCCCATGCTTAGATGAATTTGATGACTTTATGGCTAGGCAAGAAAGTTTTAATGCTTATGTTGGTAGAGAGTTAAAGAATAATGCTTTCGAGATAGGACGCGTAGGTGATAATTTGGCTAGAGTTAAAGATGAACTTCACCGTGTTAGCAAATATGCTTCTATGGTTGCTACTCAAGCTGAGCAAGTACTTAAAGCTCAAAATGATTTGCTTGAGGAATTAAATAATAAAAATGACTTTGCTGTTAGAGTGGCTACTAGAACTGGTAGAATGACTCAGGAACCTTTGTATCCTGAAGGCCACCCTAAGAGAATCGAGCAAGATTCTCAAAGAAATAATTTAGAGGCACCTAGTTCTTCTAAAAACAAGAAGAAGAAAAATGATAGAACTTTGCATGCTTCTAGTGAACCTACTGTAGACATACCTGAGAATCCCAATAATATTTCTATTTCTGATGCTCAAACTCAATCAGGTGATGAACATGAACCTAGTGATAATGTTAATGATAATGTTCATGTTGATGCTCAACCTAGAAAAGACAATGATGTAGAGATTGAAACCGCTGTTGATCTTGATAACCCACAATCAAAGAATCAACGTTATGATAAGAGAGATTTTGTTGCTAGGAAGCACGGTAAAGAAAGAGAACCATGGGTTCAGAACCCATGCCCTTTCCTCCTAAACCATCCAAGTCAAAGGATGATGAGGATTTTGAGCGCTTTGCTGAAATGATTAGACCTATTTTCTTACGTATGCGCTTAACTGATATGCTTAAAGTAAATCCTTATGCTAAGTATATGAAGGATATCATCACAAATAAAAGAAAGATACCGAAGCTGAAATTTCCACCATGCTTGCTAATTACACTTTTAAGGGTGGAATACCAAAGAAACTTGGAGATCCGGGTGTCCCAACTATACCTTGCTCTATTAAAAGAAATTATGTTAGAACCGCTTTATGTGATCTTGGAGCCGGTGTTAGTGTTATGCCTCTCTCTTTATATCGTAGACTTGAATTGAATAAGTTGACACCTACTGAAATATCATTGCAAATGGCTGATAAATCAACTGCTATACATGTCGGTATTTGTGAAGATGTGCCCGTTGTGGTTGCAAATGTCACTATCTTAAAGGACTTTGTTATTTTTGATATTCCCAAGGACGATAGTATGTCGATTATCCTTGGTAGACCTTTTCTTAATACTGCAGGGGCTGTCATTGATTGCAACAAAGGCAATGTCACTTTTCATGTTAATGGTAATGAGCATACGGTACATTTTCCGAGGAAACAATCTCAAGTCCATAGCATCAATTATATTGAAAAGGTTCCAACTATCATTTTTGGAGGTTTTAAATTTCCTCTCCCTACTGTCAAGAAAAAGTATGATATTCTTATTGTTGGGGATTTTCATATCCCCGTTGAGGTAACTTAGTGTTATTCAAATTTCTCCGGTTCCGTGTTATTCGTAATGAGTTTGTTAACAAGACTTGATCAACCTTGTTAGTGGGTTCATTTTGATGATCACGAGATGGATGAAACTAGAAGGCACAACCTTCTCGTACCCTCCTTTTACTTTCTGTTATTTAGAATAAATAAAGCAAAAATAGTATTATCCATACATTTTCTGAATTATCCGTGCATTAAGAAATAGTCCAAAAATAAAAGTGCTCCAAATGCCCTACAAATCTAGTATGATTTTTTCTGGAATATTTGAGGATTTTAGGCACTGAAAACACTGCAGGAGGGCCAAGCACCAGGCCACGAGAGAGGAGGGCGGGCCCCCCTGTAGGGCATGCCCCCCTGTCTCGTGGGCCCCTGGTGGCCCCCCTCCACTTATTCCAGCACCCACACACTTCATCTTCTACCCAAAAAAATCCCCATCCGGCTCAAGCATGAGTTCTAGCTCGTTTTGCTGCGATTTTCGATCTCCTTGCTCAAAGCTCCATTCACAAAACTGCTTTGGGAGATTGTTGCTTGGTATGTGACTCCTCCATTGGTCCAATTATTTTTTGTTCTAATGCTTTATTCATTGCAAATTTTTGCTGCATAGGTGACCATGTTCTTGAGCTTGCATGTTAAATTTTTGTGGTCCCAAGCAATTCCAATGCATGATATAGGCTCTAGGCACTTGTAGGAGTAGTTGCTATCAATCTTGTTTAGTTTTATTCACTTTTATTTTGAAGTTACTAAAATTTCAGAAATTTTCAGAAAAAGAAATATGCTTAGAAGAATGTACCAAGGAGGCTCCTCGGCAAAGAAAGGGCCAAGGATTGCAATACGTGAGCAAGATGTTGAACTGCCGAGGGACGCAAATGTACGGGCTTGTGAGTGGCCATCCGATGATTTTATGGTTGAAGCATGCTTCAAGGAGGAATTTGACGCATATGTGCGTAATGCCGAGCTGGAGGACTTCTTACAAGATAAGTGTCCGCAGTATTATCAGTTGCGTAATTCTCCTAGTGTCATGTTTGATATTTATGATACATCTTATACCATGGAATTAGAGGATTTCACAACTGCTTGCAAACTCCCGCAGTGGGGTAATATTAATGATCCTCCCAAATCTGAATTTAGAGATTTTCTTGCTAGTATTACTGTAGGAGAATCTAGGGACGTAGCACAAGCTACCATAGGGAGCATTCATTTTCCTGCTATACATTACTTTGCTCTCTTTATTGGTAGATGCATTAACGGTAAGGACGAGGTATCTCACATGTGTGCCCCTGATCTTTGTGTCCTCAAGAGTGATGTGTCAGGTTATAAAGGTTATAACTTGGGGGCAATAGTTGCACGAAGGTTGCAGAATAATAGTAGAAAGGGAGATTTATTTGGAGGAATTTATGCAACCCGTGTGGCTAACTTTCTTAATATAGCCCCACGAGAGGGGGATATGATTTTACCTCCTATTTATTTGGATAAAGAAGCTATGTTCCATCATCATTTTCTTGAGAGGAATGAACAATTCCTCCATTATCGACTAATCTATGATGCCTTAGCGTCGTCCCTATCACTCTTCCTGCTCCCTACCTTTTTGATTATCAGGCAAAAGGAAGATATGTTGTCACCAGGGAAGAAGCCACTGAATATGAGAGGGGAATGGAGGCAGCTCGCCAACACGCTGCTGCTCAGGAGGCTGTTGCCTCTGCATCTCAGTACAACCCCAGTTTCACTTATGGATATCAGCCAGGCGGTCCTTGGTACTAGACCAACTTAGGCCAAAAGCCTAAGCTTGGGGGAGTACGTATTTCTCACCGACTTTACATTCATGTTCACACTCTAGTCGTCGGTGTTCATACTCTTTCATTGTATTATCCATGCTAGTTTAAATTTCTTTTTCTAGTTTTCTTCTTGTGTGTTTGATAAACCTTAAGAAAAACCAAAAAAATTAGTTAGTTTAATTTCCATGCTTGTAGTAGAAATTAAAATGAAAACCCAAAAAGATTTCTAGTTCTTCTTTTTACTTGTTGGGAGCTTTCCCGTGTAAATAGTTTTATTTTCTTTTCTTTCTTTTGGGGGTCGAGAAGACCATATTGAAAATGCTTAGTGGCTCTTATATGCATGATTGTTTATTTAATTTAGAGCCCGTATTACCCTGTCTTCTCTTGAGTTGAATGCTTGCAGATTCCAGCTTAGTCCAATGCACGTGCACTCTTATTATTATACACATCGTTCGGTCGTGCGAGTGAAAGGCAATAATGACAATATATGATGGACTTATTGGGATGAGAAAAGCTGGTATGAACTCGACCTCTCTTGTTTTTGTAAATATGATGAGTTCATCGCTTACGAGTCAGCTATTATGAAGTAAACATATTTGCAATGACATTTAGAGATTATAGTTGCTTGTGCCATGCTTGATTAGCTATGAGTTATAATGGTTTACCTTGTGCGCCAACATGCTATTAGAATGATTATGATGTGGTATGATGGGATGGTATCCTCCTTTGAATGAATTGAGTGACTCGACTTGGTACATGTTCACACATGTAGTTGAATCAAATCAACATATCCTTCATGATATTTATGTTCATAGTAGATTATATCCTACTCATGCTTGTTCTCGGTGTGAATTAATTTTCATGCATGTTTATGACTGTTGTCGCTCTCTTAGTTGGTCGCTTCCCAGTCTTTTGCTAGCCTTCACTTGTACTAAGCGGGAATACTGCTTGTGCATCCAAACTCCTTAAACCCCAAAGTTGTTCCATATGAGTCCACTATACCTTCCTATATGTTGTATCTACCGCTCCCTCAAAGAATTTGTATATGCCAAACTCCAAACCTTCAAATGAAATTCTGTTTTGTATGCTCGAGCAGCTCATGTTTCAACTAGGGCTGCCTATATCTTCCATGCTAGGTGGGTTATTCTCAAGAGGAGTGGACTCCGCTCCTCATTCACGAGAAAGGGCCGATAACCGGGATGCCCAGTCCTATGATCCAAAAAGATCAAAGCAAATCAAAATAATTAAACAAAACTCCCCGTGGCTGTTGTATGTTGGAGGCACTCGTTGTTTCGAGCAAGCCATGGATTGATGCTTGTTGGTGGTTGGGGGAGTATAAACCTTTACCATTCTGTTTGGGAACTGCCTATAATGCATGTAATGTGGAAGATACAGCCATCTCATAGTTGTTGCGTTGACAGCAAAAGTATGCCGCTCAAAATGTTATTCAGTCTCTATTTTAAAATCGAGCTCTGGCACCTCTACAAATCCCTGCTTCCCTCAACGAAGGGCCTATCTATTTACTTTTATGTTGAGTCATCATCCCTTCTTATTAAAAAGCACCCATTGAGAGCACACCTTCATTTGCATTCATTATTATTGGTTTATATTGGGTATGACTTGACTGGATCTCTTTTACCATGAATTACAATGTTTAGTCAGTCCTTGATCATTGAAGGTGCTCTGCATTTATGTTTTGCGGTCTCAGAAAGGGCCAGCGAGATACCATTTTGTTATATCATGTTATGATTATTTTGAGAAAGTGTTGTCATCCGAGTTTTATTATTATGGCTCGCTAGCTGATTATGTTATTGATATGAGTAATTGTGAGACCTATGTGTTATTGTGAGTATGGTTAGTTCATAATATTTGCTGAAACTTGAATGTCGGCTTTTGATGTTTACAACAACAAGAGCAAACAGAGTTTGTAAAAGTTTTTCTTTATCACTTTCAGTTTATCAACTGAATTGCTTGAGGACAAGCAAAGGTTTAAGCTTGGGGGAGTTGATACGTCTTCGACGTATCTACTTTTCCAAACACTTTTGCCCTTGTTTTGGACTCTAACTTCCATGATTTGAATGAAACTAACCCGGACTGACGTTGTTTTCAGCAGAACTACCATGATGTTGTTTTATGTGTAGAAAAGAAAAGTTCTCAATGTCACTGAAATCCACTGTGGAACTTTTTGTAATTTATAAGAATTATTGGGCGAAAGAAATACACCAGGGGGCCCAGAGCCTGTCCACGAGACAGCCCCCCCCCCCCTGTAGGGCGCGCCCCCCCTGTAGGGCGCGCCCCCTATCTTGTGGGCCCCCTGGACCTCCTCCGACCTCAGCTCCAACTCCATATATTCCGTCTTGGGGAGAAAAAAATCAAAGAGAAAGTTTCATCGCGTTTCACGACATGGAGCCGCCGCCAAGCCCTAATCTCTCTCGGGAGGGCTGATCTGGAGTCTGTTCGGGGCTCCGGAGAGGGGGATTCGTCGCCGTCGTCATCATCAACCATCCTCGATCACCAATTTCATGATGCTCACCGCCGTGCGTGAGTAATTCCATCGTAGGCTTGCTGGACAGTGATGGGTTGGATGAGATTTAACATGTAATCAAGTTAGTTTTGTTATGGTTTGATCCCTAGTATCCACTATGTTCTGAGATTGATGTTGCTATGACTTTGCTATGCTTAATGCTTGTCACTAGGGCCCGAGTGCCATGATTTCAGATCTGAACCTATTATGTTTTCATGAATATATGTGTGTTCTTGATCCTATCTTGCAAGTCTATAGTCACCTATTATGTGTTATGATCCGACAATCCCGAAGTGACAATAATCGGGACACTTCTCGGTGATGACCGTAGTTTGAGGAGTTCATGTATTCACTATGCGCTAATGCTTTGTTCCGGTTCTCTATTAAAAGGAGGCCTTAATATCCCTTAGTTTCCTCTAGGACCCCGCTGCCACGGGAGGGTGGGACAAAAGATGTCATGCAAGTTCTTTTCCATAAGCACGTATGACTATTTACGGAATACATGCCTACATTACATTGATGAACCGGAGCTAGTCCTATATCAACCTATGTTATAACTATTGCATGAGGAATCGCATCCAGCATAATTATCCATCACTGATCCATTGCCTACGAGCTTTTCATATACTATTTTTCGCTTATTTACTTTTCCGCTACATGTTACAACTACTACAAAAAACCCAAAACATTTATCTTTACTTTTGCTACCGTTACCTTTATTATCATACCACTTTTGCTACTAAACACTTTGCTGCAGATACTAACTTATCCAGGTGTGGTTGAATTGACAACTCAACTGCTAATACTCAAGAATATTCTTTGGCTCCCCTTGGGTCGAATCAATAAATTTGGGTTGAATACTCTACCCTCGAAAGCTGTTGCGATCCCCTATACTTGTGGGTTATCACTAGGTCATCTATATATGAGCATATTGACTTAGGAGTAAAATGAGAATATTTGATCATAGGTCATACTCATCGTTTAAGCTCAAGTGGGGTTACCACTTTTACATAATGCATTGTTGTGTTCACACCATTAGAGTTGCTTTAGCTCAATTCTTAGAGTAAAGCTCCCCCTAGATGTGAGATCCCCCTTAGAGGGATAAACTAACCTTGGGTTTTGTCGATGATGACTTCATGTAGGTGTTGAAGATGTGGATGCTCAATGTTGATGTAGATCATTTGGAGCAATCCTTTGGAGTGAGTTGCACTTTCAATACCTACACGGGTTAGTCCCACAAGGAACAAACAAGGATATCCATAGACATAGAGTGATGCACACGCAAGATAATGTCTATGAGAGCATTAGGTTACCTTGTCCATTGTTTTACCAACAAGAGGGTTTGTAACTCCTTAAACTAGTGCAAGATGTGGAAGTTGATTGCACTTATCCTTGCCAAAATGATATGAGTGAAATATGTTGGCGGGGTCACCCTCAAGAACTCTCTAGTTCTTGTCCTTTGGGATCCACATCATCTTAATGGGAATCCTCGGAGTTGTAGTCATACTTGATGAAGTGGAACTTGATATAGTCTTGGGAACCCACTTGACCAAGGCTTTAGGAGCTTCTTCAAATGCATCAATTTCTTCTTGAAGCTTGTCCTTGCCTTTTTGCTTGTGGTCATGTGCTGGAAGATCATCTTGAGCTTGTGTCCCTTTGAAATAAGTAGGATCATACTTCTCTTGTTGGGGAACAAACTTCGTCTTGGGGTATTGATCTTCTTCCCACTCAACTCCATTGGCATTGAACTTTCGTTCAAAACCAACACCTTGATTCTTCCGGTGCCTTCGTTGCTTGCGTACAATTTCCTCAAATTGCTTACTCCCGGCAAGGCTCTTGTAAACACCTTTCTCTATGATTCCCTTCAATAAGCTATTTTCTTGCTCATGTGTAACTTGGCTAAGAGAATCATTAGTGGAATAAATAGAACTACTAGAAGCAACAACATTGGATTTAGCATGATTATTGTTACTACTAGAGGAAGAATCCTTTTTGTTCTTGTTACTAGACTTGACTTGAGGCATGTAAGTAGATAAGAGTAAAGTTCTCGATGATCTCCTAAGATAGTTTCATGAGCTAATTTAAGAGTGTTTAGTTCTTTAGTTAGAAGCTCAATCTTCTCCTTATCATTGTCATTCGTTTTATCTTAATCAGCATGACTAATTGACGTTTCATCATAGTATTCATCACTAGAGTTGTCAACAAGTAAATCATCATCACCTAACAAGTCACCTTCATCACTATTGAAATCAACATACTCGGGATGTGTTACCTTTGGACCTTTGGCCATGAAGCATCTTTCAATTCCTTCATTTGGTGAATCAAATATGTCGTAGGAGTCGGTTGACACAAGTGCTAGACCGGCAACACCTTCATCTTGAATATATTGAGTCGGAGTGATAGCTTATCTCGGAGTGATTTTGAGTCGGAGTCGGATACCCATTCACCAACATGAGCTTGATGTCTTCGTTTTGTGTAGCTCCTTGATGACTTGTCCTTCCTTTCCTAATCCTTGCTTCTCCGTGAGAGTCTTCGTTCATAACGATCATCTCTACTCCTTCTCTCTCTTGGTGGTGATTCTTCTCTTCTACTTCTTCTTTTTTGAGAATCTTCTCTTATTTTGTAGGTTGCCGTACACTCATTGGAATAGTATCCGCGTCTTCCACTATTGTAGCAATTACGCTCCCGACTAGTAGATCTTTTGTCATTGTAGGACCTTGACTTGGAGCTTCTCTCTTTGCTTCTACTCTTGTAGAATTTGTTGAAGTTCTTCACCATTAAGCTCAATTCTTCATTGAAGGTTTGTTTCTCACTTGATGATGTGGGGGCTTCACTTGAGGCTTTGTAAGCACCACTTTTTTTTGTGAAGTTCCTCCTTATCCTTAAGTGACATCTCATGAGCAACAATTCTTCCAATAACTTCCGTTGGCTTGAGATCTTTGTAGTTTGGCATCATTTGGATCAATGTGCACACGGTATCATACTTTCCATCCAATGCTCTTAGGATTTTCTTGATGATGAATTTGTTGGTCATCTCTTCACTCCCTAAGCCGGCAATCTCATTTGTGATAAGAGCAAGCCTAGAGTACATTTCAGCGAGACCTTCACCATCCTTCATTTTGAACTTGTCAAGTTGACTTTGAAGCACATCCAACTTGGATTCCTTGACGGAGTCGGTACCTTCATGCATATCAATCAAAGTATCCCAAATTTTCTTTGCATTCTGAAGGCGGCTGATTTAGTTGAATTCTTCGGGGCACAATCCGTTGAAGAGGATATCACAAGCTTGAGCGTTGTATTGCAGCATCTTCAACTCTTCCACGCTAGCTTCACGGTTCGGTTCTCTCCCATCAAAGAATTCACCTTGCAAGCCAATACACACAATAGCCCAAAAGGCGGGGTTATGTCCCAGAATATGCATTTTCATCTTATGCTTTCAACTAGCAAAATTTGTACCATCAAAGTAAGGACCTCCACGGTGATAATTTCCCTCGCTAGACGCCATACTCTCCTAGGTTGTGAAACCAAGGCTATGACCACCAAAAGCTATGGAAATCAAAGCAAATGGAGACCAAAGCTCTGATACCACTTGTAGGATCGAAAGTATGTCAAGAGGGGGGATTAGACTACTTGACCAAATAAAAGCTTATCCTTTTCCCAATTTTAGTCTTTGGCAGATTTTAGCTATCTTAGCACAAGTCAAGCAATCTTAACACAATTCAAGCAAGCATGCAAAGAGTATATGAGCAGCGGAAAGTAAAGCATGCAACTTGCAAGAATGTAAAGGGAAGGGTTTGGAGAATCCAAACGCAATCGGAGACACGGATGTTTTTGTCGTGGTTCCGATAGGTGGTGCTATCGTACATCCACGTTGATGGAGACTTCAACCCATGAAGGGTAACGGTTGCGTGAGTCCACGGAGGGCTCCACCCACGAAGGGTCCACGAAGAATCAAACTTGTCTATCCCACCATGGTCGTCGCCCACGAAGGACTTGCCTCACTAGCGGTAGATCTTCACGAAGTAGGCGATCTCCTTGCCCTTACAAACTCCTTGGTTCAACTCCACAATCTTGTCGGAGGCTCCCAAGTGACACCTAGCCAATCTAGGAGACACCACTCTCCAAGAAGTAATAAATGGTGTGTTGATGATGAACTCCTTGCTCTTGTGCTTCAAATGATAGTCTCCCCAACACTCAACTCTCTCTCACAGGATTTGGATTTGGTGGAAAGAAGATTTGAGTGGAAAGCAACTTGGGAAGGCTAGAGATCAAGATTCATATGGTAGGAATGGAATATATTGGCCTCAACACAAGGGTAGGTGGTTCTCTCTCAGAAAATGTGTATTGGAAGTGTAGGTTCATTCTGATGGCTCTCTCCACGAATGAAGAGTAGGTGGAGGGGTATATATAGCCTCCACACAAAATCTAACTGTTACACACAACTTACCAATCTCGGTGAGACCGAATTGAGAAACTCGGTCGGACTGATTTAGCAAATCTAGTGACCGTTAGGATTTTCTGTGGGACCGACATGCAATTCGGTAGGACCGATATGATTAGGGTTAGGGCATAAAGTAATCTCGGTGAGACCGATTACACAAACTCGGTGGGACCGATTTTGGTAATAAGCTAACCAGAGAGTTGGTCAAGTAAACTCGGTGGGACCGATTCGCTCATTTCGGTGAGACCGAAATGTTACAAAAAGGAAACAGAGAGTTTACATTGCAATCTCGGTGGGACCGATCGCTCATCTCGGTGAGACCGAAACGTTACGAAGGGAAACAGAGAGATTACAATCTCATCTCGGAGAGACCGAGATCCCTATCGGTGAGACCGATTTGCCTAGGGTTTGTGGCGGTGGCTATGACATCTGAACTCGGTGGCGCCGGATAGAAAGAATCGGTGGGACCGAGTTTGACTTTTGGTTAGGTCATATGTGGATGTGAGAAAGTAGTTGAGGGTTTTGGAGCATATCACTAAGCACTTTGAGCAAGCAAGCCATTAAGCAACACCTCATCCCTCCTTGATAGTATTGGCTTTTCCTATAGACTCAATGTGATCTTGGATCACTAAACATAAAATGTAGAGTCTTGAGCAGTGAGCTTGAGCCAATCCTTTTATCCTTAGTATTTTGAGGGGTCCACTTTCCTCATCCATGCCATGCCATTCATTGAGCTTTTCCTGAAATATTTATCTTGGAATAATATTAGCTCAATGAGCTATATGTGTTAGGAATTACCAAAACCACCTAGGGATAGTTGCACTTTCACTGGGACCAACAAGTGGCACATCACCTAACATGGTGGAGACATGTCGAACGGGAAATGCGGACTGAAAGGATCGATATAGTTGACTAGAGGGGGGGTGAATAGGCAACTAACAATTTTTAGCTTTTCGTTACCAATTTAAACTTTGCATCAAAGTAGGTTTTCTAGATATGCAACTAGGTGAGCAACCTCTATGATGCAACAACAATAAGCACACTAGCAAGCAAGAGATATAACACAAATAAGCTTGCACAGGTAAAGGCACGAGATAACCAAGAGTGGAGCCGGTGAAGACGAGGATGTGTTACCGAAGTTCCTTCCCTTTGAGGGAAATGCGTCTCCGTTGGAGCGGTGTGGAGGCACAATGCTCCCCAAGAAGCCACTAGGGCCACCATATTCTCCTCACTCCCTCACACAATGCGAGATGCCGTGATTCCACTATTGGTTCCCTTGGAGGCGGCGACCGAACCTTTACAAACAAGGTTGGGGCAATCTCCACAACTTAATTGGAGGCTCCCAACGACACCACGAAGCTTCACCACAATGGACTATGGCTCCTAGGTGACCTCAACCGTCTAGGGTGCTCAAACACCCAAGAGTAACAAGATCCGCAAGGGATTAGTGGGGGGAATCAAATTTCTCTTGGTGGAAGTGTAGATCGGGGCCTTCTCAACCACTCCCGAGCAAATCAACAAGTTTGATTGGCTAGGGAGAGAGATCGGGCGAAAATGGAGCTTGGAGCAACAATGGAGCTTAGGGTTGGAAGAGGTAGTCAACTAGAGGAAGAAGACACCCCTTTTATAGTCGAGAACTAAATCCAACCGTTATCCACCTAACCAGCCCGGGACTTGCGGTACTACTACACCAGGCAAGCGGTACTACCGCAAGGCCTCACGGTACTACCGTGACAGCCCACAGTACTACCGTAGCCACGGCAGGAGCGAGGACAAGCCTGACGCGCAGAGGCAGAGGGCGGTACTGCCGCTGGCGCGGTACTACCGCACCCCCTTGTGGTACTACCGCAAGGCAGGACTGGACTGGCCTGGGAAGGATGCGGATGAATAAAATTACATCCATGCCAACTTCCGCTGGAAAACAATCGAGGCAAAAGTCCGACACGGTACTACCGCAAATGGCGAGCGGTACTATCGCGTGGCGGTGAGCCGAGCCGAGTATGCGATGGTACTACAGAGGGCGCAGATGTAAAAAATTACATCCGCCCCTACTACGGCATTGCAGCGGCACTTGGCCTGGGGGCCACGGTACTACAGCTCCTGAGGAGCGGTACTACCGTGGGCTCCTGTAGTACTACCACGCTGAGGTCTGGTACTACCGCAGGTTCCTGCGGTACTACCGCTCCGGGGAGCAGTACTACCACGAGCCCAAATTCAGCAACCAAGACATAATGCAAAGAGGATAAACGGAGGATGCTCCAAAGCGCAAGGGGAAAGGTGGAGACAAGGAGGAAAACGTGTATGTGATGATTCCACCCGAACCTTTTCAAAGCGGACCCCTTCTTGATAGTACGGCTTTCCTACGACTCAGTTCCACCAAAAATAAACGTAAAGGGAAAGCCGTCTAATAGTCTTCGAGGAGCACCAAACCGTCTTGTGCCTAGCGATGAAACGTCTGAGAAACTCAAGGCACACGATTAGTCCGCAAAAGCATTGTCATCAATCACCAAAACACCTTAGGGATAAATATGCCCTTACAATCTCCCCCTTTTTGGTGGATTGATGACAATACGGGATTTGCACAAAGGAAAATAATATTGAGCAAACGCAAACCCCTCCTCTCTAAAATATAGGCGGGCTCCCCCTAGATGTGTGCAATCTAGATGGGTGCTTTGTACTGCACGGCACACATACTAGGATCGACACTCCCCCTATATTTTATAGACAAGGCATATCTTGCAATAGGAGGCTAACACTAAGCAGGATAGCAAACAAGAGCATAACATAAGAAGCACCATATATCATAAGCTCACTAAGATAAGATAGAGTGCATATGTCTTACACCATATGAAGGATAAGTGGATAAGTATCACAAGCGCAAACCAAACCAAAGCAAACGAGGTTCAAACGAAAAAGGCAAACAAACCAAACATGACACACGACTCGCAAGCAAATCCCTACACTCTCTCCCCCTTTGGCACCGAGACGCCAAAAAGGCAGAGAGGACACCTACACACAAGGGGTGGCTCAGGCAGAGTAATCGCTCCAACGTTCCTCGTTAGACTCGGCGGCGGGGACGGTCTCCTCGATGTCCTCCTCGGAATCAGTCCACCTGTAGCCTTGCTTTGCCATCCATTATGCCTCTAGGGTGATGTGCCTCTCTGACCCGCTGGATTCTGCCTCACCAAAAACCTTCATGATCTTCTTGTCGCGGCGGTGACTCTCCTTGGAAGCAACGTGAGTCCTGTACTTCCCCTTTGCCTGCATGCAGAACAGATTCTTCATCTTGTCCTTCAGCTTCTTGGCCCATGAGGGCTCAGAGGAACGATGGGTATACCCAGCAGCACGGTCCTCAACAACAGCCTCAGCTTCAGCCTCCTCCTCATCAACAGCCCTCTTAGCCGCCGTCGCCTCAGCACAAGTAGTAGTGTTGGCCCACTTGGGCTTGACACGGAGACTGATGGACTCATGTCGAATCCAGTCTGGAGCAAGGAACTCATCACCAGGGAACAACTTCTCCCAAGTCTTGGAGATCAACAGAAACATGTACGGTCCATAGATAGGTACCTTGCGGTTGAATACCGCGAACCGAAGCTCACACCACATGATATGTGAGACATCAAGTGGTTGAGACTGAGACACATGCGCCTCCTCACACAGGAGCATCATATCCACCAGATAGGCATGCACCTTGTCCTTGTCGCCAATGCAAGGAAAGAGAGACTTGCGGAAGATGCGATACATGATGACCAGAAATGGGTTCAGCACCCACGTCGACTTGCCACTGAGAAGCACCTTCTCAACATAATACTGCTGAAGCCTATTCTTGCTGGCAGACTCAGGGTTGGCATGAGGGCGAACACCTATGGGCATGGTGAGCCCGTCATCAGGAACATGGAGCAGATCCATGAAATCCTTCCAGGTAGCAGTCAACTGACATCCATTGGTCATCCAGGTCATTCTTCGATCCTCCCCAGTGTGGAAGCGAACTGAGGCAAAGAACTGGTAAATAAGCTCAGGGTCAAAGTCCAGATGGAAGGAGATCACATGCTTAATGCCAAACTGCTCCACCAAATCTAGAGCTTCTCCAAAGTAATCACGATGCTTGGACTGCCTCATGTGATTCATGTCAATCCACTTGACATCCACGTAGGTGTTTTGCTTGGCCTTGATCACATCCAGATAGATGAGAGTCTGTTGGTTGGTCCAAAACAAGTCATTGCCTCTGAAGATAGCACGGGCATTCACATATGGGTTGATCTGCCTTCGAGGGATAAACTCAGAAAGTGGAATCCCGTCCATGCCCTTTGCGGGTTCCTTGTACTCGCTGGTGGAGGACTTGACATTGCGCTTGGGGGCACTGGAGCCCTCTGGAGCTTCATCTTGATTTCACAGACGCTTGGAGCCAGTGTCACGACTGGGATTGGAACGGCGAGCAGGAGCACCGGAGCCACCACCTAGGACACAAAGCAAAAGCCACAAACAAAACACGAGAAGAATCAATGCAAAGACCTCAGCAAGACACATGAAATATGTAGAAAGCATACGTGATAGTTGCCAAGAGGAATATTGGACAACAACGTAGTACTGCCAAGTTGCGCGGTACTAAAATTTTAGTACCGCTCCTAGTCGCGGTAGTACCGCGTGAGAACCTGATAATCTGGGGCTTGGTGCGGTAGTAGAACTTTAGTACTACGGCTTGTGCGGTAGTACCGCACCTCACGGGCGGTAGTACCGGACACGCGGTAGTACCGCACAATAGGTGCGGTAGTACCGCACGGCGTCAGATCCGAACTTCGAATCTGAAAACAACCGCGAAAGCGCGGTGGTACTACGGTTGATCGAATCTACCATGGGACAACATATCAAGTATAATTTCCACGCTACACAACTCTCCTACATCCTACTCTTGCATAGATTTGGCCTAAAATCTCAAGAACACATGCGTCTCCCCAAAAACATAGAGACAAAAGGAACGAACAAAAGGGAGAGGGATTTGGGGAGAAACATTGTTCCATGGCAAGAGGAAGTGGTGGGGAACGATCCCACCGGTCGAAATCCGAGGAGAGTGGCCGGAGAAGGAGATCCAGCGAGGGTCTCCGGCGCCGTTCTTGAGCAGGAGAGAGAGGGGCGGCGGGGAGAGAGACAAATGAATGGGTGTGGGGGAGTTGGAACTCCCCCTGCCCGGGTCATAACCCCCACCCGCACGCGACAACGCGGTAGTACCGCGCTTCATCGTGGTAGTACCGCTCGGGCGGAAGTGCCGCACCAAAGCGATAGTACCACTCTCCCAGGCGGCAGTAAAAAATTACTGCCGTGCTAGGTGCAGTAGTAATGTGCACTCCACACGCGGTAGTACCATGGCAGGCCGCGGTAGTATCGTGAGCTCAAGAAGATGCACGTTTCAAACACAAGAAAAAGTGGTCTTCGCACAGAATCTTCAAGCAAACGAGACACCACAAGAACACGTTCAACACGAAGAGAGAAAGGCAAAAGACAACAAGAATCAACCACGAGACACAACCTCTCCAAAGAGAGGGCGGTGGCCGGAGCCACCTATGTTTGAGTCAATTGGAATGGCACCGCGAAGAATTATCCTTGGGCCCATGACCAAAACTCATCTTTGAAGCACAAGTACCATAAAAAATGGCTAATGTGAAAGAGTTGATCAATTTATGCATAATGGGCGGAGGGAGAGTTCATTGAGAGAACAACACTCCCCCTATGTCCATGCCTACATCTAAACAAGACAACAAGTTGAGTATGGTGGGGTGTGCAAAGGTTCAAGCAACATTGCTTGAATCAATGATATTTAGCTCAGGCCTTAACTCGCGAAATCTTGCTTCATCCAATGGCATCGTGAAAATATCTGCAAGGTTATCATGAGTGTTGACGTAGTTGAGCTCGATCTCCCCTCGCCTAATGTGATCCCGGATGAAGTGATGCCGAATCTCAATATGCTTCTTCTTGAAGTGTTGCACCGGGTTGACATAAATCTTGATGGCACTTTCATTGTCACACCAAAGAGGCACTTTGTCACAAATGACACCGTAATCCTTTAAATTTTGCCTCATCCATAAGAGTTGTGCACAACAACTGCCGGCCGCCACATACTCCGCTTCAGTGGACGAGAGAGACACACAATTTTGCTTTTTAGAAGACCAACTTACCAAAGAGCAACCAAGGAATTGGCACCCTCCGGAAGTGGACTTCCTGTCCACTTTGGCTCCCGCCCAATCGGAGTCCGGATACCCTACAAGCTTGAAGTTTGCTCCTCTTGGGTACCATAAGCCAAAGTTTAGGGTATGAGCCAAATATCGAAAGATTTGCTTGACCGCCACAAAGTGGCTTTCCTTAGGTGCGGCTTGAAACCGTGCACAAATTCCCACACTCAACATGATATCCGGTCTAGATGCACAAAGGTAAAGCAAGGATCCAATCATGGAACGATATACCTTTTGATCCACCGCATTACCATTGGTGTTGGGGATATAACTATTTATGTAAGCCGCCCAGGAGGGGCCGGGTTACATAAAGGTGATTCATCCTATGAAGCCCAAGATCAAGCGTGAAGATGGCGGTTCAATAAAGGGTCTAAAGCCCACAGGTGATTCAAGGCCCATAGTGATAAACCGCCGTATTGGCATAACTTGTATTATAAGGCAGGATTAACTAGTCACCGAGCCGGACACTATTTATGAGCGGCGGGACTCTTTAAACCCTTGAGGCGTCAACCCGTGTATATAAGGGGACGACCCGCTGGCGGCTGAGGGCAAGTAACATCAAATCGAGAACCGGGCATAGCGTGTTTCGCTCCCTGGTCATTGAAACCCTAGCAATACCAACCCGACGTAGGCTTTTACCTTCATCGTAAGGGGCCGAACTAGTATAAAACCTCTCTCGTGTCCCTTGTCCCGTTAACCCCTTTAAGCTTCCTAGTTGTGATGGCTCCACGACTAAGTCCTTGCAAGAGGACATCTGCTGTGACAATTCCACGACAATTGGGATCGATGTCAAGTTGGCACTTGGTGGGCATTGGAGTGGAAGCCGGCTTGACATCACTTAGCTTGAATCTCTTGAGCATGTCTTGAGTGTATTTGGCTTGGTTGATGAAGGTTCCTTCTCTTCTTTGCTTCACTTCGAACCCGAGAAAGAACTTCAACTCTCCCATGGAAGACATCTTGAACTTTGAGGTCATGAGAGCGGCAAATTCCTCATTGAAAGCTTTGTTAGGGGAACCAAAGATAATATCATCAACATAAAGTTGGCACACAAACAACTCCCCTTTGACCTTCTTAGTAAAAAGAGTGGGGTCGATTAGCCCAACTTCAAATCCACGGTCTTGTAACAACTCGGTAAGGTGGTCATACCACGCACGTGGGGCTTGTTTAAGGCCATAGAGTGCCTTGTCGAGTTGATACACATGATCGGGAAAGTAGGGATCCTCGAACCCGGGGGGTTGCTTGACATATACCAACTCATTAATAGGACCATTAAGAAAAGCACTCTTCACATCCATTTGTTGCAACTTAAAGTTGTGATGAGAAGCATAAGCAATCAACAAACGAATGGATTCAAGGCGAGCAACATGAGCAAAGGTTTCACCGTAGTCGATACCCTCGACTTGGGAGTAGCCTTGTGCCACCAATCTTGCCTTGTTGCGAATGATGGTCCCATGAGCATATTGCTTGTTCTTGAGTATCCACTTGGTTCCAATGACATTGTGGTTCCCCGTTGGCCTTGGCACCAATCTCCACACCTTGTTGTACTCGAAGTTGTTGAGTTCTTCATGCATGGCATTAAGCCAATCCGGATCTTCGAGGGCTTCATATACCTTTTGGGGTTCAACACAAGAGACAAAGCAGCGTGATGTTCACAATAGTTTGCCAATTGTCTACGAGTGCTTACCCCCTTTTGAATGGTTCCAAGCACATTTTTCATGAGATGACCCTTGGTGGAGAGCTTGGATGCAATCTTGGCGGCACGATGCTCCAATTCCTCCTCAGTGGTGAGTTGAGGAGCGGTCACTTGATCATCTTGAGCGCCGTCTTGAGCTTGTTCTTGATCTTGAACTTGCTCGGAGGATAGAACTTGACCTTGGACATCACTTGGTGTGTCAACACCGTCTTGAGCATGATCTTGCCCTTGGTCTTGTTCATGAGGTTGAGGGCCTTCACTTTGTTCTTCGGAAGCGTGTGGGCCTTGGGTTGGTGATGGCTCCACTTGAGTGGAGCATTTTCCTTCTCCTTCGGCCACAAGGGGTTCCTCAATGGGTAGGATAAAACCAACACCCATTCTTCTTATGGCTTGAGGAGGAATTTCATCGCCTACATCACAAGTGCCACTTTGCTCCTCTAGGGAGCCGTTATTCTCATCAAACTCCACGTTACATGTCTCCTCAATAAGTCCCATGGATTTATTGAGTACACGGTAAGCATGAGAGTTTGTAGCATAACCAACAAAAATGCCCTCATATGCTCTAGCCTCAAATTTAGACAAACGAACACCTTTCTTGAGAATGAAACACTTACACCCGAACACCCGAAAGTACTTGAGGTTGGGCTTGTTACCGGTGAGTATCTCATATGGAGTCTTGTTCAAGCCCTTGCGGAGGTAGAGCCGATTGGATGCATGACACATGGTGTTGATGGCTTCGGCCCAAAAGTTGTATGGAGACTTGAACTCCGCCATCATGGTCTTTGCCGCATCCATCAACATCCGGTTCTTCCTCTCTGCAACACCGTTTTGTTGAGGGGTGTAAGGTGCGGAATATTGATGCTTGATCCCCTCATCACTAAGAAACACATCCAAGGTGTAGTTCTTGAACTCGGTGCCGTTGTCACTTCTTATTGTCAAGATCTTTGCATTGTGTTGATGTTGGGCTTCATTTGCAAAGTCAATGACGGTTTGTTGGGTCTCGCTCTTCCTCTGGAAGAAATACACCCAAGTGTATCTTCCTACCCCCAAGACTATCAAAGGATGGAGGCCCAAAGAGATCCAAATGAAGGAGCTCCAAAGGCCTCTTCGAGTAAATGATAGCCGTGGGGGGGTGAGCCTTCTCATGTAGCTTTCTTTCGATTCAAGCACTGCAAGCACGATCTTTAGCAAAACTAACATTCGTTAGTCCACGGGCATGGTCCCCCTTGAGAAGACTTTGCAAAGATCTCATATTGACATGGGCTAAAAGGCGATGCCAAAGCCATCCCACGTCAACTTTAGCCATTAGGCATGTCGCAGTCTTAGTGGGTCGCTCCGAAAAGTTAATCACATATAGACCATTCTCGACATGCCCAAAAAAGGCTACTTTAAGAGTCTTGCTCCACAAGAGGGCCACGGTATCAATATCAAAGAAAGTGGCAAAGCCCATGATTGCAAGTTGACAAACAAAAAGTAAATTGTATGCAAGGGACTCAACAAGCATGACCTTCTCGATCGTGGGATCATGAGAAATGACAACCTTGCCGAGTCCCAATACCTTAGAAGACGAGGCATCACCCCACTCGACATTGGTGGGCATAGATGGAATCTTGTGCACGTCCACCACCAAGTCCTTGCTTCCGGTCATATGATTTGTAGCTCCACTATCGAGCAACCATGATCCCCCACCGGAAGAAAACACCTACAGGAGATCAATGCTTGGTTTTAGGTACCCATTTTTTAATGGGTCCTTTGATGTTAGTAACAAGGGTCTTAGGAACCCAAATAGACCATTCAATTTACTCATAAGGAGAACCAACAAATTTGGCAAAAACATGTCCATCACTAGCACGGCACAACACATAAGAAGAGTTAAAGTCGCCGGCTTTGTTGAGAAGGGAAGTGTTCCCCATCTTGGCATCACCACCCTTCACGGTGTTCTTATTCTTCTCCTTAGTAGCACCCTCTCCCTCCTTCACAAAGGTTTGCTTAAGAGGGGGAGGTCGTTTGGCCTTGTCATTTCTCTTGTTGATCTTGGACTTGGGTGCGTACCCAACCCCTTCCTTGTCCACAACTTCCTTTTGATTTCTCAAAAGGTCGTTGAGGTTCTTCTCGCCTTGTATGCAAGACACAAGACCCTTCTCAAGCTGCTCCTTTAACTTAGCATTCTCCTCAGCAAGATGCACATGCTCACAACATGGGTTAGTAGCATTTGCATTATCAATTAACACCATATGAGGAAATGTGGCTTTCTCCTTGGTTAGCTTCACTTGGAGTTGATCATGAGACTCCTTGAGGCTAGCATGAACACCCTTCAAGACTTTGTGAGCCTTGTCGAGAATGTCAAACTCCTCTTTGATTCTAGCAAGATCAACCCCAATATTTGCCTTCTCGGAGTTTAGCACACGAGAAACAACAAGAGCATGACCAAGATCTTTCTTTAACTTAGCATGATCATCGTTGTGTGACTCCTCAAGAGCCAAACGAAGACCACGCTCTTCCCCAAGAGCATTGGAAAGATCCGAAATCTCATCGGCATAGTCACGACTATGCCCCTCCATCTTAGAGATGATATCTTCGTGAGCCTCGATCATGTCATTGGCTTCACCAAGTTGTTCCCAGAGAGCAACAAAGTGCTTCTTGGATTTACCCTTGAGTTTACCCATAAAGGTCTCAAACTCATTCTCCTCCACATTTTTTCCCTCATGTTCATCAATGCTATCCGTCAAAGAAGGATGAGTAATGATGGTAGTTTTGATGTTGGGGGTTACCTTGTTGGTGGCTTTAGCCATGAGGCACTTGGCGGTGATGCTCTCATTGGGTGAGTCGAAGAGAGACACCCATGGAGTCGTCGCAATGGCAACGGAGGCCATGGCAACCGACTCACCATCTTCATCGTCGCCATCATCCTCATTGTACTCTTCTTGTACCACCAATGCCTTGGGAGGAGTCTTCTTGGTGAAGTTGCTCTTGTTGGGGAATGATTTGGCCTTGTCCTTTCGGATGAGCTTGCCACCATTGTCTTCCCTCTTCTCATAAGGGCACTCCGCAACAAAGTGGCTCACATTGCCACAACTGAAGCAAGTCCTACTCGTTGCTTGCCCTTTGCGCCACTTGAATTGTTCTTGTTGAAGTTGGGCCTTGAGTTCTTCTTGCTCCAAAATTGCCTTGAAGCAAGGGCCATGTGTTCATGATAGGCATACTTCCATTATCTTGAGGTTGCTCTCCTCTTCTTCCTCTTCATCCTCTTCCTCCATACTAACCTTGGCCTTTAGAGCAAGGTTGGGCTTCTTTACTCTTTGAGAGCGAAGTACCGCATTGTCGGCGGTCTTGTCCAAGATGCTCATAGCAACGAACTCATCCAACACTGCACTTGAGGACAAGGTGTGGAAGTCCGGCCTTTGACGAATGACGGAGGACATGGCTTTGTGGTAGGGCATCATTGCCTTGAGGAATTTGCGCTTGATCCAATTGTCATCCAGGTCCTTACTTCCATGATCTCAGAGAGAGACCGCGAGTTTGGTTACCCTCCGATAAAGCTCACGAGGTTCTTCATCTTCTTTCATTGCAAACTCATCGGCTTCATCTTGCACCACTTCATAGTTGGAGCGTTGAATGCTTGCGCTTCCCCGATAGAGGGAAACCACTTGGTGCCAAGCATCTTTGGCCATGGAGTAGGGCGGAGATGAGGAAGATCTTCGCGTGGGATTGCTTCTTGGATGATGAAGAGAGCATTCTCATTGAATTGATTATCCACGGCTTCTCTAGGAGTGAAGTTGCTTCGGTCATGCGGATAGAAACCTTCTTCAATGATTCTCCAAAGGTTAGTGTTCATATGATTTAAATGACGCTTAAAACGATAGACCCAAGAATCAAATTCTACATTCTTCTCAATCTTAGGGGCCAGGCCGGCATGATTCAAATGAGTGGAAGGAAGCGGTCCACCATAGACAAGTGGAGGTTACACATGGGCAAAGATGCCGGTGCCATTTTTACCACTAGAAGAAGGAGCTTTCTCGCTAGTATCTTCCCCCTTGTCGGAGGTAGCATCCGCCACCTTCTTAGCGGGATCACCCACTTTCAATGGTGCAGTGGAAAGTTTAAGCCCTTCTAAGAATTTATTAAACATGCTTTCGACCTCGGTCGTCATGGAGGTTTTCAATGTGTCCAACGCCACATTGAATTCCTCACGAGACCCATGGTTCCCCATCTCTCAGAGATTTAGACCGGATTATGACCGGAGTGCTCCTCCACACCGTCTACGACGTCAACCATACTCTTTGGATGGTAAAGTCCTTAATAAAGAGACGAGGCTCTGATACCAATTGAAAGGATCGATATAGTTGACTAAAGGGGGGTGAATAGGCAACTAACAATTTTTAGCTTTTCGTTACCAATTTAAACTTTGCATCAAAGTAGGTTGTCTAGATATGCAACTAGGTGAGCAACCTATATGATGCAATAACAATAAGCACACTAGCAAGCAAGAGATATAACACAAATAAGCTTGCACAAGTAAAGGCACAAGATAACCAAGAGTGGAGCCGGTGAAGACGAGGATGTGTTACCGAAGTTCCTTCCCTTTGAGGGGAAGTACGTCTCCGTTGGAGCGGTGTGGAGGCACAATGCTCCCCAAGAAGCCACTAGGGCCACCGTATTCTCCTCACGCCCTCACACAATGCAAGATGCCGTGATTCCACTATTGGTGCCCTTGGAGGCGGCGACAGATCCTTTAAAAACAAGGTTGGGGCAATCTCCACAACTTAATTGGAGGCTCCCAACGACACCACGAAGCTTCACCATAATGGACTATGGCTCCGCGGTGACATCAACCGTCTAGGGTGCTCAAACACCCAAGAGTAACAAGATCCGCAAGGGATTAGTGGGGGAATCAAATTTCTCTTGGTGGTAGTGTAGATCGGGGCCTTCTCAACCACTCCCGAGCAAATCAACAAGTTTGATTGGCTAGGGAGTGAGATCGGGCGAAAAAGGAGCTTGGAGCAACAATGGAGCTTAGGGTTGTAAGAGGTAGTCAACTAGAGGAAGAAGACACCCCTTTTATAGTCGAGAACTAAATCCAACCGTTATCCACCTAACCAGCCCGTGACTTGCGGTACTACCGCACCAGGCAAGCGGTACTACCGCAAGGCCTCACGGCACTACTGTGACAGCCCACGGTACTACCGTAGCCACGACAGGAGCGAGGACAAGCCAGACGTGCAGAGGCGGAGAGCGGTACTGCCGCTGGCGCGGTACTACCGCACCCCCTTGCGGTACTACCGCAAGGCAGGACTGGACTGGCCTGGGAAGGACGCGGATGAATAAAATTACATCCGTGCCAACTTCCGCTGGAAAACAATCGATGCAAAAGTCCGACACGGTACTACCGCAAATGGCGAGCGGTACTACCGCGTGGCGGCTGAGCCAGGCCAGGGCGCGCGGTACTACCGCGCACAAGGTGCGGTACTACCGCGGAGGGCGCGGATGTAAAAAATTACATCCGCCCCTACTACCGCATTGCAGCGGCACTTGGCCTGGGGGCCATGGTACTACAGCTCATGAGGAGCGGTACTACCATGGGCTCCTGCAGTACTACCGCGCCGAGGTCCTGTACTACCGCAGGTTCCTGCGGTACTACCCCTTCGGGGAGCAGTACTACCGCGAGCCCAAATTCAGCAACCAAGACATAATGCAAAGAGGATAAACGGAGGATGCTCCAAAGCGCAAGGGGAAAGGTGGAGACAAGGAGGAAAACGTGTACGTGATGATTCCAGCCGAACCTTTCCGAAGCGGATCCCCTCTTGATAGTACGGCTTTCCTACGACTCAATTCCACCGAAAAGAAACATAAAGAGAACGCCGTCTTCAATAGTCTTCGAGGGGCACCAAACCGTCTTGTGCCTAGCGATGAAACGTCTGAGAAACTCAAGGCACACGCTTAGTCCGCAAAAGCATTGTCATCAATCACCAAAACACCTTAGGGATAAATATGCCCTTACACGGACTTTACCTGCCACACCCCTGAAGGTTAGCACGGATGAATGTGCGTCCTTGTGAATGTGACATTATAGACTAATGACGTTGCCATGGCTATGTAACATCATATTGTTCTTATGTTTAGAAAAACATCATATTTTTCTTGAATTATTGTTATTAGGGGGCATGAAAACAATATATGAAAGTCATATTGTTTTCGAGCCAGGCAATCAGCAGGGGTATGAGCTAGCCGCTTATTAGGCAAGGCTCAACACAGCTCAAAGGTCTATCCGAAGGCAGGTTAGATCAGTTGTGTGACAGATGAAAATATGGTTCACAAGGAGACCAATCTTCCTTAATATTCAAGGCTAATAATTAGGGGTGCACTTAAGAGATTTCTTCGCGGGGGGGGGGGGGGGGGCAATGGCCCGTTGGCCCCATGAAGCTCCGTCACTGGCTATAGCACATTGAACTTGTACCTGCCAATGTCGAGAGTCCATTGATATTTCTGTTTTTACTAGTTTGTTCGTAATAATGATGACTAGATTCGACTTTTACGATGTTTTCGTCGACTAGGTAATTGGTTGTCCGTTGCACGTTGATCCACTATATGCCCTTCAAATTCTACATCAAGCTGACATTTTTAACTTTTTTACCATTGATGAATCGCTACTCTACATACATCTCTCTCCCCCCACTACGCTCTCTATTTATCTCTCTCTGCTTCCTCTCTCCTATGAATTAACTAAATTTCCTCTCTAATGTCTCTATTTTCTATTTAAGAATAATATAATGTTTTATGTTTCACTTTTGTAGGACCTTGAAGTATGTCTAGAGGGGGGGTGATTAGACTACTTGACCAATAAAAACTTAACCTTTTCCCAATTTTAGAGTTTGGTAGATTTTAGCTATTTTAGGACAAGTCAAGCAATCATCACACAATTCAAGCAAGCATGCAAGGAGTGTATAGGCAGCGGAAATTAAAGCATGCAACTTGCAAGAAAGTAAGGGAAGGGTTTGGAGGATTCAAACGCAATTGGAGACACGGATGTTTTTGGCGTGGTTCCGATAGGTGGTGCTATCGTACATCCACGTTGATGGAGACTTCAACCCACGTAGGGTAACGGCTGTGCCAGTCCACGGAGGGCTCCACCCACGAAGGGTCCACAAAGAAGCAACCTTGTCTATCCCACCATGGCCGTCGCCCACGAAGGACTTGCCTCACTAGCGGTAGATCTTCACGAAGTAGGCGATCTCCTTGCCCTTACAAACTCCTTGGTTCAACTCCACAATCTTGTCGGAGGCTCCCAAGTGACACCTAGCCAATCTAGGAGACACCACTCTCCAAGAAGTAACAAATGGTGTGTTGATGATGAACTCCTTGCTCTTGTGCTTCAAATGATAGTCTCCCCAACACTCAACTCTCTTTCATAGGATATGGATCTGGTGGAAAGAGGGTTTGAGTGGAAACCAACTTGGGGAAGGCTAGAGATCAAGATTCATATGGTAGGAATGGAATATCTTGGCCTCAACACATGAGTAGGTGGTTCTCTCTCAGAACTGGTAAGTTGGAAGTGTAGGTTCGTTCTGATGGCTCTCTCCACGAATATAGAGAAGGTGGAGGGGTATATATAGCCTCCACACAAAAACTAACCGTTACACACAATTTACCAAACTCGGTGGGACCGAATCGTTAAACTCGGTCGAACCGATTTAGTAAACCTAGTGACCGTTAGTGATTTTTGGTGGGACTGACATACATCTCGGTGAGACCGATTCGGTTAGGGTTAGGGCATAACGTAATCTCGGTGAGACCGATTACACAAACTCGGTGAGACTGATTTGGTAATAAGCTTTCCAGAGAGTTGGTCAGGTAAACTCGGTGGGACCGATTTGCTCTTTTCGGTGAGACCGAAATGTTACAAAAAGGAAGCAGAGAGTTTACATTGCGATCTCGGTGGGACGATCGCTCACTTGGTTAGACCAAAGCGTTACTAAGGGAAAGAGAGATTGCAACCCCATCTCGGTGAGACCGAGATCCCTATCGGTAAGACCGATTTGCTTAGGGTTTGTGGCGGTGGCTATGACTTTTGGAATCGGTGGCGCGGATAGAAAGAATCGGTGTGACCGATTTTGGCTTTAGGTTTAGGTCATTTGTGGATGTGGGAAAGTAGTTGAGGGTTTTGGAGCATATCACTAAGCACATGAAGCAAGAGGCTCATTAAGCAACACCTCATCCCTTCTTGATAGTATTGGCTTTTCCTATAGACTCAATGTGATCTTGGATCACTAAAATGTAAAATGAAGAGTCTTGAGCTTTTGAGCTTTAGCCAATCCTTTGTCCTTAGTATTTTGAGGATCCACTTTCATCATCCATGCCATGCCATTCATTGAGCTTTCCTGAAACAATAGTCTTGGAATAGCATTAGCTCAATGAGCTATATGTTGTTATGAATTACCAAAACCACCTAGGGATAGTTGCACTTTCAATCTCCCTTTTTGGTAACTGATGACAACATATAGATCAAAGCTTCGACAAATGATAATAAAATTTAAATAACATCGTCGCTTTGAGAAGTATGTGATAAGCAAGAGCTCCCCCTAAATTTGTGCATAGTTTTAGATTTGCTTTGGACTACAAATGAACAATGAATTAGGCTCATGGGTTACTCTTCGATGTCACATACATCTTGGTGGAGCGCTCAAAATAATAAACAATGAATACATGCACTCATCACCAAGCATAGTGAGTGATCACATAAGATAGATAGGATAATAACAAGCATGCATAAGTGTAGCTTATGATCAAACACATGATCATCAATGTCTCACAAGCATAGTATCTCAACCAAAGGCAAACAAAGATTAAAAAACCACCAAATAAAGCAAGAGAGAACAAAAGCAACACACTCTCTCTCGAAGCCTATGATCTATACATTTTTCTCCCCCTTTGGCAACAAGTTACCAAAAAGTTCATAGAAAATGCATAGTGCTAGATCGACTCTCGTGCTTGATCTTACGGTGGTGGAGTCCGGATAACGCCGAGGGGCCAAGCTTGATTGAAGTAGATGGAGATGGAGCTGATGTAGATGCTGGAGCTGGTGGCACTGAGGCTGTAGGTGGTGCAGATGAAGTTGCTGCTCTAGTGTCAGTCACTGGCACTGCATCTGACCTCTGGGCTCTGGGCACTCTGGAAAACACATTGGTGGTAGTCTTGCCCTTCCTCTCCTGCATGTCATCTTGTAGTTCCTCCACTGCAGACTGAATCTCAGTTACTTTCAGATCTAAGTTATAGAACTTTTGTTCTATGATTCTATCCAAGCTCTCCTGATTTTGAGTGAGGGTGGCCAATCCCTTCTCAATCCTCAGGGTTGATGCTATTAAGTATCCGAGCTGCTCCTGCTTGTTCTTCAAGAAATACTCGGATGCCTCCTCTTGAGTTGGCATCTTGGCGATATCTCCCTCTTTGTCTTCTCCTTCTTCTCCTGAGCTTGAACTGATTGTGGATCATCTTCATTCATGACAACCTCATTGTCCTCAAAGTCTGGATAAAGTGGAAAGTGTTCCTTATCCAACTGATATTTTCCTGTGCCCATCTTTGAGTTTATCAATTCTTGAATCGAGGTGCATATCCACGGCTCCTCTTACGATCTGCTGCAGTCCTCTTGATTGTTTCAATGATCGTGCTCATGACTTTGAACTTCGTGGCACATCAAACACATGCAACATGTTGATGGCATGCCTTATGATCATGTTGTGGTCACTGCACTTGGGCAACAAAGTGTGCCTCGAGAATCCAATTTATGGTTGGCAACCCCGACAGCAGAAAAGTGAACTGATCCAAACTTGTGAGTCTCTAATGCCTTATCTGGAATTTCCTTGTACATGTGAGCCATTGAATTGTGACCCATCTTCTTCTTTGCATAAATGTCTAGGTCATCCTCATTCTCCTTGGGGGCATTGATCAGACTTGCCCATTCTTCAATAGTGGACTGGTACCTTGTACCTTCGGACATCCAAACTATTCTTCCATCTGGGTAAAAGTGTCTTTGTGGAGTAGAACCGCATGATAAGCTCATCATTCCAGCTTGGTGAACTTCATCCAACAAAATCTGCAACTCCACAAGCAATAAAGCTGTCTTGCACTCCAGGATAGTGTTGTTCATTTTCCTTGATGAATTTCCAGTCAACCCACCTCATTTCACAGACTATGGGCTTCTTGTCCAACAGAATTGTTTCATAGAAGTCCTGCTGTTCCTTTGTGTGGAACCTGTAGTCAACAGCAGTTCTTCTTCTTGAAGCATATGGATCTTCCATTCTCCACAGTCTCAGCCCTGAATCCTTCCTAATTCTCATGTCCTCAGCCATAGGATGGGCATCATTTATGGTCTGGTATCTTGGGCTTGAGCTTCCTCAGAACTTGTCCTTCTTCATCTTCCTCATCAGCATCCTCAGGCACTGGGGCCTTGTTCTTCTCAGCAGCTGGAATACTCCTGGTATTCCTCTTTGGTGCAGACTTGGCCTTGGGGGCAGCTTTGGGTGCTTCCTTGGGCTTAGATGTGGCAGCCCCTGATCTAATAGCATCACCCATAAGCTTTGGTGCCTTTGGAGCTGGTGCAGCAAGCTCTTCCTCTTCCATCATGGAAGGTTGACCAACAACTCGCCATGGTCTTCTTGACCCTTTCCTTTCTTTTCTTCCCTTCTGCAGGTAATTTGGTTCTTTGGGATGGGTTTCCAAAGAAGCTTGTGTAGACACTCTGGCTTTGGACATTGGTTGTCTTCCTGCAGGCCTTTTGGTCTTCATTCCTGGCTTTGTATTCTTTGCTGAGCCATATTCCTTTTTGAGCACTACTTTCTTGGAGGTAGCCTCATCTTCTTCAGCTTTGTAATCTTCATCCTCTAAATCTGAAGTTCTTTTCCTCCTTTGCCTAGTTGCAGCCTTAGGCAAATTGCTAGGAGTACTTCTGCTCCCTTCATCTGAAGTTGAGGGACTAGTGCCCTCACTCAAGTCCATCTGCTCTTGACTGTTACATTTGTCACTTTGATCGGACATACCGCAAAGTCGATCACGACCACTGTGAAGAGTTATAGATGAGATAGAAAAGATGAGCATCACAAAATGCAGATGTTTTTGCAAAAGAATGACTCAAAAGTTCAGTCTTAGTTTTCCCACGAAAGCATTTCGGATCCACCGATTTTCAAACTCGGTGATACCAAGCAGTTTTGGAACCTAAAGCGATGATCTCGGTTGGACCGAGTTTCGGTTCGGTGGTACCGAGACTGCTAGGGTTTCACAGAATCCTCAAATCGGTTGCACCGATTAGTAATTCTCGGTCGACCGAGAGTCACTAGTGCAATGGCATATGCCAATCGGTGAGACCGAGTTTTTCAACTCGGTGGGTCCAAGATGGTTTCATGAAACCTAAACCTAAAAATTTGAATCACATCTAATCTATGAACTACTTTGGCTGGATAGAAGAGTTTCAATTGTGGCAAGAATCAATATGAAAACAATGTGCCAGGAATCAGACGTGGATAGCACAAAGATTAAGTCCATACCCTAACTTGGCGGTGGACTTGCTACGGCGGCAACGGTGGGGACGAAATCCGTTGTGGCGGTGGAGACCAGCGACGAGTGCTGTCTTTGGCGAGGAGACGATCCGGAGACCACGATGGCGAAGCGAGCTGTTGCTTGTGGCGAAGAGGTTCGAAGAAATTTCCAAATTTTTGCCGTGACTATATATAGCTCGACCACATCGGTGTGACCGAGTGGAACAACTCGGTGGCACCGAGATGCATAACTGTGTTCAGTTATAGCAAATCGGTGAGACCGCAAAGTTCAAATCGGTTGCACCGAGATTGAAAACTCAGATCAACTTGATGATCTCGGTAGGACCGAAATGGAAGGATTGGTCAGACCGAGAATCACTAAGAGGTTTTGGAAGTTTAAGTCTATGACGAATCGAGGACTCCGAGTGCTACTCACACAGAGTGGTTCGAATCTGACTTGATCAAATTTTGTGATGTAGCATGAATAGAGTTTGAGACGAGAAAATCATAGATAGCTAAAGAAGGTTCTTAGGCATTCTTGTCCATCCACTTGGCACAAAGAAAAGAATCCAAACAAACAAAACAACAAGTGGATGTCCTTGAATGAGTAAAATATGCACCAACATGCTCACACAATAAGATGGCAATTGAAATATGTGGCAAAGCATGCACAACCAATTTTAGCAACTATCAAGCAATTGGCGATGACTAGGTCATCTATATATGAGTATATTGACTTAAGAGTCAAATGAGAACATTTGATCATAGGTCATACTCATCGTTTAAGCTCAAGTGGGGTTACCACTTTTACATAATGCATTAATGTGTTCACACCATTAGAGTTGCTTTGACTCAATTCTTAGAGTTAAGCTCCCTAGATGTGAGATCCCCCCTTAGAGGGATGAACTAGCCTTGGGTTTTGTCGATGATGACTTCATGTAGGTGTTGAAGATGTAGATGCTCAATGTTGATGTAGATCATTTGGAGCAATCCTTTGGAGTGAGTTGCACTTTCAACTTGCCTACATGGGTTAGTCCCACAAGGAACAAACAAGAATATCCATAGACATAGAGTGATGCACACACAAGATGATGTCCATGAAAACATTAGGTTACCTTGTCCCTTGCCTTACCAACATGACGGCTTGTGACTCCTTGAACTAGTGCAAGATGTGAAAGTTGATTGCACTTGTTCTTGCCAAAATGATATGAGTGAAGAATGTTGGCGGAGTCACCCTCAAGAACTCTCTAGTTCTTCTTCTTCGGGATCCACATCATCTTGATGGGAATCCTTGGAGTTTTAGTTGTACTTTATGAAGTAGAACTTGACGTAGTCTTGGGGACCCACTTGAACGAGGCTTTAGGTGCTTCTTCAAATGCATCAATCTCTTCTTGAAGCTTGTCCTTGCCTTTGTTCTTGTGGTCTTGTGGTGGAAGATCATCTTGAGCTTGTGTCCCCTTGAAGGAAGTAGGATCATACTTCTCTTGTTGAGGAACAAACTTTGTCTTGGGGTATTGATCTTCTTCCCACTCAACTCCATTGGCGTTGAACTTTCGCTCAAAACCAACACCTTGATTCTTCCGGTGCCTTCCTTGCTTGCGTACAATTTCCTCGAATTGCTTACTCCCGGCAAGGCTCTTGTAAACACCTTTCTCTATAATTCCCTTCAATAAACTATTTTCTTGCTCAAGTGTAACTTGGCTAACAGAATCATTAGTGGAATCAAGAGAGTACTAGAAGCAACAACATTGGATTTGACATTATTATTGTTACTACTAGAGGAAGTATCTTTCTTGTATTTGTTACTAGACTTGACTTGAGGCATGTAAGTAGATAAGAGTAAACGCTTGGCAATGTAAGAAGAACTTTTCTTGTGGAGATCATCATTGATTGCCTTTAAGAACTCATGCTCTTGCTCAAGATTGAGCTTTTCAAAGCGTAACTTCTCATGAGCCCTTAAAAGTTCTCGATGATCTTGAAGATAGTTTCATGAGCCAACTTAAGAGTGTTTAGTTCTTTAGTTAGAAGCTCAATTTTCTCCTTATCATTGTCATTCGTTTGATTAGCATGATTAATTGACGTTTCATCATAGTATTCATCACTAGAGTTGTCAACAAGTAAATCATCATCCACAAGCAAGTCATCTTCATCACTATTAAAATCAGCATACTCGGGATGTGTTACCTTTGGACCTTTGGCCATGAAGCATCTTCCAACACCTTCATTTGGTGAGTCAAATATGTCGTAGGAGTTGGTTGGCACAAGTGCTAGACCGGCAACACCTTCATCTTGAGTATATTCGGAGTCGGAGTGATAGCTTCTCTCGGAGTGATTGTCGGAGTCGGAGCCGGAAACCCATTCACCAACATGAGCTTGATGTCTTCGTTTTGTGTAGCTCCTTGATGACTTGTCCTTTCTTTCCGAATCCTTACTTCTCCGTGAGGGTCTTCGTTCAGAACGATCATCTCAACTCCTCCTCTCTCTTGGTGGTGATTCTTCTCTTTTGCTCCTTCTTCTTGGAGAATCTTCTCTTCTTTTGTAGGGTGTCGTACACTCATTTGAGTAGTGTCCGGGTCTCCCACAATTGTAGCAATTGCGCTCTCGACTAGAAGATCTCTTGTCATTGTAAGACCTTGACTTGGAGCTTCTTTCTTTGCTTCTACTCTTGTGGAATTTGTTGAAGTTCTTCACCATTAAACTCAATTCTTCATTGAAGGTTTGTTTCTCACTTGATGATGTGGGGGCTTCACTTGAGGCTTTGTAAGCACCACTTTTTGTTGTGAAGTTCCTCCTTATCCTTAAGTGACATCTCATGAGCAACAATTCTTCCAATAACTTCCGTTGGCTTGAGATCTTTGTAGTTTGGCATCATTTGGATCAATGTGCACACGGTATCATACTTTCCATCCAATGCTCTTAGGATTTTCTTGATGATGAATTTGTCGGTCATCTCTTCACTCCCTAAGCCGGCAATCTCATTTGTGATAAGAGCAAGCCTAGAGTACATTTCAGCGACACCTTCACCATCCTTCATTTTGAACTTGTCAAGTGACTTTGGAGCACATCCAACTTGGATTCCTTGACGGACTCGGTACCTTCATGCATATCAATCAAAGTATCCCAAATTTCCTTTGCATTCTCAAGACGGCTGATTTTGTTGAATTCTTGAGGCACAATCCGTTGAAGATGATGTCACATGCTTGAGCGTTGTATTGCAGCATCTTCAATTCTTCCGCATTAGCTTCACGGTTCGGTTCTCTCCCATCGAAGAATTCACCTTGCAAGCCAATACAAATAATTGCCCAAACGGCGGGGTTATGTCCAAGAATATGCATTTTCATCTTATCCTTCCAACTAGCAAAATTAGTACCATAAAAGTAAGGACCTCTCGTTGATAATTTCCCTCGCTAGACGCAATACTCTCCTAGGTTGTGAAACCAAGGCTATGACCACCAAAAGCTATGGAAATCAAAGCAAATGGAGACCAACGCTCTGATACCACTTGTAGGACCTTGAAGTATGTCTAGAGGGGGGGTGATTAGACTACTTGACCAATAAAAACTTAACCTTTTCCCAATTTTAGAGTTTGGTAGATTTAGCAATTTTAGGACAAGTCAAGCAATCATCACACAATTCAAGCAAGCATGCAAAGAGTGTATAGGCAGCGGAAATTAAAGCATGCAACTTGCAAGAAAGTAAGGGGAAGGGTTTGGAGGATTCAAACGCAATTGGAGACACGGATGTTTTTGGCGTGGTTCCGATAGGTGGTGCTATCGTACATCCACGTTGATGGAGACTTCAACCCACGAAGGAGTAGCAATTGCTGTGAGTCCACGGAGGGCTCCACCCACGAAGGTTCCATGAAGAAGCAACCTTGTCTATCCCACCATGGTCGCCGCCCACGAAGGACTTGCCTCACTAGCGGTAGATCTTCACGAAGTAGGCGATCTCCTTGCCCTTACAAACTCCTTGGTTCAACTCCACAATCTTGTCTGAGGCTCCCAAGTGACACCTAGCCAATCTAGGAGACATCACTCTCCAAGAAGTAACAAATGGTGTGTTGATGATGAACTCCTTGCTCTTGTGCTTCAAATGATAGTCTCCCCAACACTCAACTCTCTCTCATAGGATATGGATCTGGTGGAAAGAGGGTTTGAGTGGAAAGCAACTTGGGTAAGGCTAGAGATCAATATTCATATGGTAGGAATGGAATATCTTGGCCTAAACACATGAGTAGGTGGTTCTCTCTCAGAACTGGTAAGTTGGAAGTGTAGGTTCATTCTGATGGCTCTCTCAACGAATGAAGAGGAGGTGGACGGGTATATATAGCCTCCACACAAAATCTAACCGTTACACACAATTTACCAAACTCGGTGGGACCGAATCGTTAAACTCGGTCGGACCGATTTAGTAAACCTAGTGACCGTTAGTGATTTTCGGTGGGACTGACATGCATCTCGGTGAGACCGATTCGGTTAGGGTTAGGGCATAACGTAATCTCGGTGAGACCGATTACACAAACTCGGTGAAACCGATTTGGTAATAAGCTTTCCAGAGAGTTGGTCAGGTAAACTCGGTGGGACCGATTTGCTCTTTTCGGTGAGACCGAAATGTTACAAAAAGGAAATAGAGAGTTTACATTGCAATCTCGGTGGGACCGATCGCTCACTTCGGTTAGACCCGAAGCGTTCTGAAGGAAACCGAGAGATTGCAACCCCATCTCGGTGAGATCGAGATCCCTATCGGTAAGACCGATTTGCTTAGGGTTTGTGGCGGTGGCTATGACTTTTTGGAATCGGTGGCGCGGATAGAAAGAATCGGTGTGACTGATTTTGGCTTTAGGTTTAGGTCATTTGTGGATGTGGGAAAGTAGTTGAGGGTTTTGGAGCATATCACTAAGCACATGAAGCAAGAGGCTCATTAAGCAACACCTCATCCCTTCTTGATAGTATTGGCTTTTCCTATAGACTCAATGTGATCTTGGATCACTAAAATGTAAAATGAAGAGTCTTGAGCTTTTGAGCTTTAGCCAATCCTTTGTCCTTAGTATTTTGAGGATCCACTTTCATCATCCATGCCATGCCATTCATTGAGCTTTCCTGAAACAATAGTCTTGGAATAGCATTAGCTCAATGAGCTATATGTTGTTATGAATTACCAAAACCACATAGGGATAGTTGCACTTTCAACTTTTCCTTCAACCAACCCTTTGTCCACTCTTCCCTGTATGATATCAATCCCTCCGAACCGGTGCATTAGGCACATTAGGAAAACCAAATAATACCAAAACACTTAGGCGTGATGCATTAACTTCTCACCTTGTTTCATATTTATTGCCACGAAGAAGGAACGAGCCAATAGAAGATGTGGAACGTGTGTCTTTAGTGACTTGAAACTAGCGAGCACGACATGCACTGGTCTGTTCTTTGTATGCAATGGTATTAATTAACAAATTAATATCATTTTTCTCGTTTTTCTCTCCGTCTTGGTCACGGTGCATGACCTGAGAGCAAATACAATAAGGCTGGCTATAGTGGTGGTATCTTAACCAGTATCATGTACTCGGGACTAGCAAACATGTTGATGTGACAGACAATTAATAGAGAGAGAGAGGGTTAGACCAACATAGGTATATACCGTATCATATTAAATGTTATGCTACTATGTGTCATGCATGACAGTAAATAATATCATCGATGATACTAATGTATAATATTATGCACTATAAAGGTAGTATCTTACACCAATATCATATGCATGATAGTAGTATATGATACTCCCCACTATGAGTAGCCTAAGGTGACATAAGCAAACTATAACGACTAAAATATTACATCTTTACTTACTTGGAGGAGCGAGAAGAAGAGAGAGAAGAGAAGCAAGCTCTAAGTTAGGGCAGGGCCAATGCATAGCCCTGGTGATGCCCCATAGACCATGTGGGATCGGATGCCAGGAAAAGTAGGTTCGGATGGAGCAGTGAAATCCTTTGCGAGAGGTGGGTGTTTGGGAAGAAAAAGTGTGGTCCGGTACATAAAGCTGAAAAAATTGAAGCGAGGAGTAGAGATGCATGTGTGGGAGTCTTTATTGTCTATTCTTTGATACAACCCACTAGTATTAAAAGAATCAATGTAGGTGCGTCAAACTACTTTTTCTCATGGGGCAACCGTATCCATATGCCACCATAGTTCATGCCCTTAGCAGCCGGCTGCAGCACAAGCCCCAACACACTTTATGAGATTATAAGGTAGGTCACCTTTTTATAAGGTTGTACATATCCAAAATTTGTTATTGTACATATCGGCTATTAGGCCGACCCTATATGATAGGCAACTCTTTTATAGCCGAGTGTTGCCTACTACCTTCGTCCTAGTTTATTGGTTCTCTTTGTATTGTGTGTCAAAACTTGACCATAAATTTAACCTTTTTTAAGGGGCCATAAATTTAACTGACAACATATTAATGCATGCCATAAAAAATTATATCGTTGGATTCGTATTTGAACATAGTTTCTAATGATACTATTTTTTGTGACATGTATTAACATTTTGTTAGATGTAATACATGGTCAAAATTTGACACAAATACTAATAAACCAATAAATCAGGACGGATGTAGTATATTAGGCTGGTCATACTAGGAGTAACATAAGTAGTAACAATGTAACATAGATGCCACATAAGCAAAAATGATGATGTGTCAAGTAGTTAATGAGGAGAGAGACAAATAGAGTAACATAAGGCTGGCCATAGTGAGAGTAACATAACCGGTATCATGCACTTGGGACTCGCAAACATGCTTATGTGGCAGACAATTAAAGAAGAGATAGAGGGTTATAGTAACATAGGTAGATATCGTATCATAATAAATGTTATGCTACTACTAGTATGTGTCATGCATGGCAATAAATGAGACTATCTATGATACTATGCATTATGGATGTAGTATCATACACTATTATCATATGTATGATACTAGTATATGATACTCCCCACTATGACTAGCCTAAGAGCATGGTTAATAATATAGCCAGCAGCTGGCTATATAAACATGATATGTCATCAAGAGTTAGCATTATTAATTACTCAAACAACAAGTTGGCTACAAGGTTAGCTATAAGGGTAGAACTTTTCTTTAACTTTCTCTCTATCTCTTTCCTCTCATTAAATGCTTTTATCTAGGAGCTCGCATAGAGGCTGGCTCTTGCATGTTAGCCCACTCCATCATTTTTTTCTTGTTTTTATCCTCAACATAGGCAAAAGTGCCATGTAAGCGGGCTTATAGCCCACTATTTATACTTGCTCACCATCACATAGCGCTTTCCAATGCAAAATGAGTCTATAGAGTAATAAATGAACATATCTATGTTACCACACATATGACACTACCCACTAACATACATTAGTCTATGTTACTCTCTACTATGTTACTACCCACATATATGTTACTAGTCTATGTTACTCTCCACTATGGCCAGCCTTATTAACCATGCTCTGAGATGCCTAATGGACTAATAGGAGTATATAGAATATTTAAAGCAACTCCAACGGGCCGACCCAAGCAGGACGATTTAAATCCGCTTTTTGTCCGTTTGGGCGGCCTTTGCCCGGCGTCATACTGTTTTTCATATGGGTCGGCAGCGCGCCCAACGTGCCGACTCATATGTGCAGGCGTGGCCGGCTGGCCGCCCAATTTTACATTGAGTTGCATTCAACATATTGTGAAATGAAAATTTAACAACCAAAATAGTTTAGCCGCCCAAATAAATAGTATTGTTTTACAAGCCAAATACAAATAAAAATGTTTCACATAGTTTTGCAAACGAATAAAAGAAGATACATCTATTGGTTGCCAACATGAGTCCACATATGCTCAACCAAATCATTTTGCGCTTGCACGTGAGTTTCCCAATCACGCATGTCTTCATGAAACTGAGTGAACTGCTCAAATGTTGCCGCTACTCCATGCTCAGGCACAACATTCTCACCCTGAAACTGAAAGCCTTGATCGTACAGACGTTCCGAGCGCTCGTCTTCTATGATCATATTGTGCAAGATCACACAAGCAGGCATCACCTCCCATAGTTTCTGCGTGCTCCAAGTATTAGCAGGATACCGAACGATGCCCCATCGAGATTTCAAAACACCAAAGGCACGCTTGACATCCTTTCTAGCACTCTCTTGCTCTTGGGCAAATCTTTTCCTTTTCTCTCTGACAGGGTTGGGTATTGTCTTTACAATAGTGGTCCACTGAGGATAGATACCGTCACCCAAATAGTACCATTTGTCGTAGTTGTGGCCGTTGTGATAAAGTTCACCGGTGAAATTTGTTGCCTTGGCAAGCCTAGCAAACACCGGCGGCTGAAGCACGTTGATATCATTATGTGATCCAGCCATGCCAAAGAAAGAGTGCGAGATCCGGAGATCTTGAGACGCCACGACCTCTAGTATGACAAAGGTAAGCCACGACATGTCCCTTATACGCCCTTGCCAAGCGAAGGCGGTTCTTCCACTCCAAAGTGCATGCGTCTATCTTTGCCAAGCATCCCCGAGAAGCCCTCGCTAGCATTCATCGCCCACAAACGGGTCAGATCTTCACCGTCGGCTCTCTCAAGTACTCGAGGCCAAACACAACAATCACAGCCTTGCAGAACTTATACAGGGACTCTAGGCATGTAGACTCGCTCATACGGACGTACTCGTCAATGAGATCACCGGGCACTTCGTATGCAAGCATTCGGATGGCGACAGTGCATTTCTGATAAGAGGAGAAACCAATCTTGCCGACGGCATCCTCTTTGCACTCGAAGTAGTCATCATAGCCGACCACTTCCTCTCTAATACGGTTGAAAACATGCCTACTCATACGGAACCGGCGGTGAATTTGTGATGTTTGAACAACGGGTTTGTTGTATCAAAGTAGTCCTTCGAGAGAAGGAAATGCCCGCCTTCTCGATTACGATTCAACGCCGGAAGGTGGCACGAAATGGAGCCACGGAACAACGGCCGCTGGTTGTTGAGGTGGTGATGGACCAACACAAGACCAATATCTCCTCCTCGTCGTCGACGCAGACGAATCGTCGAGTCGCAAATGAAATTGTGGAAAAAGAACTGCGTCGGAGTCCATTTTATTACCTTGGCAAAGCTGTCGAGCGACTTGCGGGCGTCGAAGAAGGAGGCGGCGGCGAGGCCGGCGCCAGACCATTTAGCTGTCTGCCGTCGTCCGAGTGTAATGACGGCGTCAGACGAGCGTCTTGGCGATCGTATGTGGCGAAGCGAGGCATCTTCTTGGTCGCGGTAATTGGCGGTGAAAGCGGCGAGAACGATTTGCTCCCGGCAAAAAGCAGCGTCTGAAAGCGGCGGCGTTCTTTGGCGGATGTGGGCGACGGCAATTGGAAGAGTCGCCGGCAAAAATGGACGGCGGCGTCGGTGACGGAGGAGGCGGGGGCGAGGGTTGCTTGTTTGTCAGGGGGAGGGGAGGCCAATGTGCCACAGGCCAGCGGGCCCGGGGATAGAAGTAGGTGAGCGCGTGGTCCATCACGTGTCTGCGGCGTCATCGAACTAAAAATGGGACCGAATAGGTCGCCATGACGAAAAAAACGGACGTCGGTTAATTCGGCGTGTTGGGCCGCTTTTTCTGTCCGGCCGACTCAAACGAACGGCCGCGGACGAAATGGGTCGCCCCATTGGAGTTGCTCTTATATCCCGTTTCAATGGGCATTATTGTAGTCAAACAAAAATCACGAGAAACTACAGTGGATGAGCGTGAGCCGCTGACAGGCGGGCCCAACGGCCCCTACGTGACACGTGACACCGAGCAGCCGGACCCAGGCCAGCACGTACGCGCCACAACCACCAAGTGCTAGCCACGTCACCTCCCCTACGCCCAAAATAGGCTCGTGGCAAATCTGGTCTAGCAGTCGCCCCCTCACCCACCCACCCCGCCCACGGAGAAAATTCCCCCAGGAAGAAGAAATTCCAGGCAGCTGCCATTCCGACGATGCGCCGCGCCGCCGTCGCCGTCGCCGCCGCGCTCCTCCTCCTCCTCCTCGTCGCCGGCGCAGCCTCGGGGTCCCCCGGCGCGGAGCCCACCTGCCCGCGGGGGGCCGGCCCGCCGTTCCTCGACGCGCTCGGATCGCGGTGCCCCCGCGCCGCCCGGATCGTGCCCTCCCCGCACCTCGAGGTAGCCTGCCGTCTTCCGGCCCTCCTCCCCTATCCGCCGCCTGTTCGCGACCCAATCCGACCCCGGTCCTCGTGCCCTGCGTCGTGGCCCCGACCCCCGAGATTCATTCCGCGCGCTGTATCCTCCTCACTCACGGTCACGGGATGTTGTGGTCACAATGCGGCTGTCGGGTGTTTTGAATCGCTGACCCGGCGGGTGATTAGGTTTTGAAGCGGGGCGACGTTAGAGGGGGATTTTGGTACAGAGGGTGGGGACTGGGGAGTGTGTCGGGAGGGATATTCGTGGCAGGAATGATGTGAATCGCAATGCGTTGGTGGGTGCATAGTATCAGGTAATTACCAGGAGCAACAAAACATGGGTGGCTGGCTCAGGCGAAGGAGAATAATCGAGGCGCGTTGGGCTGCGGTGTCGTAGGCGCCACGGTAGGATCCGTATGTTAACGCAAGCTTTGACGTGTTTCGAATTTGATTCGTAGGCGTAGGTTGGTTTCAAAACGCAAGCGGGAGGAAACATAATTAGCATCATTATTAGTGCCCTACACGCACATTGCGTTGGGGAATATTTTGGGTACTGTTGGTTTCCATTTGTAGAAAACATTTATCAATTAGTAGTAATTAGTTGGATCCATCCATATGTTACGCAATCTTGTCTTGGTTCGAATTCGCGCCCTTAGGTTAGATTCAAAATGCGGGCAGGAGGATACATAAATACAAGCATCATTACTAGTGCCCTACTCGCACATTGCTGTGGGAAATATTTTGGGTAGTATTGGTTTTCAAATTTATACTTCCTCTGTTCACTTTAACAATATGTTTAGATAGTTCAGACAGCTCCCAAAATAGTTCAAATCAGCTGTCTAAAACGTCTTATAAAAAGGAACGGAGGGAGTAGAAAACATTTATCAGTTAGTAATTAGTTGTAACTTTGAGCATAAGTTCTGTGTAATTTCATCGAAAGTATTATGTGTGGTACCAAGGAGTATGTAAATAGAAGTTCAAAAGAAAAGGAGTATGTAAATGTTCCAAATCACTTGAACATATATTTAAGCCTGGAAAACTTTACTTTATTACATAATGTCCCATTTACATTGCTTTTCCTTTTACGAAAGAGAAAAGTTAGGAAGCACGATAGTTTTTTTTTAACAATAACACAACAACATGATGGCTCCTTCGCTATCTCCACCTGTACTGCCGGTGATCCCATCATCTCCAACACCACAAACCGTCAGCGATGGCCAATGTTCTGTTGCTTGCGCTACCCCGTCATCACCACCATAATCCGTGCTAGCACCGCTCTGTTCAGTGCCACGAAGAATCCCATGGAACGCAAATCTAATAGTCATCCAGCACTGTCCTGGTCTTACACTTGGTTTCCGTCAAAGCGTGCATTAAATCCCACCAAGGTGCCGCGCTTTCTTATGTCAGTTGAGCGAACGGCCAATTTTATTGGCTATTGGCAAGGAGACAAACTGCCAATGCGGCGCATACCTTATGGCGCGATTGGTCCTATCTTTCGCTAGTCTCTTGCATGTGCACATGCATGTTAGTGTTAGGAAAGCGAATAAAAAAAGAAGGAATAAAATTAATAGTCATCGACGGGCACCTATTATATGTAGGCATGTAAGAATGGTTTACTGACTTTTGCAACCAGGAAATTAAAAGCTTTTTAGTTCCATTGGTTTTGGGAATGTGAGAGCACACTATCGTTCTGGTCCACTGTTCCAAAGGACACAACAACGCAGCGGCGTTGCATTTTGCATGTCATGTTAGTATGTTATGGTTTTAAGTGCTTCTCTAGTTAATCCAACAGATGGTATTAAAAAGGTGAGTGGCATAACATGGTCACTGCATGTAATTTCAGGATAAAGAGAGATGTGCATGTAATTTCCAGAGTATCTAGTTTCTTCATACATTACGAACGAGATTTTGATTTGAGCAAACATAAGCGTGATGAGGATACAGTGCAGATACATGAAGAACTGTTACATAAATGTTAATCTTGTACAGTACAAGAATGCTGATATGCATGTTGCTGATCTGGCAAACTTTCTGGTTTCTTCTGTAGTTATTGACTATCTGTTAATAATTTAAAATATGTTCCTCCTACTGAAGGTGAGAGGAGATGCTGTTGATAAAGAGTTGAACCTTCGCTGTACCGGTGCCTCATGCTCCATTCTCTTCTATGCCGCATGGTGTCCTTTCTCGAGCAAATTTCGACCAATATTTGAAGCTCTCAGCACCATGTTCCCTCAGATACATCACTTTGCTGTCGAAGAATCTTCTGCGACGCCTAGGTATCTGATTGTTGAAATCTTTTTTTGTGTGCTTGAGTGATACATCCTGTCCCTTTTGTTTCCAACATGTTATTTGCCCAGTGAATTATTGCTCATCCTATCCTACCTCTTCTGCTGACTGCAGTTTGTTTTCAAGATATGGTGTCCGTGGCTTCCCAGCCATTCTTCTGGCAAATGAGACTACAATGGTTCGTTACAGGGGCACAAAAGATTTGAAGTCTCTGGTTCAGTTCTATCAAGAGACTACAGGTATGATCATTATCTTTGTTCTTTGATTTTGAATATCATTTCTTGCACTCAATATCATGCACACATGAGAATAGCTACTCCCCTGTTGCCTGCAGACATAGTTTATTTAATGGTAACAGGCTAACAGCCTGTTTCAAATATGTCTGCTTTTGAAACTTGAACAATACTTGGAATTTTGTTCCAAATATTGGCCCAGTTAATCGGCATCTTGGTCAGCTAATTGCTACTCGGTGGGTCACCGAATAGCCAATTAACTGATTTATTGGGCCGATTAACTGGAAAATTCACCTATTTATCCCTACTCAGCACCCGACCGATATGGTACCAGTTATCGATATCCTGAACATAATTAAAGATTGTGCATGGGGTTCTTTCGATTGAAAGTTCGGGTTGTTTTTGCTTCTGATTGGTCTAGTACTCATTTACATTGGATACTGTGTGTGGCATGGTGGGGAATTAGCTGCGCCCTTGATTCCATGAATGATACTCTTGACCCCATACATCAGGATTAACGTCTTGCTACAGTGATCTACTTGTTGAAACGTTTTACTGTTGATGCCTGTGAATGTTGAACAACAGCATACTTGATTATTCCTGGGGCAGTTTGGATTGCTCATAATAACCTGTCTTGATAGTATGGATTTTATTCCATTGTTCAATTGATTTAAAAATGGAGCATATGTTGCACACTGCACTGCTACATCCATTGGTAATAAGTTTGTTAGGTTGATTTTATCACTTCAAGCATTGAAGCAATGTTTTTCCTGCTGCAGGCCTCGATCCAATTACATATATTGATGTTGATCAGCAAGAGAGCGCTGGGAGTTTAGGATCAGTCATGCCAGGAGGCCGGTCTCTGCGCAAAATGGCGGAAGATGAGCCATTTGTGTTTCTTGGAGCGCTTTTTATAATCATGAAGGTCGCGGCGCACTTCGTCCCCACTGTCATCTCCCAACTGAGGGCCTTCTTGATCGTGCGTGTTCAGAACTTGAACTTAAGAATCCGTAGGGGATCAAGCCAACTTATGGAACGGGCATTGACCGTGCTTGATGTTAAGAGGCTTTGGAGCAAGCTTAGACTGAGCAGTAAGACAAGGGACCTAAGTAAAGGCGAGTAATGCTCGAGCTTGGGCTTCGTCGTTTGCGTCCATCTCACTGGGTGAACCATCCTCCTTACGGCATGCCTAGCCTCTTCTTCATGATGCTGGTCGATAGTCTAGCTGCTGATATATGGCCCAAAATTGTTTGGTCTTGCTTCCCCATCCTGCTATGTACTTGCATCCGCGCATGTGGGGACCCAGGAATGTAAATTTTCAGGATCTCATCTTGTTGTATATAGGAACGCGTTTTCGCTTTGCCGACGCGATAGCCGATCTCCGACCTTTGTGTCAGATTAACTCTTTGATGTATGGTGAAGATCTGAGTATTTTCTTCCATGTCTTTCGGTTGCTGTTAGAATTTGGCTTCGCTATGTCGCCCTTGCCTGCGCCAGCTTAAATCCTGGGCCGCCGACTCCTGCTCTGAATTGTAAAACTGTCTTGATTTTTATTCACACCATGCTGTTTGGAAGAAACAGAACAGTTTTGAATTGGAATGGTTCTCATTTTCAAGTGAATTTGTTCTACTCTGAAGACCCATTTCATTTTCTTTTCTTCCAGTTACATTGTCCTGTGCACAGTTATCCATCGCTGTCTCAGGTCACAGTCTCAACTTTTCGGAGTCATATTTCCGCAGAACCTTCTAAACACGCGTCTCGATCTCCTCTGCCCTCCGTGCTCAGCTGGTGTGTGTGTCTCTATCCATCTTTACTTCCCGCCGTTTCCGTTTGTCAGTTCCTTTGTTGTTTATGATCTACCGCGTAATAACTTTGACCCTACCCATTATGTTACTTAGTGTGCAGTTCTGTCTGAAAGCATGTTTTTTATATGCAACTTGATTTTGAAGATGACATTCATCGAAATCCCTTTCGGATTCTGTGGCATTGGCATCATGATCCTTGACAGTAACTAAGACATATTTGATTATCTCAAAAAAAGAGAGGAGAGGACATATTTGATTACAGCTTGCTCTGTCGTACAAGTAAGATTGCCAAGTAACGCTGCGCTGGTGCTTGGGGTTATTTTAGAATTGTGGATGAGTTTGCCAGTCGGACGATTTGACCGCGCCGACATTATATCCTAATAAAGCTCTTCTATAATGATATTTTTCACCACCCCCTTGTATGAATCACTCTCTCACTGTAGATTGTTTGCAAGTAATTAATTGATCTTTGCAGAAAATACGGCAGCTGGAAAGAATTGATGAGTAAGAAGGAAGGAAGGAAGGAACAAGTCCCCATTGGTAGGCCCGAAAGAACACTTTCAGCTTTGTCACTTAGCAGGAAGGCAAAGCACATACCCACAGGATCTCCTTAAATTGGGTTTGCCCTCTCCCTTTGGTGGAACTGACCACCCCACTAGCATCTTCAGCTCTGCTTCCCCTCCTGAGAAAAGAGAAAGTATCCTTCCAAGCCACCACTTGCTTTGATTCTTGGGGAGCATCCGTTCCATAGCATCCTCATAGCTGCCTGCAAGCAGGTTTGAGCAGCTAGCTATAATAACTCTTGGCAGCATCCAGACTCGTTCTCACGCTCGTTTGCCATGACCGGAGGGGATTCCATGGATGCGATCAGCCTGGATGAGTGGGAGCTCCTGCCTGACCTCGGGAGCTCCTTCTTCCTGGAGGAGTGCGCTGCTGGTGGTGGTAAGGATCAGGATCAGCTCTTGTTTGGGTCCGGTTTGGTCGTGATCCACATGGGCCACTTCACCATCCACCCTGCATCTCACCCTTGTACCTATGATTGCATCCTAGATGAAGAAGAGGCCATGAGACCATCAGTGGAAGCCGCCTCTGCACAGCAGCAGCATGACGTCGAATTCGAGGACATGGGCGTCGTGCAGGCCGAGCCGAGGCGAGGGGAGCGCGCGATGATGGTGACCGAGGTCATGGTCTCCGGTGCAGAAGAGGAGGAAGAGATGGTGAACTCCCCTGTTGCCGAGGAGGAAGCCGGTGATGAGGACGAGGTGATGGTGGAAGCGGCACCTGATCATCTAGGTGGCGAGGAGGGAGAAGGTGTTGAAGGAGACAGGACAGGGTTGGACTGCCCTGGTTTCAGCGTTGGGAAACTTAGGGTGAACGGCGTCGGGGCGCTCTGCTCGTTCGGGGTCGCCGCTGCCACCTTCTGCATCTTGGTGCTTGGCGGCAGGCCGCAGCAGCAGAGGAAGGTGCAGGTTCACAAGTCCCAGTTCCAGGTGTTCGCCGATGATGAGGTTGATCACTCTTTCCTTCTGTTCGTGAATTAGTTTCATCACTTCAATTGATTGATCTTCGCTTTGTTCCCTATATAAAGGCATACTCTAGCAAATTACTAGTATAGTTTTTAAACTTCATTTATTATACTTGGGTCCCAAAAAAAAGAAAAAAACATTTGATGAGTTCAGCAAATTTGCATCATGACGATGATGCTTCTTTTAAAAGATTAGAATCTTCTTTCTATAGACTACTAGGCCAAAGCACTACAGAATAGGGCGAAAACGACCCACTGCTCCTAACAATTTGATTTGCTTTATATCTGAAGCTTGGAATCTTGCAGTAGATTGGCTTAAAGCACTGAAGAGTTTCATTTTGGGGGTGGAAAAGTGGCCTGCTGTTTCCTGACGGTTTTGCTCGTTTGATCTGCTGCAGAGAATTCATCGCGCCGTGGAGCAGGCGTCCAGGCTGAACCAGGCCGTGTCGTCGGTCATGGGTGGCGCATCCACCAGGGCGACCGTGTCATTCGGCGGCCACTACAACGGGTTTTGACGTGCCAGAAGCTTCTAGAATCCGTCGACGCATCCATGACATCCTAGTGTTAGGCATATTGATTGATATTGAGATTCTTTATTTACATTGGTCAGGGCCCCGTAGCCTGTATGTCTGCATTTATGTATATATGCTTACTACTAGCTGATGATAGCATCAGTCCAATGTCATGTACATTTCCTACTAGTACCAGCTAGCAGATGTGAATATTATTTCGGGTTTGATTTTTTCCGCGAAATTACTTCACCTTCCCCTCCGATTATTGCACGACGAGACAACGGATGGTGAGGATGCTCTGTAGAATTGCAATCAACGGCGGTTTTTCTGCGATAACAAAGAAGATTCAAACGCACGTCACTGGAACGCACGCGGTAACCACGCGCTGGAATTGACCGCAGCTGTAGATGCTTGGAAGCCACCGCCGCGCCACTTGGCCCGCCGGCCGTGTGTCCGTTCACTGAATCCGGCCGGCGTGCGCGACCGTCGGTTCGTCGGCTAGCGCCACGGCGCAGCACCCCGACGTCGACGTTGATTCCTTCCTTTCCCTCCTGTTCCTGCGGGGCAACGGAATATGCAGTTGCTCGGAGGTCCCCGTCGCTTCGCCGCGCGGTGGCCACCGTTCACGGACTAGCCTTGGCTCGGCACGTCGCTCTGTGTGACATTGTGACCGGTAAGCTGATTTTCCCTCCTCTTCCCGTAGTCAAAATTGTTTGAAACAACACGTTGAGATTCAGCCGTGTAGGCAGGGAGATAAAAATCTCGCACCTACTACGTACATCAGATGATGCCGTGCCGGAGCTCTGTTCGGTGACAGTGATGGATGGGAAGAAGCTGTCCCCGAAGAGGACGGGTGTTTTGTTTCTGTTGTTGAGGGCAGAATCCAGGAAGACGAGTTTGAGTGACACTGCTTCTCGTCTGTGGCCGATCGACGGCCTGCTTGGCAGTCTCTTGTCCTGCCTCCTGGCTGGCCCGTTCTTCACGTCGGGCCCCATACTAGGGCTTCCAGTGGGCCACCCATTCCTGCTCATTATACCAATTGCCAAGATAACTAATTAAGAGGTACCCTTACAAAGGTCACTCTCATCTTCTCATGTGGTTGACAAGCGATGCACTGCATGTGTGTCACTTGTGGCAACTTGTGAGTTTTTTTTCCTAGATCCGTCTTTTTAAAGCAATTTATCTCTTGAATCGTGCATTCAAATTTCCCCTTTGCGGCAAGCACAGTTGCGCTTTTTCTTTCTGGCGGAAACATAGACTAGGCTTCTCGCGAAAACATAGCTGTACTTTTTTCTTTTGAGGAAGCACAGTTGTGCTTCTTGTGGAAGCACAAGCAGTGCTTCCCCTTCTCGCAGAAGCACATGTTAAGAGTATCTAAAACCGGGCTTGGAAAATCCGGCCCCTCAAACGCCCGCACGCCCAAGCGCGTCCACGGACACTGACCGGGACTTCTTAAATCGCGTCGTCCACATCCGTGTATCCCATATCCCCCCTATATCCATACTAAATCATGCAACATCGATTAAACTACGTAGATCAGCTGACCGGACATAGAGTCAGACATAGGATAGCACAATAGTTCAACAAAAGATCACGAACGGTTGTCCATAGGTCCACCAAAGTTCACATAAACGACGGACAACTTTATACTACATCTAAAACTTAAAATGAAATTGAACTTCACCAATTCCGGGTCGGCCCTTTCCCCTTCTGGTCGCCAGCGTAGCTGTAGCCGTCGGCGGCTAGTGGAGGATCATCCGATTCGTCGCACGAGGAGCCGTCGTAGTCGGACGAGGAGGAGAAGACGATGACGAGGCCCTTTAGGCGTTGGACGGCCCGGTCCTGCTGGCGCCTGAGTTTGGCCAGCCGAGCCGCCTCCGTCGCCTTCTCCTTTGCCACCCGCTCGGACTGCTCGATGGCAAGCTGGAGAGCCTTCCCGTTCTTCCGGCGGAGCCGCCGAGCGTCCGTCTCCGCCGCCGTAAGCGACCGACGGTAGACCCACGCGAGGAGCCGCTTGTCCTCATCGGGATCCGCCGGTAACCCACGGCGGCGGCGGACAGAGCTCTCCGCAGCGTCCCTCTCCCTTGCCTGCTGCCTCTCGCGGCGGGCGGCGCGCGCATCCAGGCCGGCGGGGCGGGCACAAGCACCCACTGCTGCCCACGAAGGGGAGCAGCAGCCGATGGGGCCAGGGGACGGGTAGGGGAGGCACGGATTGCGCAGGACGCCTCTCGGAGCTGCCCTCGGGCCAGAGGGGCCAACGCCGGCGTCTAAGCTGCGCCAACGGGGAAGTTGTGGCTGCGGTGAGGCTGCAGATCCGGAGCTGCCCCTGGTCTCCACCTTGGACCGCTCCAAGGCGATGCGGAGGGCAAGCTCATACTCCGGATCCAGCTCGTCGTCGGAGCGGCTACCGGAGCTCGACATTGCGCCGGATTCGATCAGAATCGGTGCAGGGAGAGGAAAGGACGAAGCGAGAGAGGAGAGTGAGTGAGCTAGGGTTTCGGAGCGATGAGCCCGACGAGGTTTTTTGTGGGACATCCGTGGGGTCAGTGGTGGGCCGGGCTTGTCAGGCAGACACGCCCGGGCGTGCCCGGGCCGCCTCATATCTGCCTACATTTGGGACGAATATGAGGGGTGCCGGTCAGCCCGGGCGTTTGAGACCCGTTTGAGAGCTCCGGTTGGGTCGGTATATTGTGACCGGTTAGTGACCGGACGACCTGCCCGAGCGTATGAGACGGATATAGGGGGTCCGGCTGTAGATGCTCTAACCTTCATAGAAAAGCACTACTTCCCAAAAACAATTGAAAAAATCATTTTCCGCCAAAACCTAGAAAAAACCAAGCAAAAGCCAAACACATAAAAAGTGAAAATGCATGGAAAAAAAATCTCGAGGATGCGCCGAGGGCGCTACACATGGTGGCGGTTAGGTGCACCAATTGATGCGCTCCCAGGTCTGATCTCTACGGCAGGCGATAGCCTTCCAAGGGGTACCCCTTGATTAGTCATACCATAGATTTGATTTTGAGTCTAAACACACTCGACTTTATTGATTATAAAAGTTCATAGGAATACAATGTAGGTCCGATGGATTAAGGAGCCACACATGACGTCCAAAAGAAAGGCCTAAAGTATGTTTAGCGAGGCTATGTGCCTCAAGATTAGTTTCTATTCCTTCGAAGATGAAGAAACAATGAGAGCATTGCTGAGATGTAAGACTGATATGCTTAATAATGCTAGAGTCTAGCCCACCCACATTTGTGTGGATATCTTTGATCACACCTTGATAGTCTGAAGCTATCTGTATGGCTTCAAGTGGTAAGTCAAGAGCAAGTGAGAGTGCATCTCGACAAGCCAAAGCCTCCAATGATGTTGGATCAGTCACACCATGACATTTTACCGCTGAGGAGCCTAGATATTTCCCAGTGGAATCCAAGCAAACTGCGTTGTAAGTCCCTTCCATTGCGTCGCGTGACACGACACCATCAACACGAATTTTTGTAGTTCTTGTAGGCGGCGGGATCCATCTGTAATGTTGGCTCAGAGGTGTTTGAACAGCTACATGTTGCTTCAAGAGTTTGCAAATCTGAAGCTCCCTTGGATAATTCTTGACAAACTGATTAGTAGTTAACGGCCCCTGAAATACATGCTCATGGATAGCCTTTCTTCGAGCATGCCAAATCGCCCATAGTGTTACAAGTATCTTGATGAAATCCTCATGTAGTATAGACTCCATCAGTGAGAAAATGAAGCGTTTTGCATCTGATTCTTTACACCGCATCATAACCTCCACCAGATCATCATCCCCTAATGCTCAAACACAACATGCCATGTTACACTCCATCAAAGAATGCCGCCAGGAATCTTCAGAGCCACTAAGTCCACACTCTAATTGTACTGCCATCTTATGGTGTTTGAGCAAGTCTGAAGTTGACAAGGACTGTTGTGCTAGCCTCCATAGATTTTTTTATTTATTTTTGATGGAACATCAATCTTCCATATTTTCGTCCATGCTTTTATTTCTCCCCCAAAATTTGAGTTGTCAGCACGACCTTCCAACCATGCTTCCCGACGTAGTTTATTCGATACCAGCATGCGGTATGCCGATCATACGGAAAAAGCATCGTTTCGCTCATGTACCCATGACCAGAAATCATCGAGTTGTCTTGTGCAAAGCGGGATGGACAAAATTACTTGAGCGTCTGTAGGCAGAAAAACTTGAGAGATCCTCGCCTGATCCCACTCCATTTATGGCAGAATAAGCTCATTGACCAAGTTAGGTGGATTAAGTACCAACGATGTTATCGGCCGCATGCTATGCACCCTCGGTAGCCATTGGTCGCGCCAAGTATCTGTGGCCATACCATCACCAATGCGGCGGATCAAACCCTGCACCATTATATCCCATCCTTCAAGGATGGACCTCCAAATCTAGGACCGTGCACTCCCAAGCTTGGCATGAAGAAATTCAGTCCTAGAAAAATACTTCGCTTATAATATCCTGGCACTTAAGGAGTTGGGTGATACGTCTCCATCGTATCTACTTTTCCAAACACTTTTGCCCTTGTTTTGGACTCTAACTTGCATGATTTGAATGGAACTAACCCAGACTGACGCTGTTTTCAGAAGAATTGCCATGGTGTTATTTTTGTGCAGAAATAAAAGTTCTCGGAATGACCTGAAACTCCACGGAGAATATTTTTGGAATTAATAAACAATACTAGCGAAACAATCAAGGCTAGGGGCCCCACACCCTGTCCACGAGGGTGTGTGTGGGGGGGGGCGCCCCTTGGTGCTCCACCGACCTCAACTCCAACTCTATATATTCATGTTTGGGGAAAAAATTAAAGAGAAGGATTCATTGCGTTTTACGATACGGAGCCACCGCCAAGCCCTAATCTCTCTCGAGAGGGCTGATCTGGAGTCCGTTCGGGGCTCCGGAGAGGGGAATCCGTCGCCGTCGTCATCATCAACCATCCTCCATCACCAATTTCATGATGCTCACCGCCGTGCGTGAGTAATTCCATCGTAGGCTTGCTGGACGGTGATGGGTTGGATGAGATTTACCATGTAATCGAGTTAGTTTTGTTAGGGTTTGATCCCTAGTATCCATTATGTTATGAGATTGATGTTGCTATGACTTTGCTATGCTTAATGCTTGTCACTAGGGCCGAGTGCCATGATTTCTGATCTGAACCTATTATGTTTTCATGAATATATGTGAGTTCTTGATCCTATCTTGCAAGTCAATAGTCACCTACTATGTGTTATGATCCAGCAACCCCGAAGTGACAATAATCGGGACCACTCCCGGTGATGACCGTAGTTTGAGCAGTTCATGTATTCACTAAGTGTTAATGCTTTGGTCCGGTATTCTATTAAAAGGAGGCCTTAATATCCCTTAGTTTCCAATAGGGCCCCGCTGCCACGGGAGGGTAGGACAAAATATGTCATGCAAGTTCTTTTCCATAAGCATGTATGACTATATTCGGAATACATGTCTACATTACATTGATGAACTGGAGCTAGTACTGTGTCACCCTATGTTATAACGGTTGCATGAGGAATCACATCCGACATAATTATCCATCACTGATCCAATGCCTACGAGCTTTTCACATATTGATCTTTGCTTAGTTACTTTACCGTTGCCCTTTGTTACAACTACTACAAAAGCTATTCTTATTACTTTTGCTACCGTTACCGTTACTTCCATACTACTTTGCTACTAAATACTTTGCTGCAGATATTAAGTTATCCAGGTGTGGTTGAATTGACAACTCAACTGCTAATACTTGAGAATATTCTTTGGCTCCCCTTGTGTCGAATCAGTAAATTTGGGTTGAATACTCTACCCTCGAAAACTGTTGCGATCCCCTATACTTGTGGGTTATCAAGACTATTTTATAGCGTCGTTGCCGGGGAGCATAGCTCTATTCTTTGAGTCACTTGGGATTTATATCTGCTGATCACTATGGGGAACTTGAAAGACGAAAGAACTAAGATTTTTCCCTCAACTACGAGGGGAGGTAAGGAACTGCCATCTAGCTCTGCACTTGATTATCCTTCTGTTTTGAGTAAACTTGCGGCACCTAAACCTGCTTCTGCTATTAATTTTGATATGTTGCATGTTATTGATGATGCCACTTCTGCTATGCGTGATGCTTATGATGAAACTACTTCTATGCTTGATAATACTGTGCCACTAGGTGAATTTCTTGATGAACAACTTGCTAGGGCTAGAGAAAATGAAATTATTGAAACTGATAATACTGATGAAAGTGATGATGAAGATTCTCCCCCTAGATATGATTGCGTGTTGTTCCTGAGGGTTATGTTATGGATGAAGAAACTGCTAAAGATTTTCTTGCTTGCAATGATAGATCTGATCTTAAGAAATTATTAGCTAAGCTGAAAGAAAAGTCTTTGAATGCTAGAATGAAATACGACCCTGCTTTTGCTACTTCACCTATCTGTGTTACTGATAAGGATTATGATTTCTTCGTCGATCCCGAGATAATTACTTTGGTTGAATCTGATCCTTTCTATGGCTATGAATCTGAAACTGTTGTGGCACATCTTACTAAGTTAAATGATATGCACCCTATTCACTAATGATGAGAAAACTCGCTACTACTATATCCTTAAGTTATTTTCGTTCTCATTAAAGGGTGATGCTAAAACATGGTTTAATTCTCTTGATCTTGGTTGTGTGCGTAGTCCCCAGGATATGATTTATTACTTCTCTGCTAAATATTTCCCCGCTCATAAGAAACAAGCTGCTTTAAGGAAATATATAATTTTGTGCAAATTGAAGAAGAGAGTCTCCCACAAGCTTGGGGGAGGCTTCTCCAATTACTTAATGCTTTGCCTGATCATCCTCTTAAGAAACATGAAATACTTGATATCTTTTATAATGGACTAACTGATGCTTCCATAGACCACCTGGATAGTTGTGCTGGTTGTGTTTTCAGGGAAAGAATAGTTGATCAAGCTGAATTGCTATTGAATAATATGTTGACTATGGAAAATAGTTGGACACTTCCCAAACCAACTCCTAAGCCAACTACGAAGAAAAGGGGTATTCTATTTCTCAGTCATGAAGATATGCAAGAGGCAAAGAAATCTATGAAAGAAAAGGGTATTAAAGCTGAAGATGTTAAGAATTTACCACCTATTGAGAAATACATGGTCTTGATAACCCGACACAGGTAGTGAAGGTAAATTCTCTCTATAGATTTGATGAAGGTGATATTCCTCGTTATAAGTCTGTTAGTCAATGCTTTGATGAGTTTGATAATTTTATTGTTAAACAAGAAAACTTCAATGCTTATGTTGGTAGACAATTGAAACGTAATGCTTATATGATTGAACACTTGACTGATTATATGTCTAGAGTTATAGGTGAACTTAAACTTATTAGTAAACATACTTCTATGGTCACCACTCAAGTAGAACAAGTGCTTAAAGCTCAAAATGATTTGCTCAATGAATTAAATGATAAGAAAAATGATAATGCTGTTAGAGTTGTGACTAGAGGTGGTAGAATGACTCAGGAACCTTTGTATCCTGAGGGCCACCCTAAGAGAATTGAGCAAGATTCTCAGAGAAATAATGTTGATACACCTAGTCCTTCTAAAAAGAAGAAGAAGAAAAATGATAGGACTTTGCATGCTTCTAGTGAACCTATTGTTGACACACCTGAGAATCCCAATGATATTTCTATTTCTGATGCTGAAAAACAATCTGGTGATGAACACAAACCTAGTGATAATGTTAATCACAATGTTCATGTCGATGCTCAACCTAGCAATAATAATGATGTAGAGGTTGAACCTGCTGTTGATCTTGATAACCCACAATCAAAGAATCAACGTTATGATAAGAGAGACTTTGTTGCTAGGAAGCACGGTAAAGAAAGAGAATCATGTGTTCAGAAACCCATGCCTTTTCCTCCTAAACCATGCAAGAAAAAGGATGATGAGGATTTTGAGCGCTTTGCTAAAATGATTAGACCTATCATTTTGCGTATGCGTTTGACTGATATGCTTAAAATGGATCCTTATGCTAAGTACATGAAAGATATTGTTACAAATAAAAGAAAGATACCGGAAGCTGAAATTTCCACCATGCTTGCTAATTATACTTTTAAGGTGGAATGCCTAAGAAACTTGGAGATCCAGGAGTACCAACTATACCATGCTCCATTAAAAGAAACTATGTTAAAACTGCTTTATGTGATCTTGGAGCCGGTGTTAGTGTATGCCTCTCTCTTTATATCGTAGTCTTGATTTGAATAAGTTGACACCTACTGAAATATCTTTGCAAATGGCCGATAAATCAACTACTATACCTGTCAGTATTTGTGAGAATGTGCCTGTTGTGGTTGCAAACGTTACTATCTTAATGGACTTTGTTATTCTTGATATTCCCGAGGACGATAGTATGTCGATTATCCTTGGTAGACCCTTTTTGAATACTTCAGGGGCTGTTATTGATTGCAGCAAAGGCAATGTCACTTTTCATGTTAATGATAATGAGCATACGATACACTTCCCGAGGAAGCAACCTCAAGTTCACAGTATCAATTCTATTGGCAAAATTCCATCGATTATTATTGGAGGTTTTGAATTTCCTCTTCCTACTGTCAAGAAGAAATATGATATTCTTATTGTTGGGGACATACATATCCCCATTGAGGTAACCTAGTGTTATTCAAAATTTCTCCGGTTCCGTGTTATTCAGAATGAGTTTGTTAACAAGACTTGATCAACCTTGTCAGTGGATTCCTTTTGATGAGCATGAGATGGATGAAGTTAGAAAGCACAACTCTATGTACCCCCCTTTTACTTTCTGTTATTTAGATTAAATAAAGCAAAAATAGTATTTTCCGTCTATTTTCTGAATTATCCGTGCAATAAAAAAAATACCCCAAAAATAAAAGTTCTCCAAATGCCCTGAAAATGAAATATGATTTTTTCTAGAATATTTGAGAATATCTGGCACTGAGAACACATCAGGGGGAGCCAGCACCTGGCCACAAGGGTCCAGGGCACGCCCACCCCCTGGGACGCGCCCCCTGCCTCGTGGGCCCCACGTGGCCCCCTTCACTTATTCCAGTACCCACACACTCCTTCTTCCTCCCAAAAAATCACTAACCAGCTCAAGCACGAGTTCTAGCTCATCTTACTGCCGCTTTCGATCTCCTTGCTCAAAGCTCCACTCACAAAACTGCTTTGGGGGATTGTTCTTCGGTATGTAGTATTTGTTCTATTGCTTTATTCATTGCAAATTTTTGCTGCTAAGGTGACCCTATTCTTGAGCTTGCATGTCAAATTTATATGGTCCCAAGCAGTTCTAATGCATGATATAGTCTCTAGGCACTTGTGAGAGTAGTTCCTATCAATTTTGTTGAGTTTGCTTCACTTTTATTTCGAGTTACTAAAATTTTCAGAAATTTTTCAGAGGAAGAAATATGTTTAGGAAAATGTACTAAGGTGGTTCTTCAAGGAAGCAAGGACCCAGGCCCGTAATACGTGATCCGGACGATGAACCACCGAGGGAAGCTCAAGTGCGGCCTTGTGAATGGCCGTCAGAGGAGTTTATGGTCCAAGCAGGCATCAAGGATGAATTTGATGCATATGTGCGTAATGCTGATCTTGAGGACTTCGTGTCAGATAAGTGCCTACAACACTACTACCTTACTGATTCCTTTATGAGAAGGTTTAAATTTACATCTTCGTGCAATTCTCACACTTTTTTGTTTGATCTTTATGATAAATCATATACCATGGACTTAGAAGATTTTAATACTGCTTGTAAACTCCCGCAGTGGGGCAATGTTAGTGAACCTCGTAAATCTGAATATAAAGACTTTCTTTTTTGTATCCTTTGTGGGTGAATCCAGAGAAATCACACAAGCTACCATAGGGAGCATTTATTTCCCCTCCATACATTATTTTGCTCTCTTTATAGGTAGATGCATTAACGATAAAGATGAAGCTTGTCACATGTGCGTTCCTGATCTTAGTGTCCTCAAGAGTGCGTTATTAGGTGATAAACAATATAACTTGGGGGCCATTGTTGCACGAAGGCTGCATCTTAATGGTACATGTGGAGATTTGTTTGGTGGAATTTATGCAACCCGTGTAGCTAATTATCTTGGTGTACCCATACATGGAAGTGACATGGAGTTGCATCCTACTTATCTAGATTATAGTGCCATGGTTAGCCATTAGTTTCTTGAGAGGAATCACTACAAAAAAAATACACTTTCGTGATGATACGTGTTTGTCACAGTAGGTCGCATTTTCTGTCATGCATGTACATCCATGACGATTTTATGACAGAATCAAGATAATCATATCTGTGCCGTCGTAGAAGTGTTCCATGACATTACCAAAATTATCATCACGGAAGTGTCCACTTCCATGACGATAAATCGCGTGTCACAGAAGTTCTTTCGTCAAGGGTGACCGACACGTGGCATCCATCGTAACGGAACACCGTTAAGCTATCGGGTCCAGTTTTGGATCCGATAACCCGTTAACATCTCAGACAAATGGGGATTTTCCATGTGTAAAATCATCATTGGCTGGAGGAAACACGTGTCAGCTCCGTGTTGGCACATGTGTCACTCATCCAATGGGCGAGATGCGCCGATGATATGGTGACACGTGGACTGGCCCAAAAGTGGCCCATAAAGTTTAAATGGGTCGGCCCAACTAAAGGCCCACAAGATTTTGCGGGCCATATGGGCTGGCCCAGCTAAAGGCCCAAGAGATTTTGCGGACCATAATGGGCTTGCCCAGCTAAAGGCCCACAAGATTTTGCGGGACATAATGGGCCGGCCCAGGTAAAGGCCCACAAGATTTTTGTGGACCATAATGGGCCGGCCTAGCTAAAGGCCCACAAGATTTTTGCGACCATAATGGGCCGGCCCAGCTAAAGGCCCACGAGATTTCGTCGGCCATAATGGGCCGGCCCAACTGTAGGCCCACAAGATTTTGAGGACCCTAGTAGGTCGGCCCATTAACTGATCTGCCATGTTTTGGGCCAAATGCCGGCCCATATTTGATCCGGTCCATTAATGGCCTCCCATGTTCCGGGCCTAATAATGGCCCATATGAGATCCGGCCCATTCAAAGCCTACCACGTTCTGGGCCAAATTACGGCCCAGATCAGGTCCGACCCTTTAAGAGGCTTTGGGCTAAATTATGGCCCATATCAGATTCGGCCCGTCAACTGGGCGCTATGCTTTTGGGCCCACTTGCTAAAGGCCCATTTAGTAATTCGGCCTGATATTAGTTTCGGCTTGTTAAGGGCCCGTTTAACATTTCGGCCTGTTAAGGGCCGTCGGTTTACTCGGCCTATTAAAGGCCCGAATCTACTAGTGGGCCAGTTTACATTTAGGCCTTCTAACGGACCAAGATGACGGGGCCCATGATGCGGGTCATACATCGTTATTGCATGACGACCCGATTATGTACCGTAATTTTCCCTGTTCAAGAATTCATCCGATTAACCAGTTAACTTGCCGATTAATCCCTACTCCTAGGGTCACCGAGTAGCCTATAAACCGGTAAATCGTCCGATTAATTGAATAAATGGCCGATTAACTTGCCGATTAGCCAATTAATCCCCTACTCACCAGCCAACCGAGCAGCTACCAGTTAACGATTTCCTCAACAATGGTAATTTTACGATTTGGCCGGTTTACTGCGAAGAGAGGATATATATACAGTAAAATAACTGCAACATCGTGAATAAGAAAAAAATCTAGACTAAACAAAAAAAATTACGGCATATTACATCCACTGGGCATCAAAGTTTGTCACTATGATAATAAAGCACAAACAGACAGCAGATTACATACACTGGGCATCAAAGATCGCCACCAGTGCAATTAAACACGCCGACAAAATAATATACAAAACCAACAGCACTTCAATAGAGTTCAAGAAAGGTTAGCCCTGCTGGGGAGCAGCAGCGCAAGCAGCTGAGCAAACTGATGAGACTGCGCTTGTTTAACACATATATCCTCCTCACTCTGAAAGATAAACAAGCAGACAGATGACAACTTTTGCACATAAAAGTATCAGTGCTGACAATTCATCACTGTCGGTGTCAAAACCGGCGGATCTTGGGTAGGGGGTCCCGAACTGTGCGTCTAGGCGGATGGTAACAGGAGACAAGGGACACGATGTTTTTACCCAGGTTCGGGCCCTCTCGATGGAGGTAAAACCCTACTCCCGCTTGATTAATATTGATGATATGGGTAGTACAAGAGTGGATCTACCACGAGATCAAAGAGGCTAAACCCTAGAAGCTAGCCTATGGTATGATTGTTGTTAGATCCTCTGGACTAAAACCCTCGGTTTATATAGACACCGGATAGGGCTAGGGTTACACAGTCGGTTACAATGGTAGGAGATCTACATATCCGTATCGCCAAGCTTGCCTTCCACGCCAAGGAAAGTCCCATCCGGACATGGGACGAAGTCTTCAATCTTGTATCTTCATAGTCCAGAGTCGTAGCGGTGATAGTTCGCTATCCGGACACCCCTAATCCAGGACTCCTCGGTAGCCCCTGAACCAGGCTTCAATGACGACGAGTCCGGCGCACATATTGTCTTCGGCATTGCAAGGCGGGTTCCTCCTCCAAATACTTCATAGAAGATTTTGAACACAAGGATATTGTCCGGCTCTGCAAAACAAGTTCCACATACTACCGTAGAGGGATTAACCCTTGCACAGATCTCTGTGGCGTATTCCATGCGGCATGACATCACACCACGGCCAGGCCTTTATCTGAATCGTTTTTCTTGTTCCACCTCGGTAGCGTTTTAGCGAGGCGGTTTCCTTGGCACGTCTTATCAAAGCGGAGATCGTTCCCCCTTATTCCGGGATTCCCATCAATACAGACGTGGGTAACCCAACCGCGCCATTGATTACGGCGCTTGGGAGATAAGCGAGTTTCACCGGTGGCGGGGACGCATAGCTTCGTCCGTCCATATAAGGGGATAAGGATCCACCTTTTCACCTACGCCTTCTTCCTCCTTTGCTCATCCATTTCCGCGCACTCGAGCTCCAGCGTCCAAGTCCGCACATCCCACCTCAACCTTCTCCAACTATGTCCGGAGCGGTAGGCAAGTGGATGGCCACGGAGGGGCACATCAAAAAGCTGCGGAGGGCTGGATACTTGTCCAGCGGCATCACGCACCGGCTCCCTGACGAGGGGCAGCTCATTCCAACCCCCAGGCCCCATGAGAGGGTGGTGTTCCTCACCCACTTCCTCCGCGGACTAGGTTTTCCACTTCACCCATTTGTCCAGGGGCTCATGTTCTACTACGGCTGGACTTCCACGATCTGCCCCAAATTTCATCCTCAACATCTCGGCGTTCATCGTCAGGGTAGGCGAAACCTTCCTTCTGCATCCAGCCCCACTTCGCTTATGGCTGAAGATCTTCAATGTCAAGCCGAAGGTAGTGGGCGGCCGCCAAGCGGAGTGCGGAGGTGCCATGGTTGGCAAGATGGCCAAAGTCCTATGGCTCGAGGGCTCCTTTGTGGAGACCATAAAGGGGTGGCAATCAGGGTTGTTCTACATCATCGAGCCGCGCGACTCTCAATGGGCGGCGGCCCACTAATTCCGATCTGGCTTCCCCACACGGCTCACATCATGGAAAGAGACGGGCCTGGCGTGGGGTAATTCGGACGAGCTGTCCGGACTCCAAACCTGCGTCCGAAACCTGGTGGACAAGAATCTCAAGCTTGTCAATGTAATCCAGGTGATGCTCATCCGCCGGATTCTCCCATGCCAACAACGGGCCTTCAAATTGTGGGAGTTCGATCCGCACAGCACCAAACTTCTGAAAAGGCTCTTCGACACTACGTGCGAAGATGCACGGAAGGTCTTGTTCATACGCCGAGGCTCCGCATCCGCCATCAAGATCGCGGATTCAGCTCGCAGCACCAAGCTACCGAGGTGAGCTATTTTACCCTTTACGGGACTCTTGTTTTTCGTAGTTTGACTCTATGTGGGATGTAAAACTCCCTAACCTTTGACAGGACTGGCTGAAGACGTCCGGACAGATTAACTGTCTAGCCCCCTTGCCAGAAGACCCAACGGACGCCCGATTGACGGGGCTGCTGGCTCCGGCACCTCACGTGGTGCCGGAGAAGAAGGCCAAGAAGAAGGCCACGGGAACTCGAAGGAGCTCCCGGCGTCAGGTGCTATCGGACTCATCATCCGACGAATCTGAGGCGGAATCCTCCTCTGAGGACAAGGAGGAGGAAAAAGAAGCCTCTCCCCCAGCGGGGGCAGAGAAGAAAAGGAAGTCCGCCCCGACTGGGGAGGCCGGAGGGTCCAAGAAAGGAAGGACTCTTCCTCTGGATTTCTCCACCAACGCCGACAACGACGAGGAGGAGTGGCCAACAAGGGCCAAGCCCCTGGCGATGTCCGGACTCTGGAATAGCTCATGACTTTTTATTTGTCGCGTAGTGTCTTCTAACGCCGAATATAACCATGCAACCCGCCCAAGGACGAGCTCGCCGCTTCATCGAGCGGCTCCCCTCCTCCACTCGTGATGCAGACGACACCGCGGTGGAGTCCCAAAAGGGGCCCAGCCAGGAGGAGGTGGTCCTGGAGGCGCCGCAAGGTGACCTCCCGGACTCCGGGCGCAAAGGGGGCGAAACCCCAGAGGGCTCTAAGTCTGGCCTGTCTTGGGACTCCGTCTGGAACCTTCTGGTTCCAAGTCCGCAAGCGACCCCTTCGTAAGAAGGGTAAGACTATGACGCCGGTGACCTCCGTCCATCCGAAGGCACCGGATAGCTTGCTGGAGGCGCTTAACGGCGCCTCCATCGACGAGGAGCACCGCACTGTTATGAGTGTGGTGATCCAGAAAGTTCGATCCGCCAAGAGCGGGCTGGTAAGCTTATACCGACCTTCTAACAAGGCTTTGAGGTAAGTTTAGAATATGTAAAAATATTACCGCATAGACAGTAGCCCTCGATGCTTAGTTCGGTGTTCGGGAAGAAAAGCGGACCGAGGATCTAAAAGATATACGCATGAGTCTAACATAAGTATGTCAATATGGGAATGCAGGCTGCGCTTGACCTCTGCCCGTCTTGATCGCGGAGGTCAATGCATTGAAGCAGAGCCTCGAGCGGTCCGAGAACGAGCTCGGCCTTGCCAAGAAGCAGCTCGAGGACAATGAAGGTAAGTAATACCTTCTTAAAGTAATACCTTATAGAAAGGATTTGGTTACAAAAATGACAGGACTAACGTGGGTATTGTAGGGGCCATGAACGAGGTGGCGACCACGAAGGCGGTGTCCACGGCCAAAAAGCAAAGCGGTCGCGGAGCGCACCGAGCGAGAGAAGCAGGAGGCGCGGGTGGCGGAGGTGCGGCAAGAGCTCCAGCTCTCGTGGAAAAACACGAGAGTTTGGAGCATGACTCAAGACTTCGAGTCCGAGCTCGCCTCGGCTCTTGAGAGTGCCAAAGCCGCTAAGGCCGAAGCCCAAAAAGCCATCCAAGAAATTGAAGCATTAAAGAAGATAGCGGCGGGTAAGGCATTCTTTATGCAAAGCAGGCATGCGAAAGTGAATTACCTATTACTTACCCGAATCCGGAGCTCTCCAGGAGCATTCGCAGATCTGCCCCGTAGTGTGTCTGATGCTGCCGCGTTCTACCGCGCCAAGGAGGGGAGCTCGACGAAAAAGGTGTTCTGCACTACTAGGAAAAGGCCTACTAATGGCGCACCCAATTCGGCCATTAATGGCGCATTAGTGGTGCGCCATTAGTGCCATGCCATTAGTATATTTTACTAATGGCGCACCACTGGTGCGCCATTAGTATCTGGTATACTAATGGCGGACCTCAGATGCGCCATTAGTATATACAACGATGCGCCATTAGTATCCCTCCTGTGGGAACATGTATACCAGGTGCTTTGGCATACTAATGGCGCCTGGCAACAAGATGCGCCATTAGTAACCCGGCATACTAATGGCGCCTTTGCTTAATGATGCGCCATTAATATCCTTTGGCATACTAATGGCGCCTTTGTGATGTGATGCGCCATTAGTATGAATATTAGGTTTTTTTTATTTTTTAATTTTCTGTTTTTTGCACAGGTTACAAAATGTATAATTGGACAAAATATAGACATCACACATCAACAATAGATTCATCGAATACAATAGAAGATTAGTCTCTGAATACAATTCATCATATTAGTCTCCGAATACAATTTATCATATTAGTCTCCGAATTGAAAAGACCGAACAAAGATAGAACATTATATTACAAGTCTCGAGACCGCGAGTAGCGAGTTTGTCTTCACATTACAAGTCGATATCGATCATCTAAACTACCATCACATAGAAGAGAGCTGCGGTCATCACGATGAGCATCATCACGATGAAACTTCGTCTTCATCCGGTTCCTCCAACGCTCCCTCCCTCTCCCGCTAGATAGCGGGCGTATCTAGATTCGGCCTCGGCCCTAGTGGTGTACCCTTTGTAACTGTTATCGCTGAATCGGTGAACCTGTCTCCGACACTCCTCCCGATCGTCAGAGACTCCGGAACCTTACCCTTGTACACGACATACGACGTCATCGCTTTGCACTTGCCAAACGAAACGTTAGTACCAATTCACAGACAATACATAAGCAATATATAAGTATGCAACAGACCGATCGGAAGAGAAAAGCAAGACATTAATAGCATCGATTACATCTAAGTTGAACGACTCTCGAAACCAAAGAGACATACTACAAGTTCATTAAAGTTTAATTACAACAGGAGCCAATCGATGTTTCAGAACTAGACACAGCATCACTGCTTTCGAGTCGACTCAAGGGACCGGAGCGTGGATGAAGCCGCCATCTATCGTGGGAGTCATGAAATAACGGGTGTTGTCAGCCTGCATTTGTAGCATTGTGTCGATGTCACTGTTGGACGGTTGATTTCGAGGTAGAACTGCCCCAGTACGAAGGACATCTTGATGGATGATTTCCGCAAACTCCATTTGGATGCGAAAGAATTCTTGTCGATGTCTGCGTCTGGATTGCCGACACGCCGCGGCCCAATCTTTGAGTTTACTCGGTAGCGAAGTTGATGATGGTCCCGTCACGATCGCCGCATGTGATGGATGGCATAGTAGGCACCCTTCTCGATTGCCAGCGGTCGCTTGACGCAGCGTAACATCGTATTGTGGGAGAACACGTGCTTGCCGTGCTTACGAATAGGCCTGTGAAGGTGCCTCCAGATTTGGCGTGGCCGGGAGAACATCATCAAGAACCTTCTTGACATTTGTGTAGTCTACGTTCATCGACGGTCCGGGTCGAAAATCGTGGCCATGGAATATTTGGGGCTTAGGAGGATGAGCGTGCAATGTGTGTCACCGCCGAAAACACGGAATGTTAAAAGAAAAACGATCGAAATCTAAGAATTCATATGTTACGGGCGGTTGAGGGGAGGACTTACTCGGGAAAGTAAGGCACGAGGAAGTTATCCTTATCTTGGTTTGCCGTAATGACGCCTTCGAGGTAAGAACTTCGCGACTTGCGGTCCCCTCGCTGCCCAAGATCTTGCACGCATGTAGAAGGGGTCGACTATCACGATGTCCGGGGTCTTGTCGCGAATGATCCGCATCTCCATACTCAATGAAAATAGCTGAACGAAGGTGTAGTGCAGCGGATGAAGGTTCAACATAGCGTGGATGTCATCAAACCGCAGGACGATCGTACGCCCGATGGAGTTATCCACAAAGCCCTTGCCCTCCGCACCTTGGCGCGAAAACCGGTATGCCACATCCTTCCCTCTGAGACGCCGCTTCTCCAAAGAAAGAACACTGTCATGCAGACTCCGCATAGCACCGGTTGCAGCATTGAGCATATTTGTCGGTAGCATCGCCCTACCCACCACATGCACCCTCCTCGAGATATCCTTAGGTGAAGGTGGCCCGTCCTGAGCACGGATCGCATTTCGGTGCCGGCTGGCTCGCACCCTTGTTAGTCTTTCTTTTGCGTGCCTTCTTCTTCTCCTGTAATGGGACCGAGTTACGCTCACAGACCGCCTTCTTGAGTGTGTTGGGGCTGATAATATTCCGCACCTCGCCTATCGAGGCTCGTGTGAAGTCGGCAGGGAGGCGTCTCTGAGAGCTGAACGGCAGACGACGCCTGTTGCAACTTGGCTTCTCCGTGGTACCAGCTAGATCGCGCACGTCTTTTGTTGGGTTGGGTTCTTGAGAAGGAGGCCCCATGAAGTCGCCATCGTACCCATGATCGGCAAAGTACTGATCGACATTGCCAAATGTATCATCGTCGTCGTCGTTACGATCCTCGTGCCATATGCATGTTTGGATCCGATGGCATAGGGATGTCCGGCACCGTTGCGGCGGTCTTGCCATGGGGCTGACTTGGCGCCGCACGATGGCGGTGTTGTCTTTGGGTGGTGTCCCCGCCCCAAACGAATCTGGCTCTTCGCCAAAGCGAGGGGCCAGCTCGAGGCGGCGAGGTTCATCACGTCATCATCGTCGGCCCCGACGGGTCGAATCTGAGGTAACAACTCGTCGCAGCCTGGCAGCACCCGAACCAGTTGAACCCTAAACAAGTTGGGTGGCATCTGGGTACCGTGGAACAAGGGGTTGCCCGGTTGAATGATTTTGCCCTTGGCGACATCGACCAACTCGTTGTTCACAAAGTGCAGGAGAGTGCACTAACGTCGGCGGCGCCCTGCGAAAACATGTAGGGCGTCGGGGATGCCCGGTCAAAGGCAAGGAGATGAAGTCCTCGGCGAGAGAGGCTTAATTAGTTACCGTGATGATGGCGCCGAGCTCGGCTAATGTCGAGGCACCGCCAACGGCGGGCGTGCGATTGACGGAGGGGCCGCTTGTCGCAGAGGTGCCGGCAGCGTACACCGGGTGCATTAAGCTCCGTGCGGCGTCGGAGACACCAATGCCGCCTCCGCCGGAGACACCAATGGCCCCGCCATCGCATTCTGCGAGTTGTTGGCCGTGAAGCTAGGAATCGGGGGCGGCCCTTGTTGGCCGCCCGCAATCCACGCACTCAACCCCTCGATCAAGGTAGGCACAATGGCGGTGATCGTCGCTCCGAGTTGTTGTTGCACTTGCTCTTTGACAATCTCCGGAATCCGCGCCACCTGTGCCTTGAGTTCTTGAACCTCGCGCTACCTGGCTTTCCGAGCTGGTCTTTTCTCCTTTCGCCCACCATTGTTATAGTATGACGACCATTTTGTCGACAAGCCTTTGCCGGCCACCACGACCAGGTGACGTCGACTTCTTGAGCTTATCCTTGTTCTTCATTACATTCAACGCCCTATTTAGAGTGGTGTCCCAAGGGTTGCTCTTAGTCGACCCAGCTCTGCTTTCGATCGCTGCGGAAGGAATGTGAACCATTTAGAAATTTGGCTTCATTAATTAGAATGCAACCATATGGAGCTAATTACGCGGGGTGTATTCCTTACTGTAACAAGCTCAAGCGCCACGGTCTTCGGATCCGTGGTAAGCTCCTTTGTTTTCGGGTCCTTCTTGTACCGGCCCCGACAAAGTTCCCGGTCCGCTTGTCACCGTATTTATCGAAGAGGCGGTAGGCCTTGCTCGCACGGTCCGCCTCCTCCTTGTTCCATATAGGCTCCGCCACTCTGTAACCGCCCGGGACCGAGTGTGTGTTCCCTAAGTTCAGCTCCCGCATTTCTTTCCCCCACTGACTTGATTGGGAGTTTGCGGTGCTCGAGCAATTGATCTTGAAGTCGTTGTAGTCATCTTCAGTGATCGAAGGATTTTTCTCCTTGATCTTCTCATAACTCTCACCTTTCTCGATCATTCTCTTCACATTGCTTTTCCAAGTAGGCAGGGCCTTGCTCATCTTCGTGAGGGCAACATTGTTCACTTTATTCCCTTTGAGGCTTGTGTTTTCAAATTCAGTGGGGAACTTGTATCGTTCGTGCAGCTTCATGAAGAGGAGGTTGCGCAAATTCCCTCGGTCGGGATGCCTCAGGTGCTCGGTGTTGAACGAGACGGTGCACCGGAGAATGCACCCTAGCTGAAGCGAGTACCCCTTGACTATTCGTTCGGGCGCCGTTGGATTCCCGTCGGAGTCCACTTCAGTAACTTCCTCCTTGAGGGTGCGGAGCATGGTCGGGCGCCGGTCATTCCGTTGCCTCTTCGGTTGGCTGCCATCTATGCATGCGCTGCCATCATCAGTGGTGGCATCCTCGGCAGCACCATCAGTGGTGGCATCAGCGGGGTCATCCTCGGCGGTACCATCAGTGGTCTCAGGATCAGTGGGGAAGGCGGCATCCTCATACAAGTGAGGTTGTTCCTCCATCTCCTGGGATAGCTCCTGAATCGCCTTGCCGCCCGAACCCCGGCATCATCGTTGTTGGCCATGTTTCTCTCTAAATAGGAACAAAGTTTGGTCAAAAAGTTGGTTATTGTCAAGGAACAAGATCATGGTCTCATCATTTAGGGTTTTTCGACACCGAGGCATCCTAAAAGCTAAGCTTTTATCATTGAGGGTTTTTCGATACCGAGGCACCCTAAAAGTCTAAGCTTTCATCATTAGTCACAAGTACCCCGGCCCATGCATTAGTCACAAGTACCCCATATGTCCTATTTTTAGCAAAGTCATTTTAAAATTCACGGAAAATTTCAGCATGACCTTTGCTGAAAATAGGACATATGGAGTACCCGAATTTGCTGGAACGGAAGTTTATCGACATTCCAGCAAACTCAAGGGCCTCTCGAGTGGACAAGGCAAAAAAGGCCTCCATCACAACATGGAAAATACATTGGCATGTGAAGAGGTGAAACAATATATGCATCTCCAAGCAGTATCATTCAACATTTTGGACAAACCACTACAAGCAATCGGGATCGAGATACAAGAAGAATGTGAGAAAATGCAGACAAATACTAACAGATTGAGGTGTTTAACTTGTGGTGCTCTACGTGCTATTAACATTTCAAGTCAAAACCTTTTCTGGTTAGTAAGTGTTTCTTGAGCATATGTATGTAGTAAGTGTTTACGCTCTCGGTGTTTCGTAACACATATTTTAGCTACCTAGTACCAAGTGCTATTACCCAGCAGTTAATTAGCTTTTGCTTTTGCTTTTCAAAGGCCAAATTCTAGCTAGTACCAAAGAAATTAACATCTAGCAGCAATCATTTTCAAATATATATACACTGGACATTTTAATATTAACCTAAGGAAAAATGAATAGTTAGGTTAATTACCCACCGTTAGTTATTCACCGATGCTTTGTTCTACACTTTGATGCAAATTAGTATATAGAAGAAGCTATTTACTAGCAGTACCATATATAAAAGACATTCACCGATGCTATTTACTAGCGTACTAGCAGTTTTTTTTCTTCTTCAATAATCAGTATTGTCCATCGATCAGTATTGGCCATATATAAAAGACATTCACCGATGCTATTTACTAGCAGTAGTAGCAGTTTTTTCTTCTTCATTAACTGTACTAGCAGTTTTTTCTTCTTCATTAATCAGTATTAGCTATTTACTAGCAGTACTAGCACTTGGATCATATGCTAACGCTACATTGATACATCATCATGCTGGGTAATATTAAACCCAAGCAACTTTATAATCAACCCAAGATACATCAACTCGTGACCGTCTCCGCCTAATAAAAACAGTCATGCCAGCATATAGTATATAAATCTGAATTTGTGTTTACAAGAAGAGTGCCCATTGCAATGTAAACTTGAGAACACAACTCACCTCAAGTGCAGGATATAGCAGACACCTACTTCTTCAGTCAAGTGCATAAAAGACCGTTTGCAGAACCTGTTTAGTCAGAGTTGAACATTAGAATCCATACTATGATCTACTATGCTTGTAAAGGAACACCTGCTAGCTAGGCATTGTCGAGTTGCCACATTAGATTGTCGATGAAAAAAAAAATGAAGAAGAAAAAGCCATGCATGCATCGGTTTGCCAAAACAGAGCACTTTAGTCCTCTGTTTTTGCTAACTGCTACACATACCCCCAAGTGAACCACCACAACATCTAAAAGCTAACAATTGTTTTTGCTTATATAATCAGACTTTTGTGCTAAAAACCATAGAACAACTGCTCCAAATTTCTAAATAAACTGCCATTTCATTTTATTCAATAATGAACTGTACTCTTTATGGGTTTTTAGTTAAATGCAGAAAATCCAAAGTTAATTCCGCCGGCTTTTCTATGTTTTTTATACATAACTGCTAAAACCCTAGGAGTTAACCGAGCCACCAACAGAATATGGACTTAAAAGAGAGAGTCACGGACGGTGGCATGATACATTTTCATAAAATTAGCTAGTTTTACTTATGGTGCACAAAGGAACAAGTATCGCCGTGCACTTAGAAAAAATGAAGGAACTTCTCTCTACCACACGTAATCTGATTCTTTCACATTGCTTGTCTTTTCCTTTTTTTACTCAATAACGGTAAGCACTAATACTCTTAACTGCACTATAGAAACTGAACCAAATGAACTCCATGGGTGCTGCCATCTCACCCGTCATTGACGCACGAATGAAACAATTTTTATAACTGGTGTTTGTTCTTCTCAAAGTATATTCCTTAATCGCAATGGCTAACTGCTGAAACTATACGTAATACCAAAAACACAAACATAAAGAACTAGATTTGAGAAATTCGTAAACTATAAACTATGTAATCGCTGAATTATACACAACCGCTTCCAAGGCCTACTAGTGTTTTTCAGAGAGAACAACCATGTACAGTTAAAAAATGGTAACTGTGTTGGGGGAAGTTGATGTTGCTCGATGCCCCAAGTGAGGCTGGCTGATTTAGGGAAATTAAATTCACCATTTTTTCGGGTAAAGCTACCCGTGATAGGGGCGCCGAGGCGGCGGGCAGCGAAGGCCGAGGCGCCGAGGCGCCGAGGCGGGCGCTTGGGCGGCGTCAGGCGCCGAGGCGGTGTCGAGGCGCCGAGGCGGCGCCGAGGCGGGCGTTGAGGCGCCGAGGCGGCGGGCAGCGCAAGGCCGGGAGAGGAGAGGGAAGGGATCGAGGGCGAGGCGAGGGCGAGGGAGAGAGGGATAGGTTTGGGCCGGGAGGAAATATGGATGGGGCGGCACAATACTAATGGCGCACCACACCGGTGCGCCATAAGTACATCCATACTAATGGCGCACCTCACCCCGTGCGCCATTAGTATTTTTGTTGATTTCGCCGAGCCAACAGGTTATCTTCCACCGACCTGATCCACATTAAGTTCCTCTACTAGCTCGACCGTCGCCAGCCAGTTCTCACACCAGGAGGTCCTGGGTTTGATTCCTGTGCTCCACAATTTTTTTATGCATTTAAAATGCTGTTTGATACTTATTTGTGTTTAAATATGTTCAAACTTGTTTAAATCATAACAGTAATATTTTTTATAAGACAGTAATAATTTTTAAAAATATCATCAAACAGTAATGCCGGTGGAGCGGGGAGGTGCGGGGGTGCGGGGGTCGGCGGGCGGTTGAGTAGGGAGGGTGCGGGGTCAAGGCGGTTGAGTAGGGGAATCGAGGGTGCGGGGGTCGGCAGCCGGTGGACTGGGGTGCTTTCGGCGAGGGGGACCGGATCTGGCGAGGTGGGATAGTGATCGAGATGGAGGGGGATCGAGATCGAGTGTCCATGAAATTTAAAAATATTCATGATAGTTTAAAAAGTGCCGATGAAATACAATCGAGAAATGAAGGCTACAATTTAAATACAATCGATCTTAGCTAGCTATCTGTTCACAATCTTCTTGCCCTTCTTTTTCGCAAATGGAGTTCTTCCGTGGAACGGACGCATTTTAGGTAGGGTGGTCCCGCTTCTTCTTGTGGTGTATGTTGCTACTTCATCATCGTCTTCATGTTCGATCCTCGGGTTGCCCATTTGTCGAAGTCTTGCTCATTGGCTACTCCATCCATTCCGATGATCTTCCTTTGCCTCTCCTCACGACAACACAACCGGGCTTTGACGGGTCGGTAATGAAGAAGCATTGGTCAACTTGGGAAGCCAGTACCCATGGCTCATTTTTTCATGGGTGACGCTTATGCTCATGATCTTGGATTTGGCTTCGGGTATAACCATGGTGATGAAATACCGGTCTTCATTTAGGACGGTCTTCGCCCATCCGACATGGAACATCGACCTTCTCTCCAACAGACTCAGCTCCCAGATCTCCTCGATCCTTCCGTAGTATCTGTCCTTGTCATTACCGGTGTAGGATTCCATCGTTACCCGGAGTTCGATAACCATCGCTCTTCATGTCCTTGGCCTCGGTGTAGAATGTGTAGTCATTGATATCGTCGCCTCATAGGTCATCAGGTTGTGCTCGGCGCTCGTGACAAGGCGAATATGAGTTGTTCTTCCGCGGAAGAATCCTCATGTAAAGGGTACGCATGTAAGCTTCGCTTGAACCAACACGTGAAACATGAGTTGTGCTCTTTGATTATATCTCCGTCCGTCCTCTGTTGGCCTCTCGGTCATTGTACGTCTTCTTAATAAAGGTTTTGTGCTCTACCACCCAAGGATCGACCACGCCTATGTGTTGTAGCGCCGACTAGGTTTGCTCTTTCAAAGTCGGCGAAGTCGACCCTCGAAGTCGACATGCATTTCGCGGCGACCCTCACGGTGACCCCATCCAGCGAGCCTGCCGAGGTGCCTATTGACGGGCAGACCAACGGGGTTCTCGATGCCTAGATAATTCGTGCAGTAGGAGATGCACTCTTCGGTCAGAAAGCCCCTGGCTATACTTCCCTCTGGACGTGACATGTTGCGAACGTATCCTTTGATGACACCATTCATCCTTTCGAACGGCATCATCAGCGTGCAGGAACGCCGGCCCGAGTTGGATGATATCCTCCACTATATGGACCAGCAGATGCACCATAACATCGAAGAATGCGGGCGGAAGTACATCTCAAGCTCGCATAGTATCACCACGATCTCTTCCTCGTAGCCTTCGAGTTGCCTCACGCCAATCGACTTCCGAGATGACGTCGAAAAAGTTGCATAGGCCAAATAGCGTTTCACCGGACGCAAGGCCCATGATCCCAATGGATTGCAACTGGAAGTATCTGCGTCATCAAGACGTGATACGTGAGACTTCATCCCACCGAACTTCGCTTCACTGGTCTAGGTATCCGCTTATCTTCCCACAGAATCAGTAAGGAAGTTTTACTCCTAGGAGGCAGGTGAAAACTGCTCGATCTCCTCCTCGACTTAGAGTGAAGCACGCGGAGGGTAGTCATTTCCGGTCTTCTTGGCCTTTTGCCTTTCTGACGACTTCATCGTGTCCCGCTTCGCCTCATCATCATCATCATCATCATCATCATCATCATCATCATCATCATCATCATCATCATCATCATCATCATCATCATCATCATCATCATCATCATCATCATTAGCGTGAAGCTCCCGCTCGATGCCCATTGATTTCAAGTCCGCCCTTGCTTTCGGCCCATCTTTGGTCCTCTCGGCATGTTGAGCAGGGTACCAGCAGACTCTCGCACACGTTCTTCGTGATATGCATGACATCAAGGCTGTGAGGCACACGGTGGATCTTCCAAGACGGCAAGTCCCGTAAAACAGACCTTGTTTTCCATACCTTCAGCCAGCTCTGGCGCCTTTTGCTTCTTTCCGGCTCTGGCGCCTTTTGCTTCTTTCCGGCAAGGCGGTCTTTCCAATTTTTCAACAGCTTGTCTATTTCCTCGCCGCTCCTCGTGCAGGCGTTTTTCGGGTTCGGTTTCACCATCGAACAGATCCTTGCGTTTCCTCCACGGGTCATCGTCAGCGAAGCCACCTTCGATGTCCCATGAACACGGTTTTCAAAGACCCGGATCTCTATCTAGTCATGGCGATACGTTGTGTCATCCATGCACCTTACGCATCCAGAAAATCCGTGGACTACCTGCCCATGAGATATCCAGAATCGAGATATTCGTGCACCGTCGTGAGTAGTGCGACTCTCATAGGGAAATATTCTTTCTGCGGCGTCCCACGTATTGGTGGCGTTTTCCACAGCGTGTCAAGCTCCTCTTCAAAGCAGCCCCAGACATGATTGATGTCATTCCCTGGTTGTTTCGGGTCCTTCAATTAGCATACTCATGTGAATGTACTTCCTCTTCATGCACAACCGGGGAAGGTTGTACATCCACACAAACACAGGCCGGGTGCTATGTGTGCTTCTCGGCTGCCAAACGGATTGACTCCATCGGTGCTCGCGCCAGCATGATGTTCCTTGGATCGCTCCCAAATTCTAGGTCTTCGAAGTTCAACGCTTGCCATCGCTCGCATCCTTAGGGTGACTCAAGCATCTTGTCTTTTTATCTATCTCCGGATCATTTGCGTCATCTTCTCGCTTCTTCTCCTCCCTATCCGCTGCGTACAACGCAGGAGCTTTGCTACCTTAGGGTCCGCGAAATACCGCCGCAGACGAGGGAGTGATCGGAAAGTACCACACCACTTTTCGAGGAGCTTTCTTCCTCTTCTTGTATCGAGTGACGCTGCACACGGACATATGGTAGACTCCGCGTGCTCGTCCCGATAAATGATGCAATTGTTCATGCACACATGGTATTTCACGTGCGGTAAATCCAGAGGACACACGATTTTCTTCGCCTCCTCCAAACTGGTCGGGCACTTGTTCCCCTTGGGAAGACGTTCGTGTCAGAATGACATGTTCTCATCGAAGCATCGTCGGTCATTTTGTGTTTTACCTTCATCTCCGTGAGCCATGAGCATTACTTTCGGTGGGTATCCTCGGCCTGCATCCTTCATACAATGGAGTAACCGCGTCTAACTCAAGTTGATCCATCTTGGCTTTCTCTCGGGCGGCAGCTCTTGCGTTATCCGTCTGCTTGAGAAGCAACTCTTGAATATTAGGGTCCTGCACCCAGCCCATCGATGGTCCAGCGCCGTCTGCTCCGCCGGCATCATCATCTTCATGATCATGCCCGTCGTCTTCTCTGGCATCTTCCTCATCATCATGTCCTGCATCTTCTACATGATGACTGTATGCAAGATCACCGTCGTGATCATCTCCTCGGGATTCTTCGTCTTCTCGCCCGCCCGAAACGCGTTGGTTGTCTTGCTGCCCTTCCTCATTTCTTGCGGCCCCCATGGACGACTTCGTAGTCATCTTCATCACCTTGCCACCGATAGCCATCCATGAAACCACGCAAGAGCAGGTGGTCCCACCTGCCGGAATCCAGTCCGCAATAAGGCTCTTTAGCTTGCATCTTCGACACGCACATCTTATCTCCGTCTCGTTCTTTTGAAGCATCTCGCCTTCAAGGACCTCAAAACCTATTCACGATGCCTTCGGTCATCGTATGACCATGGTCGTCAAGGGTAGAGCAAAAGCGATATTTTAGAACCAAGAAAAATTTGGCATGACTTTCCTAAAAATAGGACCAAAGAATGCTTAATGCCAAAATTCTCATTAAACGGAAATGAATCAACATTCCGCAAAATATTGGCAACTATCGCATTTCAAATACCGGTACACCTCCAAACACAAACACATATGCAACACCACAAACATATGCAACACCACGAACATACATAGATCTAGCTAGGCCATAAAAAGTGCATGTGCACATTGTTGTAGGGAGAACAACATAAATATAGCTTCCTCTTACTTACCTATCAAAACAAGGTAATTTAACCACTTAATTTGAATGAATCTATGGTGGAAATGAGGTGAAAAAGAGGAGGCACTCGAGACAAGGAGGAGGTGGAGAGAATGAAGTGGGGAGAAAGTGAGTGTGGGTAGGAGAGGCTGTCCAAAATATCTTGTTGCTGCCCACTTACTAATGGCGCACCAACTCTAAATGCGCCATTAGTAATCTAGGTTACTAATGGGGCACCTTCTGGTGGTGCGCCATTAGTAGTTTTACAAAAAACATACTAATGGCGCCTTTGTTCCACCGCGCGCCATTAGTAGTTTTGCAAAAAAAGGAATAAAAATATAATAAAAAAACAACATTAGTGGCGCACTTTTCGATAGTGCGCCATTACTAGTTACAACTAGTAATGGCGCATCGAGTCCTGATGCGCCATTAGTATGTTTGGACAGGCGCACTAGTTCAAAAAAAATTGATACTAATGGCGCACCTTGGGCCAGGTGCGCCATTAGTAGTTTCAACTCTAATGGCGTATCAGAAGGTGGTGCGCCGTTAGTATATACTAATGGTGCACCGTTAGTATATACTAATGGTGCGCCGTTAGTATATAGTAATGGTGCACCGCTTGTCTGGTGCGCCATTAGTGTCAATCCCATCTATAGCCCTTTTTCTAGTAGTGCTGGTCTCAGTATGCTGAGGCCGGACTGGTCGAGCTCCACAAGGTCGCTGAACAGGCCATGAAGGGCCTCATAATTCGGCTGTGGCCATTGGAAGCCATGCCTGGGAGCTACTTCGGGCTAGTGCGGCGGCTGGTGGACGCCTGTCCATGGATTGAGGTCATCAAGCGCTCCGTCTGCATTGAAGGTGCCCGTCGGGCCCTTGCACATGCTAAAGTGCACTGGGGCAAGCTTGATGCTGAGAAGCTTGTGACGGACGGGCCACCGAAGGGCAAGGAGCATCGCAAGCCCGAAATGTACTATGAGGGCGTCATGAAGGGTGCCCGCCTTATAGCGGGTGAATGCTCCAAAGATGTTATTTTTGAATAGACTCGCATGTGTTATCCTGTACGCTGAAAAGTTGTTCATATGCGCTATGAAACGCTTGTGAATTTAAAATATTACCTTCTGTGTGGCCGTTTATCAAATTTGAGAGATGGCAAGTCGTTGGCTTCAGCCCCCATGCCATGCAGTCTTTGGGGTGTTTGATAAACTTGAGCGCTCTTGTTCCCATTCTTGGGTCCTTCGAGGGAGGCGCTCAACGCAACGAACAAGGAACTGGACTATAGTGCTTGAACACTCTCACTTAGCCATAGAATTCTATAATTTTAAATTTCGGCGAAGCCCATAGTATTCGGAAGACCGAGTTCGGGGCGCTATCCACGCCTTTGGCCGGACCATGCCGACTCCTCGCTCTAAGCGGCATAAGTCTTTAGGGACCCGAAAAAACCTCTCGAATCATGATCGGCTCTCGCCCTATCATGACGGTCAGTTTTAGCTTTCTCCACCGAGGTGCTCAACCCAGCTCAACCGGGGCACAATCACGGTGGTTCTCCCAAAGCTACCTTAGCCGATATAACGGAACATAAGGTACCAAAACATGGGAGCCGGGCAAACCCAACTCTTGACCCAAGACATGATTCGAGCCGATGCATATAATGCTATAAGTTCGGGTGCCGCACTTGTGAAAGTGTTCGGACTTATCACACCATATTTTTGGGGTACTTAAGCCCTCGGTGTTTTGGCCGTACTAAAGTGTACGGGTGCAACATGTCATGAATGAACATATATATAGATAAAGAAAGGAGTGCAATAATAGGCAAAAGCTATGTATTGTTTATTCAAAAGGTACCGCAATGAAAGCGTAACGATACAAATAGTGCGATAAGCAAGGGATGGGACTATTTAACATGTCCCCTCCGAGGCTAAGCTGCGGGATGGTATGTAAAACAGGTATAATGCTCGTAGTAGATACCACCGGATACTCGGCGTAACAACGCTTCCACGGCTGTTGCATCGTGAGTTCGACAATTCTAGTGCCGACGGGGCTTCCGGAAAACGGAGTCCGAAAGTAAGAGAAAAGAAGAAAGAAAAGAATGGGACAATTGGGAGCCCACAGTGCGGTTGAGCCGCACTGGGCGTCTTGGTGGTCGTGCCCTCCCTTATGCCCATGGTATCTCCAAAGCGTAGTTATGTACGCTGTAGTAATCGGGCTTTGCAATTTCGCGAGGGCTGGGGTTGGGGCCGGATTGCTACGCGTGCTTGGATCGTGCCAGGCGATCTTGTTGTAGGTTACTCCGGGCGCGCTTGACGGTGTCCGGACGTTTAGTAGCTGGACTCGAGAATTGCTGTGAGAGGCTGCTTTGCACCTCCGCCGCGAGGGCTGCCGTATGCTCCTCCATTCGGAGAGAGCGTTCGGTGTTTCCGTTGACCGTGATTACTCCTCGAGGGCCTGGCATCTTGAGCTTGAGGTATGCGTAGTGTGGCACCGCCTTGAACTTTGCAAATGCGGTTCGTCCAAGCAGTGCGTGATAGCCGCTGCGGAACGGGACTATGTCGAAGATTAACTCCTCGCTTCGGAAGTTATCCGGGGATCCGAAGACCACTTCGAGTGTAACTGAGCCTGTACAATTGGCCTCTACACCTGGTATGACGCCTTTAAAGGTCGTCTTTGTTCAGGCTGCTACCGCCGTCCATCAGGACTCTAGTGAGGTGAAATCCGTCAATGATTGGGTCAAGAACCAATGCGGCGAACCCGCCGTGGCGGATGCTAGTGGGGTGGTCCCTTCGATCAAAGGTGATCGGGCAGGAGGACCATGGGTTGAACTTTGGGGCGACTGGCTCCATCGCATATACATCCCTTAGCGCACGCTTCTGCTCCCTTTTGGGTATGTGGGTTGTGTATATCATGTTCACCGTCCGCACTTGTGGGGGGAAACCCTTCTGTCCTCTATTGTTCGACGGCTGGGGCTCCTCCTCGTCATCGCTATGCAGCCCTTTGTCATTGAGTTCGGCATTTAACTTGCCTGCCTGTTTGAAGACCCAACAATCCCTGTTGGTGTGGTTGGTTTTTTCGGGGTGCCATGTATTTGGCACGAGCTATCGAGTATTCGGTCCAGATTGACGGGCCCCGAGTATTTTTTGAACGGCTTTTTCACGACCAGGTTTAGAGCCTCTGAATCCGGCATTGACCGCCGTATCTTCAAAGATTATCACCGTTAATGCGGGCGCTTGTGCTTGTTGCGCGACGCGACCTGCCATTGCTGTCCTTGGTATCCGAACTACCGTGGTTTTTGGTCAAGTTGTTACTACGAGCTAGCTACTGTCCTTTCCGCGCAAAAGCGGGTCATCAGCGTTGTGAGGGCTGCCATGGATTTCGGCTTTTCCTGTCCTAGGTGCCGGGCAAGCCACTCGTCGCGGATGTTATGTTTGAAGGCTGCAAGGGCCTCTGCATCCGGACAATCAACGATTTGATTTTTCCTGGTTAGGAACCGTGTCCGTAATTGTTCCGCCGATTCTTTTGGCTGCTGAATTATGTGGCTGAGGTCATCGGCGTCTGGTGGTCGCACATATGTGCCCTGGAAGTTGTCAAGGAATGCAGCTTCCAGGTCCTCCCAACAACCAATTGATTCTGCTGGCAAGCTGTTAAGCCAATGCCAAGCTGGTCCTTTAAGCTTGAGTGGGAGGTATTTGATGGCGTGTAGATCGTCACCGCGGGCCATGTGGATATGGAGGAGGTAGACCTTGATCCAAACCGCAGGATCTGTTGTGCCATCATATGATTCGATGTTTACGGGTTTGAAACCCTCGGGGATTTGATGATCCATCACTTCGTTTGTGAAGCATAGTGGGTGTGCGGCGCCTCTGTATTGGGCTATATCACGACGCAGCTTACATGAGCTTTGTCTACTGTGTTCGGCCCGGCCGGAGTTGCTGTATCCGGCGTGGCGGTTATCATCACGTGTCGTGGAGCGCCCACGCGATCCGTAGATCAATCTTGTTTGCCTTGCCTTGTCCTCCGATATGTCTCGCAGGTCTGGCGCGTTTCCCCGTGCCTTGGTAATTTTTGAGCGGCGCCGGGGTGCGTCTTGAATGGAGGGTCTAGAGGCCTCTCTGTCGCGGCCACGGGTGGCGGTCGGCCGCATCATCGCCGGGTGATGTAGGTTTGGGTGCTGCTTCCTCTAATTTGGGTAGCAGCCTGCGTTTTGGTTATCTCTTGAGGGGCGTCGAGTTCGTACTCTTCGTCAGCAAGGACTTCAGTCCATCTGTCAGCTAGCAAGTCTTGGTCAGCTCTAAGCTGCTGCTGCTTTTTCTTGAGGCTGCTTGCCGTGGCCATAAGCCTGCGTTTAAAACACTCCTGTTCGGCGGGATCCTCAGGCACGACAAATTCGTCGTCGTCGAGGCTTGCCTCATCTTCGGAGGAAGGCATATAATTATCGTCCTCCACCTCCCTGTCTGCCGCTCTATCATGAGGGCTGGCTTCTCCCTCCTCCTGTGCTGAATCCTGCTGGAGGGGGTTGTCTTCGGCACCTTGTCAGGGTGTTATTATCTCCCATGCCGAATCACCGCTTTGTGTGGCGGGATTTAGAGCGGCGCCACGACGCCGCGCTTGGGCTGTTTCTTGAGGGGTCATCCTCCATTGTTCCATCGCCGTTCCCATCTTTTGGGATGTCCACCATGTATATGTCGTATGACGAGGTGGCCTTCCAAAGGCCTCAGATGCGCTGGTTCTTGGTCGCTCCAAAGATCGCCGTCCATACCGTCGATGTCTTGAGTCGAAGTCGAGCATGTCGGTTAAATCATCGATAGTGGCTACAAAGTGGGTGGTGGGTGGGCGTTGAATTTCTTCGCCGTCCGCATCCCAACCTTCCGACCGTAGTCCGCCAGGCTCTCCGGATAAAGAGAGAGACTTTAGTGAATTCAGGATATTGCCAAAGGGCGAGTCTTTGAATGATGTCCGCGCGATGAACTCCATAACTGCACCCAATCGGATTCGATTGGCGGGGCACGGAGGGTTGGTCCGGAGAGGAGTACGCACCTTGGAGTCATGGTCTTCGCAGGACGGGGATGGAGTTCGCTCAATCGCCGTAGAGATCGTAGCCCCGAGGCGGTGTCCAACCACTCGTCCTCGATCGCGGAGTCGGCTCCGAGGTAAGGGTCGGAGCGACGCCAGCGCCTCCTGTGGCACCGCTCGGCGGCGGAGCTAGATCGTGCCCATCGAGACAAAGGCGGCGCTGCTTGCTCGTGGCTCGAATCTGTCGAAGATCAAGTCTCCGCGGATGTCGGCCGTGTAGTTCAAACTCCCAAATCTGACTGATGGCTGTGGGCGTAGCTTTCGATCTGCTCCGGATGGCCAAGTGAATTGCCCGCAGCAAAGCCGCTGAATCTGAAGACCTGTCCGGGAGAAAAGTCTCACCTGGACCGCGTCGTTGTTGATGATCGGAAGGAGCCATCGGGCCTAAGGATGACGCATACGCAGGAACTCTCAATGAAAGCATCAATGTCGGTGTCAAACCGGCGGATCTCGGGTAGGGGGTCCCGAACTGTGCGTCTAGGCGGATGGTAACAGGAGACAAGGGACACAATGTTTTTACCCAGGTTCGGGCCCTCTCGATGGAGGTAAAACCCTAATCCTGCTTGATTAATATTGATGATTTGGGTAGTACAAGAGTGGATCTACCACAAGATCAAAGAGGCTAAACCCTAGAAGCTAGCCTATGGTATGATTGTTGTTCGTCCTACGGACTAAAACCCTCCGGTTTATATAGATACCGGATAGGGTTAGGGTTACACAGAGTCGGTTACAATGGTAGGAGATCTACATATCCGTATCGCCAAGCTTGCATTCCACGCCAAGGAAAGTCCCATCCGGACACGGGACGAAGTCTTCAATCTTGTATCTTCATAGTCCAGGAGTCCGGCCAACGGTGATAGTTCGGCTGTCTGCACACCCCCTAATCCAGGACTCCCTCAATCACATTTCTTACTGACGAATAAAGTGACACAGTTTAAAATTGCATTAACACAATATGGTATTGTTCAGGTCAAGACATGACAGGAAATGACATTGTGAAGGAGTTGGTAGCTTCACGACACCACTGGATTACGGATCAAGAACTCATAAGTATCAATGGTTAGTGTGCTGTCAATTTATCCCATTTCAGATTGGCAAATAAAGAGACGGTTTAAATAATAGTAGAATGATATGACATTGTTCATAGTTAAGACATTGCAGAATATGACATTGTGTTGTAGTGGGTAGGTTCACCACACCAGTGGATTACGGATCAAGAATGAAGCATACATGCAGTGCAAAAGAAGATCACTTGCTCTGTATAGTTTAATTTACATGGTATGAAGAAGGAATTTGGTTGTACAATTGAAACCTTAAATTGAGAAGGACAAACTTTTGTTTATGAACTACATAATAAACTTTAAACATGCAATTTCATGCAAACACCAAAAATAGACAGCTATTGCAGTCATGCCTAACCAAATATACATAACAAAGTTTGAAGGCTTGAGAAAGACAAACTTACATTATTGGTGAAGACAGGCTCTATAAAGCCTTTGTGCATGCTGATAGGGGGGGGGGGGCAATTCAAGAAGTTTACCACATAATCTTCTTCATAAGCATTGTCTTTATTCTACATTTTGTTAAGAGTAAATATAGATGTGATAATATAAGAAAAAATGGAAAATATTTAAGATAAGATGAAGAGTGATGCTACATAACCAAGTAGCTATAAATGTAAGTACAACGATACAGGCAAAAGGTACAGCCAAGAGCAATGCATAGCTAAACTTCTTCAATACCATCGGCGTTATCCAACCTTATGGTAAGAGTAAATATAGATCTGATGTGTAAAAAATGGAGGGCAAAGGAAAATAAGCTGCAGAGTAATGGTACATGAACAACTACGTGTCAATATAAGTATACTGATAAAGGACAGCAAGTATTTAAGAACAATGCAGAGCTAAAAAATTTCATTGGCATTGGATATATTCTACACTAATGTAACCATTCATACAGATCAGATAATTTGGGGCGAACAATTGATAAGCAAGATATGACTTTTGTTGATTTTTTCACTTTTTACTGTTTATTTATGGTCTCATTGATTTCATGTTTTTTTGTGTTTTATACACATTTTCTCTTTTATTTTTTTGGGTTTCATTAGTTTTTATTATATTTTTGGTTTTCCTTTTATTTTTCTTTGAGTTTCTTTAGTTTTTGTGTTTCCTTTCTTCGGTTGTTTTCTTTTTTCTTTTCTCCCAACACATATATAATATTTTTATAAAATTATACATTTTCCGTATACATCAAGAATATTTTTTCTACACGTTAAAAAATTTCCAAAATATATGGCTAAGGTTTTTTTTAAATATCAATGTCTACTTTTTTCATACATGTTATATATTTTCCATATTCATCCAGTTTTTTTAAATAAACTTCACTTTTTCTAAATGCATTATTTAGTATTTTTTAAAATACATTTTATTGAACATTTTAATTTTTGAACTGTAACATTTTTTAATTCATGTTTAAACATTTTTGAAATACACATTGGAACATCATGAATGATAAAAACATATTTGAACTAGGTGAACATGGTTTTACATTATATATACATTTTTTCAAAATGGTATGAACATATTTCTTGAAACGCACAAACATTTTAAAAAATGTCACGTGCATTTTTTGAATGGTGAAATAAATGTTTTGAGTTATCCAAACATTTTTTAAAATTCACAATTTTTTAAATGTGTGAACATTTTAAATGTATATATGTTTGAATGTCATAAACATTTTTTAAAATTGCAAGGACATTTTGTTAACAATGTGTAAGCATTTTTTAAAACACTGCATAAAGAGTTGTAATATAAATATTTATATTTTAGGATATTTCAGAATATAAATATAAGTATAAAAGGAAAAGGAAGAAGTTCATGGGCATCATAAGGATGCAGAGGTTGTAGGTGTGCATATTCAGGAGATGAAATGCTTATTCCCTAGAAAAAGGAGATCGATGAGGTGCTCGAAGGGATACTAAGATGTGTGAAAGCGTTTCTTATTACCAGATGATTTTACTAGATTTGCCAGATGGTTATTACCTACCTGTGACCTTAAGTTGCCAATGAGGAAAATAGAATATTCAGTCATACTATGTCACCATGTCCAAGGGTTCTATTGCGTTCTCTAATCAAGTGCTAATGAATTCATGGTTTAGTTTCAACCAAGGAGGCACATCCCAATGCCATGTTGCTTTGCTCCCTATTGTTTTTCGATAAAGGGTAGATTTCATTGGCTCGAAATGAAGCATCAAAAAGATACAAAAACAAAGAGCACATACTCGACCTCCGCATACTTAGGATGCATACAGCCAAACCAACACACGCACATAAAAAACACGCCGACAAATAGCAAAGTCATGAATGACCAAAGCTATAAGTAGGCGATAGAAGAAGAAAAAACCAAAGAGATCAGATCTATGATTGGCAAACTACGACAAAGTTATATCCACACCGACCATGTTATGACACCGCACGAACGACGAGATTCTTCAACAGCAACGCCTTCAGGAAGGGAGCGACGCTCAATCACCGCAGTCGCCGGATTCGACCACACAAGGCTGCAATCTAGGTTTTCACCCTGAAGAATCAGTCTGAGCATATCCGAGCAATGCCTTCAATAAGGCAACGATGTAGAAACATCGCCATTGCCAGGTACAGCAAACATAGGTCAGACCAAGCCTTTCACCGTAGAGCTCGAGTAGTGTTGAATCATAGATGGGCTTTAGGCCCATATGAACAATGATTCCTGGTTAATCTTGAGGCCCATGTGGGATATGGCAGGTGGTGGGAAGTTTAGTACCACTTTGTTAGTTGAGGAGAGTTCGGACCACTTTATAAGGGTTGCTCTACCACTTTCCATTGGGAGCTAGGGAAGAGGAATGGTACACACGCGCTCCTCGTCCTCCGCCGCCCGCCTCACCATGCCTCGTCACGCGCGTCGTGGGTTGTGGGAATGAGCCAAAGCTTATTTTTGCCGCTCAGGAACGAATTAATTAATCCGGGATTAATTAATGAGTCGCTAATAGATGCGCCACTTTCCCGAGATTCGTCGACTCCGTTCGCAGGTGTGCGGCCCTTCTCCAGGAACGACGACTCCCTTCCCGGGAGTGCGTAGACTCGGTCGTGGGCCTCCGCTAAGGCCCACGACTTTGTACCCGTCGGACTCATAAGAAGGCTTTGGCCAATGGAGTGACCTAGTTCGGTTCACTCACTCCCTCTTACGTAACCTCGTCATCTACTGTTCCTCACTCTGTGCTGCCTCCGGCGATCCCATCCCGACGACCACGTGCACACTTGGTCGGGAGAGCAGGTGCCTCCGGAACCCTGTCGTTCGAGATCTAGCGCAGGAGAATGGCAATAAGGTTTTTGGGGAGCGTCTCAACGCGACTGCTCCCGAGCCGTCCCCAGCTCCGTTCGCCTCTACTTCCACAACTCGTATGCATCGACACCATGGTTGATGACGCCGCCGCCAAGAAGAAGGCCACAGACGACACCGAGGCTGCTGCTGCCACTGCGGCGTTGGCCTGGCCAACCGGAGGGTATGATCTGTTCATCCCTCGTTTACTCATATGTGGGGACCCCGACTCATAAGTCGTGATCACCGAATGCATGTGTATAGTGATCCCAGAGATCAATGCTCACTGAACACACAGAAGCTGAATAACAAGAGTCTTACATCCATACATACCGTCTTACACAATTTATGACCATTATGGTCAAGTCTTCATAAACTCACAGCAGAAAATCTTCAACGATAGCATGAACCCATGCCATATGCCTTAACCCTACATGCATTCTAATTGGGAAGCGTCCTAGATCACATGTTCGTCACCAAAGTATTCTCCATCGTATCCCGTTGTTTCATGCCTGGCCAATAAAATAACCAGTGGCAAGCCAATGATTACTTTGAATGTATTCGTAAGCAACCCGTGTTTTGGATCAAGGTACAACAATGCATGATGTAGGTAAATTTTTGCAGAAAGCTAGTTTTGAGTGTTATGGCATGTTCAACAACTTGTAAAGCATGCATCATAAGAATTTAAGTAACCATGAGGACGGGTTACAGATATCAACATAAACAGAGTTTGGATCAACTACAGCTTAATCAGCAAGTCAAGTCTTTTGACTTGACCCAAGTAGTTCTTTCCACTCATCCATACACACACCAGGTTTCGTAAACATTTGGATGTAGCCCAAGAGCGGTTACCCAACTGTCCTTGACCATGGACACGGCTATTCGAATAGTTTTACACTCTGCAGAGGTTGCACACTTTACCCACAAGATACGGGGAACTTCCATGTCTTCCACGACCCGCGGCACCTCTAGTACCCGGGGTAAGCACCCGATCACTACCTTTTCCTAGTCGTGACTAACAAGGAGTCCACTCGATTGGTAGCAGCCCCCAGGCCAAACATTGTCACATAATAAATTTTTGCGGAGCCACGCTCCCATATGCATCACATAACACAAGCACGGGGTACCAACGGTGTGTCTGGTGCCCTATAAAAACAGTTATGGCCACCCTACCTGGGACGACCCCGTCCTGAGAGTGGCCACACCACTCCCGTCACACTACAAAAAAAATACACTTCCGTGACGATACGTGTTTGTCACAGTAGGTCGCGTTTTTTGTCATGCATGTACATCCATGACGATTTTATGACAGAATCAAGATAGTCATACATGTGCTGTCGTAGAATTGTTCCATGACATTACCAAAATTATCATCACAGAATTGTCCACTTCCATGACGATAAATCGCGTCACGTAAGTGCTTTTCGTCAAGGGTGACCGACACGTGGCATCCATCGTAACGGAACGCCGTTAAGATATCGGGTCGGGTTTTGGATCCGATAACTCGTTATCAGCCCCAACCAATGGGGATTTTCCACATGTAAAATCATCATTGGTACGGAGGAAACACGTGTCGGCTCATCGCTGGGGATGTATGTCATCCACTCATTGGACGGAAGGCGCCTATGATACGTCGACACGTGGCACGGCCCAACAGAGGCCCATTCCTGTGAAAAGGCCGGCCCAGTAAAAATTAACAGAGGCCCATTCCTTGTGTCAGGTCCATTTAAGCCCACGGCCCATATGAGATGTGCCAATTCGGCCCATCAATAGCCCGTTAAAGATTTGACACCATTGCAGCCCATCGTCAGTTCGAGCCCGTTAATGTTCGCTATATATTTGGGCTCAATATCGCCCGATGAGATTTCGCCTGTTAACGACCCATTTAATGGATGGGCCAATTTTCAAGATGTACATCTTTCGGCCTTTTAGTGACCCATTTAAATGTTGGGCTAGTTTACGGCCCGGTGTGTCTTTCAGCCTGTTGACGGCCCATAAATCTGATGGGCCATTTGTTGTCGGACCTGAGTTTCGGCCTTTTAGCGGCCCATTTAAGTGTTGGGCCAATTTTCCGCCCGTGTCACTTTCACTGTTGACGGCCCATAAATCAGTTGGGCCATTTGTAGTCGGACCGAAGTTTTGGCCTTTTAGCGACCCATTTAAGTGTTGGGCCAATTCTGGCTATGTGTGCCTTTCGCCTGTTAACGGACCATAAATGAGTTGGGCCATTTGTAGTCGGACCTTAGTTTTGGCCTTTTAACGGCCCATGCCCTTCATGGTCCAATACCAGCCCGGTTTCTCTTTTCGGCTCGCTAAAGGCCCACAACACACGCTTGGGCCATTTACAATACGACCGACTTTCGGCCTCTTAGCGCCCATGGTCTTCATGGTCCAAGACAAGCCCATTGTCTCTTCGTCTGCTAAAGGCCTACAATATAGTTGGGCCATATGTAGCCCAAACTTAGTAACGGCTCGTTAACGCCCGTGAAATAAATCGGGGCCACCTGTTGTTCGCTTCGATGTCGGCTCGTTAACGAATTCGGAGGTAAGAGGGCCACCATTAACTTTCGGTTTAGTAATGGCCCATTAACTTAATGGGCCCACTAAAGTTCGTGACATGTCTTTAGGCCAAATTAATAATTTGAGCCCATTACGACGAGCAATTACTCAAGACAGACCAAAACCGATCACGCAAAGGTACGGCATACAGGGAATAACATTGCACATCCAACATATACTACAGGAAATTACATCCACTGGGCAATCAAAGATTGATGCCAGTGCAAATGAATGAGCAGAACCTAACCATCTACAATGTCACAATCTGCAACCTCAAAGATGTATGAAGCCCATAAGCATGTGGGCAAGTTCTTTCGCATTGCTACAATCGCTCTCGAAAACATTGATCGCTTGTTGTGTCGCACGACTCTGCACCTCTGATTCATCCACCATTTCCATCATTGCTTCAGCCATTAATTGGTTCACAAACATACATTTATTCCGTTGCATTGAGACAGAGGATATTGAATGATTCAGATGGCGATTTTGGCGAGCTTGTATTATTGATAGTGGAGAGTGTCTCACCATCGCATCATAACATAAATTAGGACGGGAACCAAACAGATTAATCATGAGTTATTGCCATATTACCCGCCTAGATTTACCGGAAAGAAACAATGGGGTTGCCTTGCTGTTTTCAGAGTTTGTTTTCTTATCTTCAGCAGCCTGCACAAAATTAACACACTAGCATTGCTATCATTGGCCAAGTTAGATAATAGGAAAGCAACATTGACACAACGAACATTTGTGGAACTAGCCTACACCAAATTAACACAATATGGCACATCTATCATCAGCCAGGTAAGGTAGTACGAAAGCAACATTGACACAATGAATGAATGGGCAACCAGAGAAGCACTACAATTCAGTAATGTGCGTGATATGAGATAGTACATTCATGCTTTCAAGATGCAAAACTACCAGGCAGTTTTCCTTACAAAAATCAACATTGGCGCCTTTAACATTTTGCTACAACTAATTTTAGATCATATAAAGGTTAGATTCACGCCAATTAACAAAATAAATGTTGATGTAAAAAAATATAGTGATATACAACAGGTACTTACATCAAAGATTGGAGCACGTAGAATTCCGCAAGATATCTTCCTCAAATACGATCCAAATGTAGGAAGTCTTCTATCGTATAACCTTATTATCTAAAAGAGAGATGGGTAAGAAACAGGTAGAAAATATGATCAGAATGCTAAAAAATTTAATGATTCAAGGATACGCACACGCTTCTTAGAATGGAGTTGACATTCTTTTCTTTGGATCGAGTGGACTAGTTCTTTGGCCACCGAATCGCTTATTATCGCCGGGACTTGGGTTTCTCTATCTTTGAGCAAGATCTATGAAAATGGAGTTGGTTTATTATCTCCTGGCGTTTGGATCTTTTGCAAAGACCTGGTTTGTAACCCTTCAGATTCTAACATAGCCGTCTTCCCTTGCATGCCTTATATAGAAGAATGGTGATTCGGTTATAAAACATGCTACAGCAGATATGGAATAGGTAGAAGAATAGAAAGGCATGACATATTGACATGTATTCCCTCCATCCGAGAAATAAATGGACGGGTCTAGGCATATTTCAGTTCTAGATACATCCAGCTTTTATCCATTTTCGCGACATTTAATCCGGACGAAGGGAGTATGATGTAAGAGCTAGGGATACGACAGACAACACAAGAAAAAAACACCTAAAAACCACTGCAGAACCAAAGTATTCAAACCCACCGATATGAGATAGTACACTCATGCATTTCGGGATGCAAAACTACCGTACGCTTTTCCTTACAAAAATCAACATTGTGGCCTTTAATCATACATTTTGCTACAACTAAATTTTGATCAGATAAAGGTTGGATTCACGCCGATTAACAAAATACATGCTGATGTAAAAATATAGTGATATACAAAAGGTACTTACATCTACATTGGAGCAGAGAATTCTCGCAAGAATCTTTCCTCATAAACGATACCATTGCAGAAATTCTTCTATCTGATAAGCTTATTTTCTAAAAGAGAGATGGGTAAGAAACATGTATAAAATATGATCAAGATGCTATAAAATTTCATGATGCAAGGATACGCACACGCTTCTTAGAATTGAGTTGACATATTTTTGCCGGATCGAGCGGACTAGTTCTTTGGCCAATCGGAATCGCTTATTATCGGTGAGGAGTTGCGTTTCTCTGTCTTTGGAGCAAAGATATCTATAAAAAGCTGGAGTTGGTTTATTATATCCTCGGCGTTTGGATCTTTTGCAAAGGCCTTGTTTGTAACCCTTCAGATTCTAACATAGTCGTCTTCCCCTTGCATGCCTTGTATAGAAGAATGGTGCTTTAATTATAAAACATGCGACAACAGAGAGATGGAATAGGTAATGAAGAATAGAAAGGCATGACATATTGACATGTATTCCCTCCATCCGGAAAAAATGGATGGGTCTAGGCGTATTTCAGTTCGAGATACATCCTTTTTATCCATTTCGCAACATGTAATACGGACGAGGGAGTATGATGTAAGAGCCAGGATACGACAGACAACACAAAGAAAAAACTAACTAAATGTAAAACTATATGCTAGCGGAATACGTACAGAAATAACTAAGGCAACATACACGTGTATGATTGGGAAAATAAGATGGCATTGCAACAAAGCACTAGAACAGCACTTCAATGTAAAAAACATGGTATGGCGTATGATGAAGTACATAACGATGAATAACAATGCATAAGATATTCGAAGCATGATGTCCAAATTAAGCGAGATGGCATTGCGATAGAGTAGAATGACAAGATTTGAATTTGAAAACATGTTATCATGAATGGAATAGGTAACTGAAAAACAGGAAGGCGTGACATATTTACATGCATGATCGCATGCTAAGCACATGGCATTGCAACAGAGTAGATACACTCCTGTGACATTATATGCATGTTGTACCCATATCACAGGCCAAGTTAGAGCAAGGACCTTGTGGGGTGAAGATGATTCATCATCTTTCTGCAAGTCTTCTGAAGAACTGCCTTTACATGTTCCATCATATTGGGTATCATTGACATCAAGTTTATTGGCCTTTACATTGCTCCGTGAGGTTCTTGTGGATATATCAGGGTGTGCAATTATATCTGACATGCATGGAAGACAACTAGTAGTTAGATTTATGTAAATGAGTGCCTGTAGGAAACGACATAAATAGTAGGATCGGGGTTAACTAACGTTAAACAGTTCTCATAAACTTAAGGGAGAACACAGATGAAAGCTACAGAATATGTATCGTTTGTACTCGAGATTAACTAGATTGCACACAAAAGTATTAAAGAACAACTTAGGTAATACTAGAAGTGGTATAATACTATAATCACCAGCCTGTGGGATAGCATTGGCTGATGGATGATAACTATGGAACAGTGTTACCTAAAGAACTAGTATCTTAACTGAACTATGGAACAGCGTGAACTCCTGAACAAGACCCGTAAGAGATCAACATGAATATACAATGAAATGTGATGATCTATTTTCCGTGCTTAGATGAATAACAAAGCCATAAATGTTGCACACAAGTAAGATGAGGGTACAACCTATCCGGCTACCATCCATAGGAGTGAGCATCATGTGCTGACTTGTCGATGGCCCTGCAGTTGTTGTGGCTGTCCATGCCGGGCACGTGCATTCGATGCGAGGAACTATTGAGTGGGGACTATAGCTCCTTCCGTGTATGCTTCCCTTCTTGGAGCAGTGCGGTGAGTCTAAGACGGTGTGTCTCAAGATGCAGATAACACATAATGTTAAGAATGACATATCTCTTTGATCCAAGAAATACACTAAGAGATCAACAAAGAAGGTACGAGAGTGGTCACACGTCTGTTAACTCAAGACTAAATTGGGGTCACACGATTTTATTTTATTTTGGTATCGTCTGTCTCGCCGGATGGCTTGATGGCCGCCTTGTTCCTCCCGCCGACACTGTTCGAATCTTCCTCGAAGAGTTGGCGACCAACGGCAGAGCAGCCGCCTCCGCCGTCCGTGGCTCCCAAAACCCCGCCTCGCCCCACCGACCGCCGTGGTTGCGCCGCCGGGCCAATCCACAAAGACTCCCGTCATCCAGATCTGGCAACAATGGCGGTACCTTCAACCCACGCAACTCTAAAAGATAGCCATCTAAGCACTGCTCAAGGGCGAACTTGCGACCCCAAGACCCTTATGTTAGACACCAGCCAACCGGCAGCCTAGGAGCTCCGCCGCCTCGAGGGGTGCTGCTTCCCATTGGGAATCGATTGACCCAGAATAAAAATTCAGACAACTGACGCCTAAATAAAGTGATTTCAGATGAGGGTGCGACCTATCTGGCGGCATGGTGAATTAGGCAGGTCCAGCTGCCGAGTCGGTGAGGCCAGCACGGTTGCGGTGGCGACCGGCGGCAGGGAAAGAGCAATGTCGCCACGGTCGACGGCTACGCGGAAGCAGCGCCAGGACATTGGATGGATCCGAAGTTGGAGCCGCTCCGGCACCGTAAACAATGGCGGGGGTGAATCGGCTCCGGTACGGTTCACGCGGCCGTCGTCGAGGCAGCACCAGCAGCACGGAGTAAGAGGCACACGACCTAGTGCACGACGGCAATTGGACAGCGTCTCCGACATTAGGGAGGAGGGCTGCTGTGAAATTGGTGCGGTGGGGGGCGCCATGGAGGTGGGGCTGAGGTTTCGTGGCTCGGGAGAAGGGAGCTTCCCGGGGAGAAGGTGATTTGGCGCCCACGAGGTATGAATGGGGGCGGGTGGGGGGGGGATTGGGAGGGGAGTGGAACCATGTCCCTTACGGACGCATTTGTCTGAAATGTGAGGGGGAGTTACAGTTCTACCCTTGCCTATAGGCTTCTCGGTTTGGGTCTGTGTATTGAGGGTCGGGGATAGTAGAGTAACTTTGCTTCTCCCCAAATAGTGGGCGGGAGCGATTTCGGGCGAGGAGGGCGTGTTTTGAACTATAGTGGGCGCGAGCGATTTCAAGTAGGAGGGCGTGTTTTGAAATAGTGGGCGTGAGCGATTTCGGGCGAGGAGAGGGTGTTTTGCTGCCCATGGTTTGTGAATTATTCGACACATGTCATTTCGGCTGAGGATAAGGCGTGCTTGGATGAAGTTACGAACCTACCCTCGATGTACAACGGGCCAATTGATGTGTGTCCCACATAGGCCGGTAATTTTGCGTCTCCCATTTATTTGCTCGGGCGGATTCCACCGAGCAGGGGGTGTTTAACGGTTCATTCAAATTTTGGGAGAACGAGCATCCGCGTCTACCTTACCAAGTCGATTCAAATCAAATTTTGAAATATTAGCTTGCCACTTCTTTTTTAGATGGAGAGATGATGCTCGGGAGTAATGTGTTTTTACATGCTCGTTGCTAGCGATTTACTATATGACAAATAGTTGACCCACTCAAAACGTGAATCAAACCCAAAATGAAATATCTCGATTCAATGAACTAGCTCATTCAGTAGGTCAAAATAGTGAACTAAATCCAAAATTGAACACCTCAATCGAGTAGCATGTTGTATGCAGTGTTATAGTACTCCATGAACATGTTGAAAGTCAAATTAATGAACTTGTTTGATATACGCATATATCCGTTCATGTGTGGATTGCATACAACATGTTCTCCAATTTAAATATTTGAATGCAAGTTTATATCGAAACATGGTTTATATCAGTCTTTGATGCATAAAACGCGACCTCCCCTCTCCAGGACTCTGTTCTCTCTCTCTCTCTCTCTCTCTCTCTCTCTTCACTCTCTCACCGACAATCTTCAATTCTGCCATACGATCCCGACACAAAAACCTTGTTGGTCCCTCTCCCTTTCTCTCTCTCTCTCTCTCTCTCTCTCTCTCTCTTTGTGTGTGTGTGTGTGGGGGGGGGTCTTTATAGTTCGCATTCATATATACACCATCTATAGGTCTCTCTCTCAAGACACTATGTATGATACTCTAGCTAGTCCAAGCTAGATATCTTGGGTGCACTCATCGTACGCACACAAATTCCTTGGCTCTTTGCCCGTAACTCTCTCACGCACCACTATGTCGTCTCGGAGCTCTTCCCCCCCCCCCCTCTCTCAAACTCTCCATCCACCTGGGTCACACATACACATGCATATCTCACTCGCACTCGATAGACCATCTAAAACTCTATCTCTCTCCCTCGTTCCCTCTCCATCTCACACGCACACACACACACACAATCTCATGCCCAGCTAGCCAAGTATGATGGTCTCTCACTCAATTGTAGGCACACACAGTCCCCCCTATATGTATATGACTAGCTAATCTTAGTCTCCATCACAAACATGTGCATGGTCTATCTCGATTTCTCTCAGGGCATATTTTATCGCGCACGCACTCCCTCGATCTCCCACCCATATAGTCCCCTCATGATCTTGAGGGGATCTCTCTAGCACAAACACACCCTCTCTCCCTCCCCATGCGTCCATGCCATCCATGTGTCCCTCTCGACCTTTTTTCCTTGTTGGCCAGACCTCTATTGGACATGTGCTACAGGGGTGTCTCTCTTCGTTGCAAACAATCACACACTAGCTATCTTCGTGTATCTCCTCGCCTCGCTTTTCCATCTCGGAGATGCATGCGTGATATGTTCGTATAAGAAACGAAAACACACACACTCTCTCTAATTTATCGTTTGTTGTCACTTTCTCTTTCACACACATACTCTTTTTGCACACTTACTCATTCTCCTTCACACACACTTGATCTGTCTCGACTGAGGCACGCTCCTTCGTCCATACACATAGATTTATTGAAAAGTCAAACATCACAAAGTTTGACCATGTACGTGGAGAAAAAGAATTACATCTAGTACGGCAAACATATACCATTAGATTCACCATGAGATGTAGTTTTGTATGATGTATCTTTGGTATTGTAGATATAAATAACATTTGCGTAAACCTGATCAAAGTTTCCAAAGTTTGACTTCTAAAATTTTTACATGCACTGCATTATCGAGCGGATGGAATATCTCTTTCCCCCTCTCAGCTATCTGACACACCACTCAACCTTATCGGGGCTCCTCAATCTCTCTCAAACTTTATTGGTCAGTTTGGTTCGTGACCTGACCCTCATGCCTTGATGGCGGTACTTTGGTGTGGACGTGAGATGTAAAATATTTATGCCTGGCCAGCTTGTGTGGTCTTGAAGCGTTTGGTTCATGCACAGGCCAAGCAAAGCATCAACGCCCCATCAATCAATCCATGCATCAATTATTTAATGCTAATATCCATCCATGTTCTTTGTTAGCCTCGTGGGTCAGCATCGACCGAACGCACGGCCAGCGTTCAAATCGATCGCTTGGGCCAAAGCTACTTGCAAGTCCGGAGTTCAGCCAAAGCTAATTAAAGTGCAGGAACCCAGCCCAGCGGGCTTTCTTTTTCACAGGTAGCAACCAAACAAGCGTGCATGAAATCTAGCCACAACCCGAGCCACGCAAAGATGCTCACAAGCAAGCCAAACTGGCCTTATATCTCCCTGGTTCACACATACACATGTCTACGCCAAGGCTATACATATAGACCCATCCAACACTCTCCGCCTCTTGTTCTCTCTCCATGTGACACGCACCCCTAAGTACCATAATCCCTCACTCCATCATAGGCTCTGTTTGGATCCATGGGTTAGAGTTAGTTTGGGTTAGTTTGGAGTCAACTAACCCAAAAGATCCAAACAGAGGGTTAGTTTAGGTTAGATGCATCTAACCCATCCAAAGAAACTAACCCATCCAAGAGGTGCTTATTTGGGTTAGTTCTTCTCGGGACCACTAATAAACACTTTTTCTCTCGCTCTCCCGCAGCAGATCCCTCCCACTTCCTCGAAGCTTCTCGTCCTCTCCTCCCTCCCTCTCGCACCGCCTCGTGAAGGTGCCTCGCCAGATCATGCTCCATCTAACCCCGACATCCAAACACCTCTTTACTTAGAGTTAGTTCAGGTTAGTTCAGGTTAGAATCTAACTCTAACCTCTAACCTGAGTTAGAGTATCCAAACAGGCCATAGGCGCAAGCACTCCCCCCTCCTAAGTATGATTATCTCTTACTAGCCATCGTGAACACACGTATTGTCTCCTTCCATCCATACGTCTATCTCGATATCTCTCGGGCATCTTCTATCGCGCACACACCTTGTCACTCGATCTCCCACCCATGTAGTCCCATCACGATCTCCGAGGATCTCTCTATGACAAACATACACTCTCTCCTCCCCATGTCTGCATTTTCTCCGTACGTCTCTCTCGACCTCTCTCCCTTGTTTGTCAGACCCCTCTTGGCCACGTGCTAGGGGTCTTCCTATCTCGGTTCCAAACAACCACACACTATCTCCTCACCTTGCCTCCATTGTCGAAGATGCATGTGTGATATGTTTGCATAAGACACGCACGCCTTTTCTCCACTTTCATCGTGTGTTGTCCATGTCTCTTTCAGACACGCACACACACTTCTCTCTCTCTCTCTCTCTCTCTCTCTCTCTCTCTCTCTCTCTCTCTCTCTCGTTAGGGACTCTGTCACGTCCATAATCATATGGATGTTTTGAAAAGTCAAACCTCAGAAAAGTTTGACCAGGCATATGTGGAGAAAACATTTACATCTGGAACGATCATTAGATTCATCACAACATGTACTTACTTCATACTATCATTTATTTTTGGTATTGCGAGATATAAGTAATTTCTTTATAAACTTGGTCAAAGTTTCAAAAGTTTGACTTAAAAAATTGTTGTAACTACATTATCGAGCGGAGGGAGTAGCTCTTTCTCTCTCTCTCTCTCTGCTATCTATCACGGGCCTTCCCTCTCACTCGAACTCTCTATACCGACGGATTATACGCTCACCGTGTCGCCAGATAGCTCCGTATATTGTTTAGTTGACCGGTCAACGAATCCACATGTTGCGTTGTCAGCTTGTGTTCTGTATCTTGGTGTGCTGGCCCATGTGATAGTGGGTGAAAATAAGTAAACTAGAGGGCAAACTTCTTGCGCACGAAGGGCCTTTTCGCGCACAATTCACCCGCTGCGGCGGCATGCATGTAAGGGCCTTTTCGCGCACACCGAGCACACAACACACACCGGCACACGTGTACACCGGCGTCGCCACCGGTTGAGATGGACGGCGAGGCAGCCAACAAGCGGAGGCCGCTCGAGCCAAAACCGCATCCGGCGAGCCTGGACTTCATCAGCAGCCTCCCTGATGACATGCTGCTCGTCATCATCGGCCTCCTCCCCACCAAATCTTCCGTGCGGAGTGCCCTGCTCTCCCGGCGGTGGCGCCCCCTCTGGCGCTGCATCCCCCTCAACCTCACCGTCGACAGCTGCCTCTGCGGCGGGATTGCAAACGCATGGCCGCGGTCTCCAAGATCCTTTCATCGCACCACAGGCCAGCCAGACGCCTTGACATCCGCATGTTCAGTACCAACCGCAAGGTCCAACCCAAGTTCGACGAGTGGTTCTTATCCCCCGCCCTAGATCAGCTCGAGGAGCTCAGCTTTGAAGCTGGACGATGTCGCTCTCTGCCGCCGTCCGCGCTCCGCCTCACGCCAAAGCTGCGTCGCGCCAGCTTCAGCTCCTGCTATCTTCCCCAGATTAATGCCGCGCCCACCCTTCTTCTCCCTCAACTCAAGCAGCTTGACCTCTTCGACGTTGTCATCTCGAAGAAGGCTATGGAGCAACTGCTCCGCAGGCATCAAGCGCCGAAAGTGCCTTCGTCTTGAGCAGATCCACGGGTTCATTAGCCTCCACATCGCCTCGGACGAATCTCCGATGGATTTATGTGTCTTGCTGGCCCCGCAACAAGACATCAATTGGGAAGAGATCACTCCAGATGTTCCACGTTATGGTCATTGAGAATGCGCCTTTCCTTGAGAGATTGCTTGTATCGGATCTAGAAGGTCCAACAAAAATCAGGGTCATTGACGCGCCGAAATTGACAACGTTGGTGTACTCGTCTGCCAAATTATCCGAACTCTTTATTGGATCCGAAATCGTTCAGGTACAGCACTCATCTTCTTCTCCGTCTTCTTGAAATTCACATTTTTAAATTTCTTCTTAATGTATTTACGACCGTCTTCCAGAAAATGATTCCCACAAGCTTGACCCAGTCCATGCGCACAGTGAAGATCTTAGCACTAAAATCTATCGGCCCCAATCTGGATCAAGTTGTTGGATTCCTTACATGCTTTCCATGCACGGAGAAGCTACTCATCGAGGTGAAACTTCTTTCCTATTAGTAAACGGTAATCACAACGTAGCTCAATTTGTCGTAATTTTCCCAAATTACGATGACAAGTGTAGTGTTCAAAACTACATCTACGCACTGCACCAAAAGAAATGTTTTTAGTATTTTTTCTCACGTGATCACCTGCATCATTTTTTTGTCAGTACTACTATAGTAGCCTAGTCTAGTCATAGTGGAAAGTAACTTAGACTACTCCAGTAACTCTATGGTTACCCTAAGGGCAAGTACTACCTCCGTCGTGGTTTACTCTTCCAATTTTGTAGTATCAAAATTTGACCATAGATTTAACTGACAAAATGTTAATGCATGTCACTAAGAACTATATCGTTGGATTTGTATTTGAACATAATTTCAAATGGTGTAATTTTTAGTGACATGCATTGGCATTTTCTTAGGTAAATCTATGGTCAAAATTTTATACTAAATACGAGTAGTATTCCCTTCGTCCCAAAATTCTTGTCTTACATTTGATTAGATACGGATGTATCTAACACTAAAATGTAACTAGATACATCCGTATTTAGACAAATTTAAGACAAGAATTTTGGGACGGAGGGAGTACAAAAGTGGGCTATGTAGGCCAAACACACGTGCCAAATTCACTTGTGATGCATTGGGAATCGATGCCCCTCCATTGCTCACCTGGTGCCCCAATCTGGATCACCTACTTTGCTCCGGTGCCAAATTAACTCAAGCAATGAAAAAACACTGCGTGGGAGAGAGAGAGAGAGAGAGAGAGGACCGAGGCAATAAAAAAACACTTGTTTGGGAGAGTGAGAAGCTGGCGTAGTTGGTTTGATTGATTTGTTTATACATGTGGGTCTGTGTGCACAGTGGTGCCAACTCTCTCACATCACGAGAGCGGTGCCAAAATCTTTTGATTTGACTTCGATGCGTATTATGTGGCATACTTTTGCGAAATATGGCATCGGCCACATAGTGGAAGGCAACAAATGCCCGAGCTCTTCACGTGCTCCTAGTTAAATGAGAGGAAACAGAAAGATAGAGAGAGAGAGAGGGAGAGAGAGATAGAGAGTGAAAAAATATCACTAGCCAGCCAACCCTATCGTATGAGCGAATGATATTGGTACCTCTTGATGACACGGCAATCTTATGCAGCCACCGCTCTAATATGTTCTCTTCTTTTGCATATAAAAAAGACCCGAAAGTGAAAAATGTGCTGCACTATAACAATCTCATCGAATGACTTGATCTCCATCTTACAGAAATTGATTTGATCGACTACCGAGGCAGCACATCTGAGATTAAATTGGCCAGGTTCTTTGTTCTGGAGGCAAGTGTGCTCAAGGTAATGAGGTTTGGCGTTCTCTGGCGCAACAATGAATGGTGTGCTGATCACCGCAAGCGTCTAAGCCTAAATGACAAAGTCTCCGCAGAAGCTGAATTTTTTTTGAAACATCAAGTGGCCTGAGACTCGAAAACTTATTTGCCCATTAGTGACTTGTCAGGGCGGTGGATTTTAGTTTGTACGATAATGCTGCATCCACCTAAAGTAACGGAAGTTCTTACGTAAACTTCCTAGTAATTCCCTCTTCCTAGGTGCAGCATTACTCCTAACATTTGTAATATCAGTTGGAAACTTGTAATATTGCCGTGTCATATTCCTGCGTTTTCAAAATCCTGCGAATCAAACAGGTCTTGAGTTGGTGATGATGTTGTGCCTCCCATCTTTCACCAATAGCCGTCGGATCTAGATCTGACGCATACAAACCAAGCTTCTCCATTTTTGCAAAAAGATGCCCGCACTTGTTCCCTATTTACAAACAACTCCTTATCTCTCACAATCAGCCTTATATCCTCCCCACCACATCTAGAAGGCCGTGGAAAATCAAGCGCGATGGTCACGCCGAGCCGCCCACCCCCAATCTTGGTGTTCCGTGCAATGCACGGGCATCTACGCACGGGAAATTATGTCGAACATGGCTAGTTGTAAGCAGGCTAGCTCTACAGCCATGATGATAGTGACTGCAGACGGTGAGGCTGACTATGGTATGCCGAACACGGCGCCTATACTCAGGTGTCATCTCCGGCGCAGGGTCTTGTCACTTCACTATGAGGAGCAGCACATAATAATTTGACCAACGGGTAGTACAGTGCTAGTACTCCTAGGAGTACTACATTGGTAGTACTACTAGTAGTACTAGTAGCACCACCGTCTGGATTTAGGAGTACTACCACGTCCATCTGGATTTTAGTATTTGACTAGCAATATCTAGTAATGCATGTCACAAAAAATGTACTACTCCCTCTGTAAATAAATACATGGTGTTTCATTCCTATCGGCGAGAGAACTTAATGTTTTTTGCTAACTAGAATACTAATAGGATTACATGCAATGAACTAAACACTGCATGTCAAGTTTGGTAGTCTCAAGTCATTGAAAGCATGCACGGCCCACATCTCTCATTGGTTGATATGTCACGAAATAAGGAACAAGGAGGGAGTTAATGCACCGTGCCTAAGTGTTTTGTGATTATTTGGTTTTCGTAATGTGACTTACACAACATTTTTGTTTACATGCATTAACATTTTATTAGTTAAATCAAAGGTCAAAACTTGGCGCAAAATGCAAAGGGGACCAATAAACCAAGAACATCAAACTTCTCTCGTTTGGCCCCAACTAGAGGTCCGCCGAGATGACTATACCGCACCGCATGCAGGGGGCGCAGCTTCATTGACTTACGGCAACTGCCTTTGGGTGAATGACACGTGGGCCCATGGGGTGGCTGGCCCACCTATCATACAGCCAAAGGCAGGTCCAGTAGAGGGCCGAGGAGTAGTATGAAATCCTACGCACCTACGCACGCTAACCAAGGGCAAGAGTGATCACTCGAATCGCCAGATCAGTTGACTACTACCTCCGTCCTGGTTTATTAGTCTCCTTTGTAATTTGTGCTAAATTTTGACCAAAGATTTAACTAACAAAATGTTGATGCATGTCAACAAAAATTATATTTTTGGATTCGTATTTGAACATAGTTTTCAGTGATATAATTTTTAGTAACATGCGTAAACATTTTGTTAGTTAAATCTGTGGTCAAAATTTGACAGGATTACAATGGGGACCAATAAACCAGGACGGAGGTAGTAGAAGCTAAGCTAGACCCATGGAGGCGATGAGCGCGAGCATCAGCCGGCTGTGCCAGATGGTCCACGACGCCGGCCTGCGTCCCGGCAATGAGGAACATCTCCAGGTAGTATTGCTTGAGGCCGCCAGGGCGAGGGGCCGCTTGGACGACAGCTTCGTCTCCTTGTTCGACGAGGTCCTCGTTGGTTTCCTCGACAAGTTCACCGTCGTCAAGAAGCTCGTGGACGACTTTGACGTAAGCCTCCAGCCGACGCGTCCAGGCTCTGCGATGCCCGCCACCCTCAACAACCACTATGGTGACAACCTCTTCGACGCACTGGTGGCCCTGCGACTGCCCGTCGTCGCACCAGAGAATGTCCACCTTGAGGTCGCTTTGGCCACAGCCCTCAGCGCAGCAAGACACCATCAACATAATCACCCACGTCTACGCGCATGCAAGAGGAGGACGATAGGACGCCGGCCTTCTTCGACCGCAGGGCAACCTTGGACGGCACTGTTCAGAAGCACGTTGAGCTCGCCGCCAACGCCGCTGCTCCTCACACATCAGTTGGTGACCCGATGCACTAGGGCGTGAGGATGTCGTTGATGGATCTGTATGTATTTTTATCTTTCCGTCAAATCCATGTAGTAGTATATGATACTCCCTCCGTCCGAAAATACTCGTCATCAAAATGGATAAAGAGGGATGTATGTAGAACTAAAATACGTCTAGATACATCCCTTTATTCATTTTGATGACAAGTATTTCCTATCGGAGGAGTACTACAAGTAATTATCTTACCTTTCGCATCAACTTCATAATTTTCAGACGTACTCCATGCATGAACGGCGCCAGAACCAAACTTCTCATTACTCTAGGCAAAATCGTTATTTTCTATCTATCGATCGCGCCATGGAGCAGAACCAAATTTTACGAGTTACGAGTTCAAAAGGAAAAGCCTGCCGTGTTCGCATCGCACCCCCACAAGGTTGGTCGACACGCCCGCTCAAGCGGGAATGCGTCGGTGTTGCATTTTCACTTACAAGTGGGACCGTAGTTGAGCAAACCGACTATCGGCAAACCCCCACCCCGCCCAATCGCTGCGATGGCTGAGAAAACAGGAGGGAGAAGAGATGGCTGTAGCACCGGACTCCAAGAAAATTGGTGTCGGATGGGACTCGTGTGGGTGGCGTGTGCGATCGCTAGACGTGAATGCTAGTTATGGCCCATGCCACCCCACTATATCGAGGTACGTAGAACAAATTTCCTGCAGTCCGTGCTCAGCACTCCTGTATCTCTCTTCTCAGCCAGCCAGCGGACGTGCAGAGCCCATCGTCTGTTTGCTCACATGCGATCGCACATGTTAGTGAAAACGCAAGCGGACCCACTGAACCTGCACATCTTTTACCTCGACGTGCTGGTGATGAAAAACAAATCCAAGAAAGATCTTCGGTGGCCGCTTTTGGAGTTACTCAAGAGTAGTAAGATTCTATTTACGGTTTAACCCAAGATGCACATCTTGTGGCTTCAACTACCACTCTATTTTCTTTCATGACACGACACGGATGCCGGATGTCCCACGTGTCGGCAAGAAGGAGGAAGAATCCCACCAAATCTTCGGTTGTGCTCTCGGATTAGACTAGTTGTGCTAACTTAAAAATTTATTAGGTACTCCTCCGTTCCAAAATACTTGACTTCCATTTGTCCAAAATGGATGTACCTATATACTAAAACATGTCTAGATACATATATATTTTGACAAATAGAAGGCATGTATTGTGCAATGGAGGGAGTAGAATGGATGCAAGTTTTTGTATTGGGAAGAAGAGTACATCTGTATATTGATAGAGCGCAATTTAGTAGATGTTCTATCACTTTTAGCTAGCACAGAGGCTATAGATGTGATTGGTGCACTTGTTGATACTCCTACTTGGTATGTGTGTTGCTGCTTAGACGCAGAGAAAACGGACCGGAGGGAGTACTAGAATAGAGGCTAGACATGAGACTAGATGCGAGGAAGCAATGTCTACTTCTTTACACTCGAAGAAGAAAGAAGCATGCAAGATCGAGCCTCCACAGATCAACAATGAATGCATTGAGAAGGCACTAATCCAACTTACAGGAGTAGTAAAATGTATTCTTGTGGTTCTTGTTTTCTTTGGTCTTGCTTTTCTAGTCAAAATTATTGTTGGAGTTCGTGCAAAACGGAGGTCCGTTTGGGGTCGTGCGTTGCAGTTGGCCTTACAAGTGGGACCGCGGTTAAGGAAACCGACTATCGGCAAACCCGCACCTCGCCCGTCGTGCGATGGCTGAGTTAGAGAAACAATGAGGTTGAAGATATTGCTCTAGCACGGACTCCAAGAAATATGGTGTCAGATGGAAGTTGTGCTTTGGTGGCGCAGCCGTACTCTGGACGTGAATGCTTGTTCTGACCCATGCCACCCTACTACTCCTACTATTACTTACTATATAGTACTACTACTAGTATAGAGGATTCGAGGTGCTGGTTACGTAGTACAATATGGCTACAGTAAAAACACCCGCACAACGCGCGAAGCATGTGAAGCTGGTACAAATAGTGTACTACTATTGTTGATTGGCCTCATCCGATAATCTGTTGCAATGCACGTACAATTATGTATTCGGAAAATATTTTTTTGCCTCGTCGCACCACTCACTCACAGAAGCAACTCAAAATCCATTCATAAATTTAGTAAGTTTATCACAGGCATATCATTTTATTACATACAACAGGTCATTAACCCACGTCGACAACGAGGATACATTATAAATACTAAAGTTTTCACCACACAACAAATAACAAGCAATGAAATGAACTTCAACTCAACCATTCCTCCGCGTTGGAAACGCTTGCTTTGAACCACAAGTGATTCTCTAGGACGGGCCATCCATTGTCGATCCGAGACCAACGCAGATCGATCATCCAGTCAAGCGGCCTACTATATCGATGCAGGTAGGGAACCACCCAAATGTCCGAGGTATAGACACGCTTGCTTCTCATAAATGGTAGTAACGTTGTGTCAACAGCGCTTGGATCACCTTTCACCATCATTGGATAGTTTTGTTCAAGGAAGAGTGAGTTTTCCAAGACTATCAATTGCATACAGGAGAAGGAGTTGGCGCTAGCACTCTAGTATCCATCCCGAATACCATGCAACGGGTGTTGGAATAGGTCCGAGAGTGCGACCATGGGAAGACTACACCGCTTCCTTAGCGATAACATCATCGATGGGCTATATACACACGAGAAGAGGTGATCCATCGGAATTAGTTGCCAGGCGCCAAATAGTATATGGGCGCTGCTCGTCCTCATCCTCGTGATCATCACCATCATCATCTCCCCCTTGGTTATAAAAATCTGCAAGTATAGGTGGTGGAATGTTCACAGGACCTTGGAAACACAAGAAGAAGGTTAATTAGTAAGGTTGGCCATAGTGGGGGTAACATAAGTAGTATCATGCACTTGGGACTCGCAAACATGCTTATGTGGTGCAATTACGGAAGAGAGAGATGGTTATAGTAACATAGGTAGATAACGTAACATAATAAATGTGATGCTACTATGTGTCATGCATGGCAATAAATGAGACCACCTATGATACTAATCTAAGATACTATGCACTAAAGGGAAACTTGCTAACCCACATGCATGTGGATGAAACAATTATAATTACGGCGTAAGACAAACGTAACGAAACAACGAGGATGCCATGCAAAAACAGTGCCACGAGTGGTGGCAGCAAACACAAGGCCCTCGTATTGAATTGCATCACATTACTCATCCGTGTACAGAAACTGATTTTTGAGCAATATCCATCCATTCAAACCACTGAGGACGGTAACAAGCTTGTCGAAGATAGCAACAAGTCCATAGTTGTTGTAATTCCAAGAGCGGTTGGGGACTCGAGAAATTGCTATATTTCGTAGAAGACAGTCACCATGATTGTATTTGAACGTATGCATAATACCGTGTGCTCAACCTCTCGGGCAGTCTGCTGAGATTTTTGGAAGTGGAACCCGGTCACGAGTGTACACATTCACAAGTTCCCACTGCAGCTTGGACCCAATGTAAACAACCCAATCTCCATTTGCGCCCGCCCAAGCCTTGCCCTCAAGCGATGGCATCTTAACATCATACGTATCATTATCAAGCGGCATCAACTTGCACAGGGCGAGGCCTCCGTCGTGCCGGCGCCAGTCATCAGGGTCACGACGAAGAAGATAGGGAGATCAAACCGCTCCTTGACTCTTGGGTTCCTTGTAATGATGTTATTAGTTGAGTCGAGAATGGGCTTGAACGAACCTACCATGCTAGCCGAGGTGATGACATCGCACCGATCAATGAGTTCCTCCACCATGTCATCTTTCAGATCGGGGCAAGAATAACGGGGTCGTTTCCGTCCTGTTCCCTCCATGGAGAAGACGATCGAACAATGGCAGAAGAAAGGGTGAAGGGCTGAAAGAAAATGGAGGAGGGAGAGGAAGAGCATGCGACAGCAGTTCCAAATCGAGAGGGAAAGGCGAAGAGTCGATGGACGGTTGCCAGTTTGCCACGGTTCACGAAGGGGCGCCCCGGCCTACACGTCGGTTCGGAAATACTCCTACTACTCGCCGTCGTCTCACTGATTTGTGAAACATGGTGTGTAATTTCTCGTGCAAAATGTGATCTGGCCGCGTTGGCCCGAGGTGCCGCATTAGTTATCGACCTTTATTTTTTTAATGGTGTGTCGTTCAGTTTTGAAGCACGACTAACTGGTACTGTACGCAGAGAAAATATAAACTACTCTACCACTACTCCACCTCCAAGATTAGTAGTATAAAGAAGATATATAGGCTGGAGCTTCAGCCGCTTTCTTGCCAAGGGCTGCCCACTTGCTTCTCACACTACCACCCTCTCTCCAGATCTAAAAATACGGCCCCTCTCTCCTCCTCACCGGTGGTCACAGATCCGCCGGGAAGAAAAGGACGTGCAGCGTTGACGCCTTTTCGTTGTCGGCGGCATCGAGGTCACGACCGACGACAAGGCCGTCCTCTCGGACCTAGCACCCGTGCAAGGGATGGCCTCCGTCCCCAAGCTCGCTGTCGTGAGTGTGTGCGGAGGGCGGCGACCACGAGCGAAGCCACTTCCTCACGACCCTCGTGTATGCTACCTCTTTTCAACCATACCCTTGTTCTATTGCCCCATCCGCACGCCGTTGCATGTGGATCTTTTTCCACTCCACCATCTTCCCAATTTGCTATCCTCTCGCTTCTGCTGGCCACGCATTTAAAAACCATAATTTGCACTATTAAAGGTAACCCTACTTCATGCAGACTAATGCATGTCTGGGTTGAATAAGGAAAGGAAGGGAGACTGTCTTTGTCCAAGAGAGTAGGCATCGAACCCGCATCTAGGTTGAAAAGGGAAAATCAGTAGCTAAGGAACGAGTCTCGTGTCTCTTGGTTGAAGAAGGGTAGAAAGGCATGACAACACAATAGAGAATGACCAGGTTGATCGGTTTGTTGTCCTCACATAGGAAAAATGTGACACCCGGATAATTAAGCTACAGTAATTCCTTGCTAATGATGCCATGTCATCATTTTAACTGTTGCTAAGTCCCCCTTTGATTTAGTCCGGTCCAAATTCAATTTTCAAATTCTAAGTACAATCCAATGTTTCACAAACATGAAAACTAAAATGTTGATCATGTGACAAATATTCACTTCCTGATATTGGTGGTGAACCAACTTTTTATAAAGCGGTTTAATGCCCTAAACTAATTAATTCAAGGCTAGAGCAACATATTCAAATACCTTTCCATTTATGATAAATTCTAACAAACGCAATGGTCTCCCTAACTTTTTGTGGCAGAGCTGGTTAATGCAAGTTATTTATGTGGGCAAGTCCCACATTTTACAAAATAGACTTGCTAGCTAAAAGAAATTGCAAAAAGAAAAGGAAACGTAAAAAAAAGAAACACAAGATAAACCCTCCCAAGGGCTGATGGCCCACTGCCTACAACCGGACGGCCGTGCCGGGCCTACTCCCCTACACGCCCCGCTCGGCCTATATGGCCCCTTCCCTGAACCCGAAACCCTAGCCCGGTCACCCACTCTCTCCCGCACGACCCCCCCCCCCGCTCCTTCCCCCGACCCGTCTCGTCTCCCCACCCCGCCCCCGAGTGGATCTGGATCGGGAGCGGGCGCTCCCGCGCCTCCCATCACCGCCGTTCTCTGCCATCGACGCTCTCGGACCCCCCGGACCGCCTCCTCGACCCCGCCCCGCCTCCATCGCCCGGCCTTGGCTCTCCGTCTCCTCCCGTGCGGGCCTCCTCGGCAGGATCGATCGGCGGCTCGGCCCTGGCGCCCGAGCCTTGACCTGTGCCATCGCTGCTCACCACCACCTCGTCGGCGTCGCCTCGTCTTCGCCCTCCTCCCCATCGGGCGCCCCCACCTCGACGCCCCCGCTCTCCATGGTGAGGCCCCGGCCTCCTCTTTCCCCTCGCTTCAGACCGCCCGTCGTGCTCTCCGCTTCGCCCAGATTCGTTGATGCTCACCGAGGCCCCGCCATCGCGCTTGGAGCCGGCGCTGGCCACCCCCGCTCTCCCTCTGCCGCACTACCGCCGCCACATCCCTCCTCCTTTGGTCCATCCGCGGCTCCCCTCGTCGCCCGGCGACCACGCTCGGCGGCGCCCGGCGCCAGCGTCCCGCCTAGCTCTCGCCTCCTCGGTCTGGCGCCCACTTCCACGCCCCTGTGCCCGTTCGCCCGTCGCCAGATTGGCTCTATGGGCCACTGCCCAGTGGGGCCCACGCCCCCCTTTTCTGTAAAAAAAGGGTTAAAAAATAATATTAACAAATAATTAATTAATTAATTAATTAGTTAAATATTTAATTAACTTAATTAATTAATCTTAGTTAACCTAATGAAGTAGAATAGTTATTTTAAAACTGCAGTTAGCTAGATGAGCCAATGACAAGTGGGGCCCAAACCCTATTGACCTTTTGACCGGTCAAATGTTGATCGGGTCAACTTTGCCGATCGAACCTCCACGGCCCATTGTCGACCATCACGAGCACTTCGGCTGGGTATACTTTTGGGTGTATCTAGCAACTAACCATTTTATTTTCGAATTAAGAATAATCCCGGAAATTGTTTAAATCTTTGAAAAATCATATAAAGTAATCTGTAACTCGGATGAAAATGTTTTGTACATGAAAGTTGCTCAGAACGACGAGACGTATCCGAATACGTGATCTGTTCACCCGCCACACATCCCTAGCATAGCAAACTTGCAACTTTTCCCCTCCGGTTCATCTGTCTAACAGACGTCCCAAAGCGGGAAAACTTTCCCGGATGTTTCCCCCTTTGCCAGTATCGCCTAGCGCTGCGTTAGAACACGTCTAGCTCTGTCTATTGTCCTATTATGCACTTGCCTGCTATGTATTTACTGTTTCTTCCCCCTCTTCTCTCCTGTAGACCCCGAGACCGATGCTGATGTCCCTGTGATCGACTACGTCGACGACGACCCTCCTTCTTGTCTGAGCAACCAGGAAAGCCCCCCCCTTTGATCACCAGATATCGCCTACTCTTCTCTATACTGCTTGCACTAGATTAGTGTTGCATGTTACTGCTTTCGCTAATCCTATCTTTCTTTGCATAGCCTGTCCTTGCTACTACCGTTGTTACCTTTACCGCTATCCTCGCTTAGTATAGGATGCTAGTGTTCCATCATGACTCTACACTCTTGTCCATCTCGCCATGCTATACTATCGGGCTATGATCACTTCGGGAGGTGATCATGGGCATATACTATATACTTTACACTATTACATTACCGTGATACTGTTCGTAGATGGTGGTGAAAGGACGGTGGCTCCATCCCCGGTAGAGGTGGGCCCGGGTTCCCGACGGCCCCGATCGTTACTTTGTGGCGGATCGACAGGGAGGTTGAGACCACCTAGGAGAGAGGTGGGCCTGGCCCTGGTCGGCGTTCGCGGATACTTAACACGCTTAACGAGATCTTGGTATTTGATCTGAGTCTGGCCATTTGGTCTATACGCACTAACCAACTACGCGGGAACAGTTATGGGCACTCGACGTCGTGGTATCAGCCGAAGCCTTCGTGACGTCAGCGACTGAGCGGCGCGCGCCGGATTGGAACGTAAGCCTGCTCTTGTATTAAGGGGGCTAGTTCTGCTTCCGACCGCGTTCATAGCGTCTTGCAGTGTGCTAAGGCGATGGGCCCGGACCCTGTGCGCTTAGGTTTAGACCGGCGTCTTGACCTCTCTGTTGGCCTAGGTGGGGCTGCGGCGTGTTGATCTTCCGCCGGGCATGACCCGTAAAAGTGTGTCCGCCAAATGGGATCAAGCGTGTTGGGTTATGTGGTGCACCCTGCAGGAAGTTAATCTATTTGAATAGCCGTGATCTTCTAATGTGACGACTTGGAGTTGTACCTTGACCTTATGACAACTAGAACCGGATACTTAATAAAACACACCCTTCCAAGTGCGGATATAACCCGGTGATCGCTCTCTAATGTGGCAATGAGGAGGGCTCACGGGTAGGATTATTGCTATGCGATGCTACTTGGAGGACTTGACTACTCTGTTACATGTTGCAAGGCGGAGGCTGCTGTAAGCGTAGTCTTCGGCAGGATTAGCTATCCCCTCTTATTACGGCATTCTGCAGCTTCACTCCACCGATATGGCCCTTTACACATATATCCATGCATATGTAGTGTAGCTCCTTGCTTGCAGTACTTTGGATGAGTACTCACGGTTGCCTGCTCCCCCTTTTCCCCTTTCTTTACCCGATTGTCGCAACCAGCCGATGGAGCCCAGAGCTGACGCCACCGTCGATGGCGACTACTACCCCGGAGGTGCCTACTACTACGTGCAGCCACCGACGATGACCAGGAGTAGTTAGGAGGATCCCAGGCAGGAGGCCTGCGCCTCTTTCGATCTGTATCCCAGTTTGTGCTAGCCTTCTTAAGGCATACTTGTTTAACTTATGTCTGTACTCAGATATTGTTGCTTCCGCTGATTCCTCTATGATCGAGCACTTGTATTCGAGCCCTCGAGGCCCCTGGCTGGTATTATGATGCTTGTATGACTTATTTATGTTTTAGATTTGTGTTGTGATATCTTCCCGTGAGTCCCTGATCTTGATCGTACACATTTGCGTGCATGATTAGTGTACGATTGAATCGGGGGCGTCACAAGTTGGTATCAGAGCCGACTGCCTGTAGGAATCCTCCTTCCCAACTCCTTGGCCGAAGTCGAGTCTAGACATTACAAAACTTTTACTAACATGGTTGTATGCCTTACGGGCCCACGTCGCCATTGGGTGGTACTAGGATCTTTTACTCCTCGACCTTTACTCTGGGATTCTGAACTCTCTTCTATTCGGGTTAAACGATTTTTAATAAAATCTAACTTTAGGTTCTCGAAAATACTTTCTCCCGGAGAGGCCCTTCAGTCCAGATGATCACCGACTTCACCAGAAGATTCCGAAGATAGTCTCTGAAGTTCTCTCGAGACTTTATGCCCACTTCTTTTGCAATTCCCTACCACCAATAAATCCTTATGGATAACTTCTTACCCTTGCCATTCTTACATTCAGCCCTAGCTGCTCTTGTTATTACAAGATGCATCGAATTGTTCTTCGACTTTTAAGAATCTCTTGAGCCATTGGATTACAGATCTTTGCCACATGAATACCCCCTATGGATAATTCCTCACACTTATCGAGTATCCGCTCATCCCAAGTTGATTCATGTATTTCACAAAAGTCTTGAAATGCCATTCGATCTTAGAAAATCCCGAGCAGCCTATTCCTCTTGAAATTCTTGCTTGCTTGCATTACGGTTAATCCCATAAGTCTCGTAGTCTTATTGGCATCCCTTGTCATTATCATTCTGAGTCTGATGACTCAATATGTTTGCGAATACACGCAATCATCATTGATCCTTATGAATTACATTTCCGGCTGAGCCGCCATTCTTTTAACTGGAATTGGTTCCCGACCAATCCAATTGTTGTTGATTGTACCCTAAGGCTATTCCACTTATCCATCCCTAATCAGAGCATTGCTTCTGGTCCCTTGATTTGGAAATCATAATTCCTTTGCATTTGAGATTTGAGTTAGTCGCTTGTTTCTATAATCTGATCTCCTTGCATTCTTCTTCCTCTAGTTAAGTACTGATGCTCACGTCAGACCCCTTGTGGACCACCAGGTCCATTGTTGGATTTTATCCGTCAGCATCCTTCATATTCAATAACTTGGTGAGACCTTCTCCTGATACATAATGCCTTTGGTAAATTTTATCCTCTGCTTTGTCAACCATGCTCTACCTCCGAGCTTGAGTTATTTACCCCTGAAGTTGATGGTATACTTTCCTAAGATGCCTTGATGGGTTGAACCTATGCCCTCCTTAATATGTGTGAACTCAAAAATTTTCACGAGTCATACTCTTCCAGTGTTTTGCTAGATAAAGTTTAAACATTACAACTTCTCCGAAAAATGAGAAGTGAATGGAAGGTTATGCATTGAGGAAGTGGAGTCGACCTTGAACCTTTGTGTTCATGCCCATGGACACGATGTAGATCCTATCATGGAAGCTTCTTGAAATAATAACTATTCCCTTGGTATAAGTTCATCTTATATCTGGATTTGATCATTTATGATCGTGGTTTCCGACCATGTTCTCCTTTAAATACCATTTCTCGTGCAAGTTTAAGCACTGCGTCTTCTCTGAGTAATACCCAGTCCAACCTCTACTTTGATTTGTCGTCGAGTATTACCCCTCGGTATCTCAAGATTATCACGGAACTGCATAACTTCTTATGAGTTCTTCATCAAGTGCTACATTCTCATTGATTCCAATTTTTCACGGGCTCGAGTTATTTAACACTCAAAGACACCGATAATCGACTCGAGTCCGCATCGCGATTAAGCAACTCTTGGTAACCTTCATTACTTACGAAGTTTGAACTCAATCACGTCATTCCTAGCCTGTTTGGCTATATCCTTGTCGTGCCGATTTTAACTGTGCTACGGTCCTCTTCCCAAGCATAATTTTTGACGATAAGCTAAGCTTACGTCGATCTTCCTCATCATATCATTTCGCTTTGGAGAACAAGCTTGATTTTGAGTTTGTGTCGTACGCATGGTTCCAATAACCTTTTGCTTCATAATTCCTTTGACTTGATGTTATCGCCGATCGATTACATCTTCTCGAAACCTCTCGACAAATGTGTCGTGATCATCATCAACATTCTGAGTCCTTCCAAGATATCTATCGAATTCTTGATGAGAAATACCTCCTTGCCCCTCGATGGTTTGTGTTATCATCGGCAACGTTATTGCCCCCTTCCATTTCGGACTTGATCATGTTATGGAACTCCTTCCCATCTAGCTTATGTTATGTTCTACCTTGAAGTATTACTGCCCTTCATGTAAAGGATGTTGCGAGGATTGCTCCACCTCTTAAGAATTCTCGATATAGTAATACTTCTCGCCATCTCCATTCATTTCTAGGTTCCCGTGTTGATTCTAACCGGGATACCAACAAGTGAACTGTGTTGTTCGGATTCTAAAACCTCTAGCAACCCTATTGCTTTGAAGTTAATGGTCGATATTTAATTCTTAGACCATTGGTTATCAAATCACCATTCTAACATTGATCCTGCTACCTAAGCCCATAACTGGGGTGCACCTTTCAACTAATGATTGATGGTGTATGTTTTCCTCGAGCATACAACATTATATCATTTCAATCAACAAGTGTCATCTTCTTGTTCACATTATTATGGAAATCCATCCGTTTGGAATTCTCGATGAATTGTCGCTGAGCCCATCACCCACCTCCTCATCCTCACCTTGGTTTAATGATGAACTATTGTTTCAGCAACCCGCTCCCATAGTTCAGTTCCCGAGAATATTGCTATGTCATTTCATTGATTTGTGTTTCACCTTTTCTTCTCGGACATCCTGAGTCTGAGGTATCATGACACCAATCGGATCTGAATCTCGGTCAGATATGATGGTTGGGACAACTTTCCAGGAGTTATGTTGTTGGTCCTTTGATGACCCGGTATTATGATGTCATGCCTAGCACCCCTCGGCCGGAGGACCTATCATTATAATTTCTTTTGCAAGGATAACCATTCTTCCCGGAGGAAATTGTAGGACTTATTTTATAAGTTACTCTCGATGGATCATTTGTGTATCCAAAGTCCGCCCTTGATGGAAACACCATATCATTGCTACCTGAAGCATGATTGTGGTACTCCGTTCATCAACAAGAACATTGGAAGCACAATGCTAAATTCTCTTTATCAATTATCCAAACACCGTTGAATGGGTAACGTATGAAATTCCTCTCCCTTTACCTCAATGGTTCTCTACTTTCTATCCTGTCATGGATATCATGCCCCGCTTGTCCTTGGAAAGGATATACCCTGAAATATGTGTGTATACACATTTTCCTCCCCATTGTTCGGATTAAACCTGGTAATCACCTTTCCTTTCCATTGGTTTGCTAAACCCTTTCTATGATCTATATGATATAAGCACTAATAATCCCCTGCTTGTGCAAACCCCTCGGTGTACAATTACATCGTAAAGACCTCATTACTTTTGTTGATGACATTCCGGTAACCACCGATGGACGAGAACTTTGCCTACTGGTCCGCCTCGTTCAACGAGCAGGAAAATGGTTCTCTTCGTCGCTCACCCTTGATACCGTTGTTGTTGCCGACATAAATGACAGGCTATCCTCTGACTTGCCTTGCTTACATGATCACGCAAGACGTCTCCGCCCTTCCTACTTTTATCCCACCTGGTGGGCCCATAACCCACAGTTCTGCAGGATCGAAACCTGACTCTCCTGTACAAACCCAGTTCTAGTGGTTATTCCTCACGCTTGACTTCGTATGTATTTCCGGACCACCGCCAAGTGATCTAATCTGCATCGACGCAATACTTATTCTCGTTGCTCTGAACCCCCTTCACCCTCTGTTTCAGGCAACGAACGCTTGCCTACCCTCTTGAAGCTTCTTATTGCACCCTCTTACCTTACTCTCGATGACTTTTTGGAATTTCAACTCGAGAGATGCCTCTATGCCACGTTCACTGAGATAGCCCCCAGGTACCTATCTTGTGTTGAGCTCCGTCCTTCCCGAGTCTTTCCCCCTTACACTACCTCCTAAATCTCGGGACGAGATTTCTTGTAGTGGAGGAGAATTGTGACGCCCAAATAATTAAGCTACAGTAATTCCTTGCTAATGATGCCATGTCATCATTTTAACTGTTGCTAAATCCCCCTTTGATTTAGTCCGGTCCAAATTCAGTTTTCAAATTCTAAGTACAATCCAATGTTTCACAAACATGAAAACTAAAATAATGATCATGTGACAAATATTCACTTCCTAATATTGGTGGTGAACCAACTTTTCATAAAGCGGTTTAATGCCCTAAACTAATTAATTCAGTGCTAGAGCAACATATTCAAATACCTTTCCATTTATGATAAATTCTAACAAACGCAATGGTCTCCCTAACTTTTTGTGGCAGAGCTAGTTAATGCAAGTTATTTATGTGGGCAAGTCCCACATTTTACAAAATAGACTTGCTAGCTAAAAGAAATTGCAAAAAGAAAAGGAAACGTAAAAAAAAGAAACACAGGATAACCCCCCCCTCTCCCAGTGGGCCTCATGGCCCAGCTGGCCTTACAACCGGCCGGCCAGGCCGGCCTACTCCCCTACACGCCCCGCTCGGCCTATATGGCCCCTTCCCCGAACCTGAAACCCAAGCCCGGTCACCCACTCTCTCCCGCACGACCCCCCCCGCTCTTTCCCCCGACCCGTCTCGTCTCCCCACCCCGCCCCCGAGTGGATCTGGATCGGGAGCGGGCGCTCCCGCGCCTCCCATCGCCGCCGTTCTCCGCCACTGACGCCGTCTCTCGGACCCCCCCCTGCCGGACCGCCTCCTCGACCCCGCCCCGCCTCCATCGCCGACGCCCGGCTCTCCGTCTCCTCCCGTGCGGTGCCTCCCCTCGACGCGGACTGGATCGGCGGCTCGACGCCGCGGCGCCCCGAGCCTTGACGCCGTGCCATCGCTGCTCACCACCACCTCGTCGGCGTCGCCTCGTCTTCGTCCTCCTCCCCATCGGGCGCCCCCACGCCTCGACGCCCCCCTGCTCTCCAACGCTGGTGAGGCCCCCCGGCCTCCTCTTTCCCCCTCGCCCCGTACAGCCGCCCGTCGTGCTCTCCGCTTCGCCCCAGTACTTCGTCGATGCTCACCGAGGCCCCGGCTGGCCGCGCTTGGAGCCGGCGCCCGCGCTCACCCCCGCTCTCCCCTGCCGCACTACCGCCGCCGCATCCCTCCTCCACTGGTCCATCCGGCGGCTCCCCTCGTCGCCGGCGACCACGCCCCGGGCGGCGCCCGGCGCCAGCGTCCCGCCTCGCTCGGGTTCGCCCCCTCCTCGGGTACGGGCGCCCACTTCCACGCCCCTGTGCCCGTTCGCCCGTCGCCAGATTGGCTCTATGGGCCACTGCCCAGTGGGGCCCACGCCCCCCTTTTCTGTAAAAAAAGGGTTAAAAAATAATATTAACAAATAAATAAATAAATAAATAATTAGTTAAATATTTAATTTACTTAATTAATTAATCTTAGTTAACCTAATGAAGTAGAATAGTTATTTTAAAACTGCAGTTAGCTAGATGAGCCAATGACAAGTGGGACCCAAACCCTATTGACCTTTTGACCGGTCAAATGTTGACTGGGTCAACTCTGCTGACTGGAACCTCCCTGGCCCGCTGTCAGCCATACGAGCACTCCGGCTGGGTACACTTTTGGGTGTATCTAGCAATTAACCATTTTATTTTCGAATTAAGAATAATCCCGGAAATTGTTTAAATCTTTGAAAAATCATATAAAGTAATCCGTAACTCGGATGAAAATGTTTTGTACATGAAAGTTGCTCAGAACGACGAGACGTATCCGAATACGCGGTCTGTTCGCCCACCACACATCCCTAGCATAGCAAACTTGCAACTTTTCCCCTCCGGTTCATCTGTCTAACAAACGTCCGGAAGCGGGAAAACTTTCCCGGATGTTTCCCCTTTGCCGATGTCGCTAAGCGCTGCGTTAGAACACGCCTAGCTCGCTCTATTGTCCTATTATGCACTTACACTATGTATTTCTTGTTTCTTCCCCTCTTCTCTCCGGTAGACCCAGGGCCAAATCTTTGATGTCACTGTGATCTAAATTAAACAACGACCCTCCTTCTTGTGCGAGCAACCGTGCAAGCCCCTTTGATCACCGGATATCGCCTACTCTTCTCTATACCGCTTGCACTAGAGTAGTGTAGCATGTTCTTGCTTTCGATTAATCCTATCTTTCTTTGCATAGCCTTTGTCCTTGCTACTCATTGTTACCTTTACCGCTATCCTCTTGCTTAGTATAGGATGCTAGTGTTCCATCAGTGACCCTACACTCTTGTCTGCCATGCTATACTCTTTGGGCTCTCATCACTTGAGGAGGTGATCACGGGCATATACTATATACTTTACCTTTGTTACATTACCCGTGATATCTTGTTAGGAGATGAAATTTGAAAGGACAAGTGGCTCCATCCCGGTAGAGGTGGGCTGGGTTCCCGACGGCCCCCGATCGTTATTTTGTGGCGAGGCGGCAGGCGAGTTGAGACCACCTAGGAGAGAGGTGGGCACAGCCTGGTCGGCGTTCGTGGATACTTAACACGCTTAACGAGATCTTGGTATTTGATCCGAGTCCGCCATTTGGTCTATACGCACTAACCAACTACGCTGAACAGCTTATGGGCACTCGGCGTCGTGGTATCGGTAGAAGCCTTCGTGATGTCGGGGCCTTGGCCACGGATTGGAACGTAAGCTTTGCTCTTGTATTAAGGGGCTAGTTACGCTTCCTACCGCGTTCGCAACGTGTGTGCTAAGGCGATGGGCCCTGCACTGCAGGCGCTTAGGTTTAGACCGGCGTCTTGACCTCTCTGTTGGCCTAGGTGAAATTGCGACATGTTGATCTTCCGCGGTACGGGCATGACCCGTAAAAGTGTGTCCTACGAATGGGATCAAGCGTGTTGGGTTATGTGGTGCACCTAGGAAGTTAATCTATTGAATAGCCGTGATCTTGATGTGGGGCGACTTGGAGTTGTACCTTGACCTTATGACAACTAGAACCGAATACTTAATAAAACACACCCTTCCAAGTGCGGATATAACCCGGTGATCGCTCTCTAACAGGCGATGAGGAGGGGGTCACGGGTAGGATTATTGCTATGCGATGCTACTTGGAGGACTTCACTACTCTCTATTACATGTCGCAAGGCGGAGGTCGCCGAGCGTAGTCTTCGACATGATTAGCTATCCCCTCTTATTACGGCATTCTGCAGCTTCACCCTTGATATGGCCCTTTACACATATATCCATGCATATGTAGTGTAGCTCCTTGGTTGCGAGTACTTTGGATGAGTACTCACGGTTGCCTGTTCTGCTCCCCTTTTCCCCCTTTCTTTGCGATTGGCAACGGTAGATGGAGCCAGGAGCGACGCCACCGTCGATGACGACTACTACCGGAGGTGCCTACTACTACGTGCGGCCCGGCGACGACCGAGGAGTAGTTAGGAGGATCCCGCGGGAGGCCTGCGCCTCTTCGATATGTATCCTAGTTTGTGCTAGCCTTCTTAAGGCATACTTGTTTAACTTATGTCCATTTCGAGATATTGTTGCTTCCACGACTGGTCTATGATCGAGCACTTGTATTCGAGCCCTCGAGGCCCCTGGGCCGGGTATTATGATGCTTGTATGACTTATTTATGTTTTAGAGTTGTGTTGTGATATCTTCCCGTGAGTCCCTGATCTTGATCGTACACATTTACGTGCATGATTAGTGTACGATTGAATCGGGGGCGTCACAAAAAAGGTGGCTAAAGAGAACAAAAATGGGACGTAATCCACATATGCTGCCTGGATATTTGTTGCTCTGGGCAACCATACCTCCCTCACCACTCTGCGTCCGTGGAGTTACATCATACTGGTGCGCCCACTGTCCGAATGGGCCTCCCATACTCTTATTGCCACTTTTTTTGTTGTTAGTATAACGCCAGCAGTCAAGTCAAGCAATGCTACTGCTAAAGTGATGCCACATCTTATATTTACTAATTGGATGCATCATACGAGGCTCCACGTTAATCCTCAGAAACTAAGCGAAATTGTCCATCTGATCTTTAGATTAGCTATCTACAACCGTCAGATGAAATAACCAAGGAGTCATACCCTTTTGTTCCACCCGCGCCTCTTCACCCTGAAAAATTCCATCTGATCTTTAGATTGGCTATCTACAACCGTCAGATGGAATAATCAAGGAGTCCTCCCTTTTGTTCCACCCACGCCTCTTCACGTAAAAGAAAATCTTCAGTGCTGTAGAACAAACTTTCGTTGCTATTTCAACCAGGCCAGACTCTCCGTGCTGCATCCGTGTGTATTGTTGAGCTACCTAGGGTTTCCAATTCCATTGATAATGTGCCTCACCTGCCAATCTCTGCTAGGGAAAATAGGTTCTGGCCGCTCGCGGAATTCTCCATCGACAGGACGAGGGTCTCCTCGCGGCCTCACATGCGGGCGAAGTGCTCTTGCGGAGACCTGTGTCATCTCCGGCCACAACGGCACAAGTGACGTAGGGCTTTACCTGCCTTCTATTGACTCATGTGCATGGTGGAGATGTCGTCTCTGCTTTCCCATGGCTTCTACGGCAACACACTGGCGACGTGCACTGCCGGCAGTCTGCTTGACCAAGCTGATGATAGTGATTGAGTACACGAAGTCGATGGCAGGATGATGGTGCTGGAGGGCCGCCCCTGTTGGCGTGAAAGCACACGCTGGACATGTGGGACATCAGCCACGCCGAGTTCAACGGCATAGTACAGGTGGAGGAAATTTCTACTGTACCAATAAGTATCTGTAGAAAGATTAATTGAAGGGGCGTATTGATCAGCAAAGCATATGAAGGCAGCGCTTCTTTGGGCACCCCCAATTTTAGCCTGCTGTGTCACCAATGGAGATAGCTTGGTGTAGGTTAGCTCTAAATTAATTCTCAAGTAAGACATGATTTTCCTCTAGCAACTAGCCTGATGGAACCTGGATGTGATAACAAAGTGTTGAAAAAAGAACAAGGATCGCCAGCGATATGTCACACTTTGTTTTGTTCTGCTGTAAATCTCATGCACGTACTCTCTTTATATTTATTCATTTTCTCCATGAAGACGATATAACTTTCCTTCCAAGTTAAAGTTAACATCTGCCTTCACTAATTTGTATTTGTGTCTGTTGTGGAAAACGGATCTGAGATTCGTTGGTTTAATTTTCTCATTCTGCACACATATTTGTAGGCTTCAGACTTTCTTATTTTCTCATTCTATAGTTTTTGGACATGTTCATTCGAACATTGCTGTACAAATAATCATGTTCTCATTATCTTAATTAACAGGTAAGATGAATCACTTCACAAGATTATCATGTTCAGTACCTGCATAAACATGTGCATATATGCTCTCCCTCACTGGCGAAGCTATCTACTAATGCTAAATCTAGCATCTTTATCTAGATCTGCTATAAGTGTGCCCAGATCATTTTGTGGCGTTTATTATAGGGCAGCGATCTGCGCTGGTGCGCCGGCCCAACTGTTGGGCCGGTCCAACCCCAGCCGTCAGATCTGGCCCCCCGAGCCGTCAGATCCCTTCACCCCCAACCTCCCATCTTTAACCTCTGGCACAGGAAAGGGAGAGGCCCACCTCGCACGCGCTGACGCCCCTGCACGCGCCGACCACCTCGCCTCCTCACCGCCGGTCACCCTCACCGCCGGTCGCCGCTGGTCGCCGCCCTCGGCGCTGGTCGCCGCCCTCACCTATGTCGCCTTCGTGCGTTTCTCACCTCCGTGGATGTAGCAGCGTGCGCCCATGGTTGCAGCCTTGTAGCTCCCGTGCCACCGCTCGCAATTCCAGTGCATGCTCCGGTGGCCACGGTTCGCCGGACACAGCGCCCCGGCGGTTGCAACTTCTCTGATTCTGCAAAGTCTGGTTGTAGCAAAAATTAAGATGGCTCCAGCAAAAATCAGATACGGTGGTAGCAAAAATTATGGCTGGTTTCAGCAAAATCAAAAGAAGGTAGTAGCAAAATTCGGGGCTGGTTCCAACAAAAATCAGATACGATGGTAGCAAAAATTCTGGCTGGTTTCAGCAAAATCAAAAGAACATAGTAGCAAAAAACGGGCTGGTTCCAACAAAAATCACATACGGTGGTAGCAAAAATTCTGCCTGGTTTCAGCAAAATCAAAAGAAGGGAGTAGCAAAAATCGGGGCTGGTTCCAACAAAAAACTCATACGGTGGTAGCAAAAATCGGGGCTGGTTCCAACAAAAACACATATGGTGGTAACAAAAAATCTGGTTGGTTCCAGCAAAATCAAAAGAAGTTAGTAGCAAAAATCAGGGCTGGTTACAACAAAAAACACATATGGTGGTAGCAAAAAATTTGGCTGGTTCCAGCAAAAGCAAAACATGGTTGTAGCAAAAATCCTACTGCGGCAGCCATGGAAACAGCGAACCAGCTGCAGTGACCATGGGACTGCAGCGATTGTCGTGGCGCAGCCCGCTCAGCCCGGTCACCGCTCACGATGGCCAGGCGCCCTTGGCCCTTGGCGGCGAGCACTGCTGCAGCCTGCTCAGCTCACCGCTTCATAGCGACAAGTGGCTCTGTTCCTAGGGCCTTAGCAGCCACTCCTCACCCAGCAGAAACTCTGGGCACCACTGGCGGAGTAGGAGATCGTCGAATTGGAAAAAAGAAGGATGTGGGCTTGTTTACCAGAGAGATGAGGGGGAATGGATGAGGATTGCGCTGGGAAGAAACAAAAATAGTGGACGGGAAGAGATAAGGCACTAGCCTCACCCACGCGTCCGCTGCATTTCTATTTTCCAGGCGACACGTAACCTTGTGGGACCTCAGCTAGTGCCTTATCTCTTCCCGTCCACTATTTTTGTTTCTTCCCAGCGCAATCCTCATCCATTCCCCCTCATCTCTCTGGTAAACAAGCCCACATCTTTTTTTTCCAATTTCGACGATCTGCTGCTCCGGCGAGTGGTGCCCAGAGTTTCTGCTGGGGTGATTAGTGGCCGTTGCGTCCTACGAACAGAGCCACTTGCTGTTGCGAGCGGTGCCGGAGCTGAGCAGGCTGCAGCCAGTGCTCGTCGCCAAGGGCCAAGGGCGCCCGCTACTGCGAGCGGTGACCGGGGCTGAGCGGGCTGCAGTCACGACACTGCTGCAGTCCCATGGCCGCCCGCAGCTGGGTTTGCTGCTCTCCATGGCTGCCGCAGTAGGATTTTTGCTACAACCATGTTTTGCTTTTGCTGGAACCAGCCAAATTTTTTGCTACCACCATATGTGTTTTTTGTTGGAACCAGCCCTGATTTTTGCTACTAAATTCTTTTGATTTTGCTGGAACCAACCAGATTTTTTGTTACCACCATATGTGTTTTTGTTGGAACCAGCCCCGATTTTTGCTACCACCGTATGAGTTTTTTGTTGGAACCAGCCCCGATTTTTGCTACTCCCTTCTTTTGATTTTGCTGGAACCAGCCAGAATTTTTGCTACCACCGTATGTGATTTTTGTTGGAACCAGCCCCGTTTTTTGCTACTATGTTCTTTTGATTTTGCTGAAACCAGCCAGAATTTTTGCTACCATCGTATCTGATTTTTGTTGGAACCAGCCCCGAATTTTGCTACTACCTTCTTTTGATTTTGCTGGAACCAGCCAGAATTTTTGCTACCACCGTATCTGATTTTTGCTGGAACCAACTTAATTTTTGCTACAACCAGACTCTGCAGAATCAGAGAAGTTGCAACCGCCGGGCGCCAGGTCAGAACCGTACACCGGAGCATGCACTGGAATTGCGAGCGGTGGCACGGGAGCTACAAGGCTGCAACCATGGGCGCACGCTACTACATCCACGGAGGTGAGAAACGCACGAAGGCGACATAGGTGAGGGCGGCGACCAGCGCCGAGGGCGGCGACCAGCGGCGACTGGCGGTGAGGAGGCGGGGCGGTCGGCGCGTGCAGGGCGTCAGCGCGTGCGAGGCGGGCCTCTCCCTTTCCTGTGCCAGAGGTTAAAGATAGGAGGTTGGGGGTGAAGGGATCTGACGGCTCGGGGGGCCAGATCTGACGGCTGGGGTTGGACCGGCCCAACAATTGGGCCGGCGCACCGGCGCAGATCGTTGCCCTTATTATATTAGTAGCCCTGTCCCATATACGTGGAACTCTGAACCAATCTGGAGATGCTTAGGACTGGCTTGAAAGCCAGTCATGGATCACGAGAAGGGCTGAAGTGGTGAGCAAAATTACACTAGCACGTCTCCGATCTTCGGCATCAACTCTTAGTCGACTACCGATGGCATCTCCAAATGCAGGTTTAATCTACACTCCTAAGTTCACATTAGACTGCACATTTATTCAAGTGAAGAGAGAAGATCAAGATTTTTAATGCTGAGTTCTGTCAAAATTAGTTGATTAGAAGGAATTAGTTTGTGCCAACAACTCCTATAAAGTATTTTTAGCTTGCATTTGGCGTACGCTCAGAAGATTATGTACTTTTGGCATTTGGCATATATGGTAATTCTGAAGAAGTTAGTAAATATGAAAACTATGTACTTTTGGATAGCAAACATGCATGTTCGTGTATTTTAACTTCATGCATAATATTCTGAACAAAAAAACATATGTTGTGATATGGGAAAAAAGCACAAACTCCCTACTCTAAAAAAAAAACTATCTTTTTAAGCACAATTTGTTTGCCTGATCACAACATTTTGTTTCCTTTTTTTCATGAAAGTTTGCATGCATGTGGAACATATGAACATGTTTGTTGAAAAAAAATAGTTTCCCATAAGAAAACTTTTTTTACAATTCATCCGGAAGCATGTATATGTGCTCCAGGCAGCCAAAATACTGCCCCCGCTATGTTTACTTTCTGCCTATTTTCTGTACACCTTTGTTCATATGAGATATACTACTTCATATGCTTAAGAAATGAAGAAGTATTATTTTCCATATAGAGCCATGCATGGTGTAACTGCCAGTAAGGTGATTCTCATGTGCGATTGTCCACCTTCAGGTGCTCTGTAATAAACGTCACAAGGAAATTAGTGAAGTTGGTGCCATTATAGTGTCCCTTAGACTATCAGTGCGTTCAATATCCAATTCTTCTTTGTTTTTGCGGTTGAATATACAATTCTTCTTCTGGTCATTGACTAGACGGCACATGTATTACATTTATAAAAAAAATCAACAGCTTAGTATTTGGCCTACTGTAAAATTATGAAATACATTAAATAAATTATATTTCTTTGATGTTGGAGATGTAAAGTGCAAGGGTGGGTGATTTTTACTACCTTTGTGACTCTTTCAAGGGAATGCAGGCGACCCAAAAAATATGTGAGCTGAAAGCAGATATGAAGCTCTACTTATATGCACGCCAGGTCTTTATTCGTGTAACGCAAAATCATAACATAAGTTTGTAATAGTTTTCAAGTTATTTTAGTGTTTTGTAATAGTTCAAATGTTGAATTGAAGTACTAATATATGACCCAACAACTGCAAAAAAAACATTATTGGCTCTGTATTGCATGCAGATTAATGCATTTCACGACATATAGTATGACTGTACTATTCACATTCACTGACAACTAAATCTAAGGCTCTTGCCGCACAAAATAAAGTGCAAGAGTTCACATAATAGCCATGATAGTTTAGTCCTGTATTAATATGTCTATGCATTTGTTCTCAAATCATGTTTGTGCGTGAATTCAAAATATGAGTTTTATTATTCTTCCGCAGTTAGATTTTTTACTTCGAATATTGATCTAGATTTATTTATCTACTTCCCAAGTTACCAAAAATCTAAAACAAATGATCTATTCTAATCAATGTGACTATGTCATTCAATCAATCAATGTGCCCCACAGAAATAGTTTCCATGAGAACAAAACTCCTCCAAGTTCCCAAGGCAGCTTTCTAAAAAAACTATATTTTCAATATGTAAATATTCATGTCTATACTTTATATTTATGCATTTCAAAATGACTAGCCCATGCAGCTGCACGGGTTGATGACTAGTTTAACTAATGCCGCTCTCAGTCTAATGCCACAGATAAATTTAAGCAGTGCCATTTAATGTCACTGGATCATTTCAGGGTTAGCTGTTGATTGTGGATGTATTAAAGATTTTTCAGCTAAGGCATTCTAATGTTGTTGCACAGCCAGTATACCAACGATGAAACTTGTTACTACCTTCAGATTTTTGTACTGTTAATGCTTATAGATTACATACCTCACTTTCATGAGATAAGTCCATTTTTTATACAGTGTCACCAAAATGCCAAGGCGCTGATGTCATTTTATTTTGGTTAAACTGCACATACAATTATGAAGACAAGAGGAAAGGTCAATAGTGGACACCTCCTCCTCCGGCTGTTCTCTTGATTCGTTCGATCAAGATTTTATGTTTGATCGATTATCAAGATTGGGATAGCAATTTTTAAGGTCCCCCCGAGTTCGAAATGATATTTACCTTGGAGGTACATGGTTTGCAATTTTTTATACTGTCATTAGTTAATAATGCTAGTTACCTTCAGACTTCTGTATTTGGTTTAATGCTCATGCACAGCTAGTATACCAATGCTGAAACTTGTTACCTTTACATTTTGTATTGTTAATTCTTATAGAAACCTTCCAGTGCTAGAGTTTATTGAAATCTGTTCAGTAAAACCAATGTACTGTACCCTGTAATAAACTAACTACTCTACTGCTGCACTAGCCACTGGATTAGTGTATATTTGTAGTATTCTAATGGTGTTGCATTAGCGTATGGACATAAATAAAGTGTGGCAAGCTTTCCCAGATATGTGCTCAAGAAAACTACTACCTGTTTTTCTAAATACTAGACGTTTGGGTACTTTAAATTGAACCGCGAAATGTCTTATATTAAGGAACAGAGGGTGTAGAGTTCACTCAAATTATCCGGTAAAGCTAGTCACACCTTTGTTAAAATTAATGTTCATTATGTTATCGGAGGAGGTCTGTATGTTTGTCTCTAATGCCTGTCTACTACATACCCGACATCATGATGTAATGTTAAGTCATTTCCTTTTGTACAGTGTCACTAAATTGTCAAGGCGGTGATGGCATTTTATTTTAGTAGAACTACACAAAATTTGCTTAAAAGAAGAGGAAAGGTCAGGAATGGCTCAGTTTTTCAGAAAAAACTATGTATGCCTTCGTGACATCAGCCGTTGTTGCTTTATTTGTTCCTTCAAACAGGTGGTTAGAAATAGTTTTGCTACCTTTTCCCATTAAGAAATTAGAATGCTTATATTTGTGAGTCTATGCTTCAACTAGTGCCACTTTTATAGTAATCACACTTTCAATATCTATGCAAACAGGGATGCTTGATTTTAGTGGAGCTGCACAAAAGTCCAACTGGTTCAACATTAGGAGCATGTTTTTTTCCAAACCTTTATATCCAATTGGTGGCACTATGAGCTGTTCATTACGAAGGTACATGGTTTGCTACTATCTTGCTACTCTTTTTGTACTGTCATTAGATAGTAATACTAGTGGTTTGCATGTGAATATATTGGCAGGGTGGACCTACATTGGAGGTGCAGGACAGGATTCAATGATTGGATGCTCAATTTCGGTTGTATCGATTTCACCTCTTCCATCACTGCGAACATGGTGTGGTATATGTTTACTAGCTGCTTGATATTTCTGCAGACAGAGATGTCTGCCCGTTGCTATTTGGCAAATAAACAAAGTGTCCGCAATTTTGGTTGAACTGCACAAGAGAATAGTATAGTCACTCACTGGAGTGCCATTTGAAAATAGACACAAAGATTGGATAGTCACTTCATGGACTGCAGAAAAGTAGTACTGTACTATTTACTGGCCAACACTAGGTGCTTCATTGCTTTGGTCTGATTATACAATGGGCATCATTTTCCCTAATTTAAAGTTTGTATTCCGAAAATAGTCTCGCGGTGTGATCGAGAGAAGACCAAATCATATTGCAGTGGATGTTCCTCCATCATGTGTGATTCATTCTCATGGTTCCAGCTGTTGGTGAAACCACTTACGTTTGCAAGAGAAATTGTAGACTTCACAAACAAATTTGTCTTCAGTCTGTACTGAATGTTGGCCAAGAGAAGCATCTATGTTAGTAGGAAGAACATATGTTTTTTCTAGATCTTTGCTTTTGGAGCTACATATTTGTATATGATCTGTGAATCATTGAGATGCATTAACATGTTGATCTTATGTATGGGAATCGTACTAGTTAGTTTTAGTTGCGACGCAAGATCCGAAGTGCCTGATCTTTGCTTTTGGAGCTACATATTTGTATATGATCTGTGAATCATTGAGATGCATTAACAGTTACTTATTTCTGTTCGCTCAGTGTTTACAAGTTACTGATCGATCACTAGCTAGCCTACAAATGCGCTCCTGGCAGTTTTATTTGCGACGCAAGATGCGAAGTGGCAGTTTTTTGAATAAAAATGCCTACCTCTGAAGAAACTGACAAGCTACACTATCGATCCTACACGGATAAAAATGCCTACCTCTGAAGAAACTAACAAGCTACACTATCGATCCTACACGGATAAATAGCGGATCACGCACGTACTACCTCCTTTCCGGTTTGCAGGGCTCAATTCAAGAAACGACCTATTCGATCCTACACGAATAAATAGCGGATCACGCACGTACTAGTACCTCCTTTTCCGGTTTGCAGGGCTTAATTCAAACCTCTCACCAACCAAGGTACTCCCTCCGTCCGGGTTTATTAGTCCCGTGAGCAAAGCAGCAAGACCAAGGCATGGCAATAATTAACGGCATGCAGAAGTTTAAGCCTAATTAATTCCAGCGATTTAAGTGGCTGCATGCGTGCCCTCGGCTGCGACTCGTTGCATGCTGCTTCGCGTACTGCCTGCGAGCGATTCTGAGTGCCTGCATGCAGCCGCCATAATTAAGGCAGCTAACTGATGTGAAAAAAGATATGCTTTAATTGTTGCGGGCTTTTTAAATCCGTGAAATCATTATTGACGAGGGAGATGATTCGAGTGCACTCGTTTGACCGCCATGCCGGCGTGCGACCCAGACGGGACGGGACGGCACAGTCATAATTTCAGTTTCCCTAGTTTTCCACGGCAAGCTGGCGCGCTAAGCCATTATGCATTGAATTCTGATGACCGTCGCACTACCTTCCCCCTATAAGTACTATTTCCCGGCCTTTTCCAGTGCCACCGTGACCCAACTCGCCATATCCTCATAAGCCCCCACCGGCCCGACGTCGCTCGCCACGTCCACCATGACCCTGCCCGTCCGCGGTAGGCGACGCCGGAGGTGGTCACCGCCGGAACTAGTGTTCGTTTTTTCACCAGAAGGCAGACGGAGGGAGGAGGCATTGAATCTGTCTTTAGGCAATGCGCAGATCGAGGAGTTGTTGGAGCGCGACCGCATGGTGGAGGAGCAGGAGTTGTTGGAGCGCGACCGCCTGGCGGAGGAGCGGCGTATCGCCGATTTGCGCCGCCAGCGAGACATGGAGCAGCAGCGTACCGACGCTCTGAGTCGCGAGCAGAGCGCCCGCAACTGGGCCGACTACGTGGAGGCCGGCGCCCGGCAAATAGCCCTAGAGGCTGTCCGGCACGCACACGTTCGCGACGCCGATTTTTACTACCAGCTCGTCAAGTGGGTTTCCGCCAGTCAAGCTTCGGTGGACCACGCTGGCATGGAAAGGGCCAACGCGCACGAGAAACGCGCCCTATCGCACCTCTAGCAAGTCCGAGGCAAGGCGCAGGACGCCGGTGCCGGCGTTTAGCGTGTACCGCCGACATCGTCTAGTTAGCTAAGAGTAAGTTAGTACTTGTCTAGTGGGAGTAGATAGTTAACTTGGCTATGATGGTTGTCAACGTGGAAGTTCAGTACTCTATATGTGGATCAGACCTGTTACTTTGCTCTGAATGTTGAACTTTCCGTTTGAACGTATGGAATGGGCTGTTATTTTTTTAAATGGGTTGTCTTTGTCCTCCACGGTTTTAAAGGCTGACTTGTGGGCCTAGCAAGTTGACGCGTACACAATCAGGAGATGATTGTACGTGGAGAGGATGACAGCAGGGACCCGCCAAGGTCATGGCAGTACACAAGCAAGTGCCTCCTTATTTCAAGCCAATAAAAAAATGGCTCCTCCTAGTGGATTTCTGACATCTGGGTCCCATGCCATTGTCAACGTAGTCAATAAACGAGAGAATTGCACAACGAGCGGCTGACACCAGGGACCCAAAGCAGCTCGCCCAGCTTATTTTTGTTTTGGGTTAATTTGATAAATGCCTCAGAAATGCCACTGCAATTTCCAAACTTTGAAAATGCCATTTCATGCCATTTCTAGTGGCATTTTTGAAGTCCTGAGTGGCGTTTCAAAGTTTGCAAACTGCAGTGGCGTTTTCAAAGTTTGCAAAAATTGCAGTGGCATTTTTCAAAGTTTGGAAATTGCAGTGGCATTTTTATGAATCGCCATAATTGGAGTGGCGTTTATCTAATTTGTTTTTGAGACGGAAGCAGGGTGTCAACTGGGCTGTGCGGGACACTCTGGCCTGTCTAGACAGCCTTTTCTTTTATGTTTACCACAGACCAGCCCAGTAGTTTTTTTTTCTTTTTGAAAATGGCTAGCCTAGTTTTTTTGTGATTTGTCAAGTAAGTCACTTTATCAGGCCTGTTGGGCTGCAAATCTTTCAAGACGAGGAGAGCTTCATTCGGCTGGCCGAGAAAATGGCCTATCAGTAATGAGAAATGGGCTGTACATTTTTAAAACACATCAAACCGCAATTAGTTTCAAATATCTTTTTTTCATTTCGAGATTTTAAATTGCATTGATTTTTATGCGTGGACAATTTATTGGATTTTATATTGATATACATTTATTTTTAAAATCAGTCTGAATGTGACTCGAAATTTCAGGATTAAAAACAGTTCAGACCGCACCGACATATGCAAAATTTCGTATAATTTTTTAACCGTGGCCACAATATGGGCTGTAATGCTAACAAAAAGAATATGGGCTCCAAAAAAACCTGTAAGAATTAGCAAATGGGCTGTAAACTATTTGAAATAATGGCAGATGGGATGTATGCTGTTTTCCACAGATTTGAGGCTTTCCACAAATGGCCTGTATACTGTTGGATGTCCATCCAACGGCCGTCGTGCTTCTTCAATCTCCGCTCTTCCTGGTCCAGCCGCTCAAACAAGCGCCCGGCCAGACTTCTGCTCCCTCCTCCCCACGGCTGTCTTGCCCTTGTGAGCCTCACCGCCCACCGTACTCCCATCAGCGCCTAGCCATCCCTCTACTCATCCACACATGATGTTATTCTCCTACGACGGCAGACGAACCAAGAAACCCTCGTACTCCTCCGCGTGGGAAACAACTGCCGAGTATTCCCTGGCTCCGTGTCGTTCCCTTCCTAGGCCTCGCCGTCGTCCACTACCCTGGTGCTCTCGGCACGGCCTGGTCAACGTGGTCAATGAACGACATCCATCGGAAGTGGACTGTACGTGGAGAGGCTGACAGCTGGGTCCACGGCTGCACGCAAGGAAATGCCTCCTTATTACGCGCAAAATAATTATTCCTGTACCTGACATCTGGGACCCACCGAAAGGGCCTCTGTATTTCGCGAAAAAAATGTTAACGCCGCTGACAGCTCGGACCCACCAGCTATATCTTCGCACGCAAGGAAGTGTCTCCTTATTACGCCCAAAAAAAGAATACCCCCCCTGCTAGCTGGGACCCAGTATAGTGGGCCTACTAAGTTGACGGGGACGAAGGGCTTTGTCAACTTAGTCAATATGCACGATTCTAGCTCGACTCACCATACGATGTCCATCCAACGGCCGTAGTGCTTCTTCAACCTCTGGTCTTCTTGCTCCAGCCGCCCAAAGCAGCGCCGGTCGTGTCGCCTGCTCCTGCCTCCCGTGGCGGGTCTTTGCCGCGGAGGCCTCACCGCCCCCATACTACTCCCACCGTTGGCCAGGCCATCCCTCCACTCCACTCACCCACACCCCCTGTTATTCTGCGTCGACGGCAGCGCAGCCGAACCAGTGAACCCTCGTACTCCTCTCCGCGTGGGCATCCACTGCCGCGTCTTCCCCGGCTCTGTGTCGTCCGCTTCCTAGGCCTCGCCGTCGTCCACCGTCGTGGTGCTCTCGGCGCGGCGTGGTCAATGTGGTCAACGACCGAATTCCATCGGAAGAATCTTTGTCAGACGTGGATAGGTGACAATTTGGGTCCACGGCAGCCGCAAGGAAGTGCCTCCTTATTACGCGGAAAATAATTATTCCTCCACCTGACAGCAGGGACCCACCGGACGGGCCACCAGTATTTCGCGAAAAAAATGTTTGCCCCTGACTTTTGGGACCCACTCGACGGGCCACCGTATTTCACGAAAAAAACATTCCCCCTGCTGTCAGCTCGGACCCACCAGAAGTGCCTCCTTATTACGCACAAAAAAATGAATACCCCCTGCTAGCTGGGACCCACCTTGGTGGGAGGCTGACTTGTGGGCCTACTAAGTTGACGGGGACGGAGGGCTTTGTCAACTTAGTCAATATAAATGATTCTAGCTCCAGTGATCGTACTATGTCCATCCAACGGCCGTAGTGCTTCTTCAACCTCTGGTACTCTTGCGCCAGCCGCCCAAAGCAGCCGGTCGTACATGCTCCCCGCCTCCGTGGTCGGATGTGCTGCCGCGGAGGCCTCACCGCCCCCTACTATTCCCACCGCTGGGCAGGCCCTGCGGCGACGGCAGCCTCACACCGCAGCCAAACCAGTGAACCCTCGTACTCCTCTCGGCGCGGGCTTCCACTGTCGCGTCTTTCCCGGCTCCCTGTCATCCCCTTCCTAGGCCTCGCCATCATCCACCGCCCTGGTGCTCTCGGCGCGGCGTGGTCAACATGGTCAAGGAACGACTTCCATCGGACGTGGACTGTATGTGGAGAGGCTGACAGCTGGGTCCACAGCCGCATCAAGGAAGTGCATCCTTATTACGCGGAAAATAATTATTCCTCCACCTGACAGCGGGGACCCACTGGATGGGCCACCGTATTTACTGAAAAAAAACGTTTCCCCCCTGACTGCTGGGACCCACCAGCTACACCTTCGCACGCAAGGAAGTGCGTCCGGGCAAAAAAATAACCCAAAGCGATTCGCCCCCCTGACTGCTGGGACCCACCAGCTACATCTTCGCAGGCAAGGAAGTGCCTGACAGTCGGGACCCACCTGGTCGAAGCGTACGTAGCGTTGTCATTCTGGTCGCGAACGTGTACGTACATACTGGTCATTGTAGAGGCGCGCACGTGTCGCAGTAGAGACGCACACGTAGCATGTACACGTACGTACAGCGGCGAGGGTGCAAGAAAGAAAATACGGCAACGTACGTACATACGGGCAGGGTCTCGAACGCCTACTCGCGCATACGTACATGGCTGGGTCGGGACGGAGAAAAAGCGTCGTCGTCGTGTTCATGGGAAGGCAACGGAATGCGTCGTGTTCATCGGGAGGCAACGGAACGCGTGGGAGCCAACCGGCTGGGTCGGAATGGAATGCATGGTCGTGTTCATCGGGAGAGCTTGGACGGAACAGGCGATGGAAACGAGGCCTGGCGTACCGCACAATGGAGGAAACGGCCTTGTGTTCGACCGGCCACGTTCGAAACGGGATCCTGTTCATCGGGAGGGGTCTAGCGTACCGCAAAACGGAGGAAACGGACCTCCTACGGTCGAAAAGGGGGTCCTGTTGATCGGGAGGGGTGTGGTGTACCGCAAAACGGAGGAAACAGACCTCCTACGGTCGAAGCGGGGGTCCTGTTGATCGGGAGGGGTGTGGCGTACCGCAAAACGGACGAAACGGACTTGTGTTGGAGCGCTACGGTCGAAACGGGGGTCCTATTCATCGGGAGGGGTGTGGCGTACCGCAAAACGGGACTCCACGGGATATTGTTCATCTCCGTCGTCGACCTCCTCCAGCCTCCATGGGCTACCGTCGACCTCCTCCAGCCTCCACTGGCTCCTGTTGATCCAGCCTCCACCGCGCGCTACTCCACCGGCTACTGTTCAACCACCCACCCACGGGCATCCCTCCACCGTCTACTGTTCATCCAGCCCTCCACACCTCGGGGTCCTGTTCAACCACCCCTCCACCGTCTACTGTTCATCCAGCCCTCCACACCATGGGGTCCTGTTCATCCAGAGGCAACGCCACCGCTCCATCGCTCATCCAACCACCCCCGCAACACTCACCGCTCATCCAATCGATCGTCTTGATTAGCGGCGATGGCGAAGGAATCGCTCCATCGGGTTCGATTAACGACCATCGATCGATCGCTCGGGTTCAAGAACGCGTAACTGCAGGTAATCGCCGGGTTCAGTTAGAGCCCAATGCCTCACTCGGGTTCGATTAGAGCCAACGCCTCGCCGTCTCACGAGAACGCGCATCGCTGCGCCCCCGACCTCCCACCGTAACCGGCAACTCCCCGAAATTTTCCTCCCCCTCGCTTCTACCACGTTTTTTTCCGTCATGGCCGGCCCAAAGAATGTCATGCAGCTGCGTCTCCGGCCCGCCCAGGACAAAAAGCTCATTTTCTGTCATGATTTTTTGTCATAAAAGTAGGAGCCCACCACATCTATTATGATACCGGGTTTTGTCACAATTATCGTCATAGAAGTGTCATATGTATGACAGAAAAAAAATTCGTTCGGCCCAAAATGTCACGGATGTGTCTTTTTTTGTAGTGTCACTAGTAATGCAGGCATCCATGCTAGCACGAAATTGAAGGAAATATGCCCTAGAGGCAATAATAAAGTTATTATTTATTTCCTTATATCATGATAAATATTTATTATTCATGCTAGAATTGTATTAACCGGAAACATAATACATGTGTGAATACATAGACAAAAAGAGTGTCACTAGTATGCCTCTACTTGACTAGCTCGTTAATCAAAGATGGTTATGTTTCCTAACCATAGACATGAGTTGTCATTTGATTAACGGGATCACATCATAAGGAGAATGATCTGATTGACATGACCCATTCCGTTAGCCTAGCACTTGATCGTTTAGTATGTTGCTATTGCTTTCTTCATGACTTATACATGTTCCTGTAACTATGAGATTATGCAACTCACGTTTACGGAGGAAAACTTTGGTGCTACCAAACGTCACAACGTGAATCGGGTGATTATAAAGGAGTACTACAGGTGTCTCCAAAGGTACATGTTGGGTTGGCGTATTTCGAGATTAGGTTTTGTCACCCCGATTGTCGGAGAGGTATCTTCGGGCCCTCTCGGTAATGCACATCATTATAAGCCTTGCAAGCAATGTGACCAATGAGTTGGTTACGGGATGAAGCATTACGTAAGCGAGTAAAGAGACGTGCCGGTAACGAGATTGAACTAGGTATTGGATACCGACGATCGAATCTCGGGCAGGTAACATACCGATGACAAAGGGAACAACGTATGTTGTTATGCGGTTTGACCGATAAAGATCTTCGTAGAATATGTAGGAGCCAATATGGGCATCCAGGTCCCGCTATTGGTTATTGACCGAGAATAGTTCTAGGTCATGTCTACATAGTTCTCGAACCCGTAGGGTCCGCACGCTTAAGGTTTCGATGGCGGTTATATTATGAGTTTATGAGTTTTGATGTACCGAAGGAGTTCGGAGTCCCGGATGAGATCGGGGACATGACGAGGAGTCTCGAAATGGTCGAGACATAAAGATCGATATATTGGACGACTATATTCGGAGTTCGGAAAGGTTCGAATGATTCGGTATTTTTGAGTACCGGAGAGTTACGGAATTCGCCGGGGAGAAGTATTGGGCCTTATTGGGCCCTGCGGGAAAGAGAGAGGGCTGCCTAAGGCAGGCCGCGCTTCCCATGGCCTAGTCCGAATTGGACTAGGGAGGGGCCGCACCCCTCCTTCCTTCCTTCTCTCTTCCCCTTCCTTGTCTCCTACTCCTAATACATGGAAGGACTCCTAGTTGGACTAGGAAAGGGGAATCCTACTCCGGTGGGAGTAGGACTCCCCCTGGTGCGCGCCTCCTCCTAGGCCGGCCACCCCTCCCTTGCTCCTTTATATCACGGGGCAGGGGCACCCCATGACACACAAGTTGATCCTTGAGATCGTTCCTTAGCCGTGTGCGGTGCCCCTCCACCATATTCCACCTCGGTCATATCATAGCGGTGCTTAGGCGAAGCCTGCGACGGTAGAACATCAAGATCGTCCACCACGCCCGTCGTCTTGTGGAACTCCCTCTCCCCGAGCTTTGCTTTGGATCGGAGCCCGAGGAGCATCATCGAGCTGAGCGTGTGCCAAGAACTCGAGGCGCCGAATGTAACGGCGCAGGATCGGCTGGATCAGCGTGGAGAACGTCTGACTACTTCCTCTACGTTGTGATCGCTTCCGCTTTGGTCTACGAGGGTACGTAGACAATACTCTCCCCTCTCGTTGCTATGCATCACCATGATCTTGCGTGTGCGTAGGAATTTTTTTGAAATTGCTACGTTCCCCAACAGAAATAGGTAATCAATAATGCCCTTTCCCATATAAGGGTGGAGTGGTTGTGCATGTTTGGTTGGAGTAACAGTTGCAACTCAAACCAATCCGTTTTCGAAAACAACACACTCACTTGCCTCGGTACACCACTTCTTTATCAAGTGGTTACTTAACTCAACATCTCCCTCGAGCATTAGTGGCACCCAACGGGGTTTTCGAAAAGCCTTTAAGATACTTTTGTTCCCATCACCATGCATGCACCCGTCCCATTTATGTAGCAACTACTTTGGCATCCTATCTACTCCCACCCGCACAACCCTCATAGCAAGGTAGGGTCATGCACAATGCAAGTATCAACAAGGAAGTAACGGAGGCAACCCACCAAAGTGGTTACCACCTCATCATGATTCTGATGCAACAATAATAAAGTGCTATATGCATAAAAAGGGTTTCATAGTCATGGTCAAAGGGCTTCTTGCCTAGCTCAACAAAGTCTTCGAGGTCTTCATATATCTCTGGTCCAATTTCGAGTACTCCATCTACTTCATCAACTATCGTCGAAAGCAATCACAATAAGTAACACAACAAGGCAAAAGCAAAAGTGCTCTAAAAATGTGAGTTGGACTTTTCTAGGATATCCTTGGTAATATGAAAAATGACCAAAGTGATTTCATTGGGATTGGATCAGTAGATATTTTTGAACATTTTAATATGATGGAAACAAGGGACTTATGGATTTGCAAGGGGTGTACAAAAACATATTTTTGAAAAATGAGAAAAGGCACCCATTTAACAAAGCATGATTTTAGAAGCATCTAGGAGTTGGTTTCACTGGATTTGGAGTTGAAATGAATTTCTTAGGAATTTGCAAATTTGGCTAAACATGGATAATGGAACAATATTTGATGTGGCATAGAAAGTATTTGGAAAAATGTTCAGAAACTCAGTCATGAACATATAAGTACCTAGGAATTTGGATCATGGCATTTGGATGAGAAATGGTCTCTCTGTGAATTTCTAAATTCCAAGACAGATATAGGAAAATATGATTTATTGAATATGTGTGAATGAAAGTGTTTTGGAAAAATGTGCAAGATGCACCATCAGGTAGAGCATGATTTATGGACTCACTAGAAATTGGAATCACCAAATTTGAACTTTATTCGAATTATTTGTGGATTTTAGAAGCTTACTGGAAAAAGAGGAAAAAAAGAAAAGGGCTTAACCTTATAATGCGCACAGGGCGAGGCTTAGCGCCAGAACGCACTGGGCCAGCCCAGCGGCTCGGCTGCATGCGCGCAGGCGGCCATGTCAAAGGCGGCTTTGCGGTGATACACTTTCGCCCAAGGAAAGCGAAGCCGGCCGAAGCCTTTTCCACTTAAACGACTGGGCCCACCCCCGCTGAGTCGCTGACGCACGGAGCCAGCCTGCAGGTCGTCCCCGCCGCATCGATCGTCTTCTTCCCCGCGACGCGGGCAGAGGGGGGCTCGGCCGTCGGCGCAGCCGTCGCCTGGCGACGTGGGAGGGCCGGTCGATGATCGCTTGAGCTCCAGCCCTCGCTTTCGCACTCGAGGGTGGCCGCGTGCTCGGCCGAGGCGGCCTATAGCGCCGCCACCATAGGCAGGCGGTGGCGGCCATAGAGCTTCGGCAGCGCCACATCGGGGAGGCTTCCCAGGCCAAGAGGAGGACGGAGACGGCCTTGAGACCTCCCAGGGAGGGCTCATACACGAAATGGCGGAAGGGGGAGAGCCACGGTGCTCGAATTTGAGCGCGGCCGGCGGCAAGGCTTCGGCCGTGGAGGTGGATGGAGGGCACGAGAGGGATAGGGAGGCTGTCTTGGAGGTGTACGGGAGAGAGGGGGCCCAACCGAGGCGAGAGAGCTCGGGAAGAGCACCATGGGCAGCGCCCATGGATGTGCTCAGGTGAGCTCGTGGAGGGAGAATGAGGGCAAGGGAGGAAGGGGCCGACAGTTTTGCTTGTCGTGGATGTCGAGGCGGCCTCGGGGGACACGATTCGGCGCCCAAGGTCGACGGGAGGCCTTGGAATGGGCGTGCTACAGTGCAGGAGAGCATTGTAGTGTTCTCCAGAGCGCGAGCTCTGCACACCATGGCATTGTTTATGTGCCAGGGGCATGTCCACTAGTGTCTAGGGTTTTGGGAGGGGGTGAGTAAACAAAGTTCCTATGGCATTGGATGCGCTGGGGGGCTTCTGGAATGAGAGAGGGGGCGCAATTGTATACGATCAAGCCTTCGGAAGCGATCATACGATCCATACATCTGAGCCATCCAATGGCCATCCTAGGGTACTGGTCGAGTAAGGCGCGGAGGCGATACACATTTTGCACAAAACATCTCGCCGTACCGAAATATAGCAGCCCAAGCTTCCGTTCACCCCACGATTCAACAGTCAATCACTAAAATTAATCCATTCTCAGCACGAGCAGCTGGGGTGCTTCACCGGGAGTCACTCCGACGTGAGCCGCCGACCTTGCTAGATCAACCATCCCTAGCCTCATAGCCTCTCAGATCTGACCATCCCATTCCTTCATGTCGGTAGATCTGGTGGTTCTGAGGAATGCCGCCTCCATCTCCGCCCACCACTAGAGCCATCGTTGCCCTCCCGTGCAACCCAGCGGATGGCCCATCAAGGTCCGGCCACCCGCCTCCATCGGCTATGGCGACCTGGTACCCTTGCATGCGGATCTGGCCACATCTCAGTTGTTCCCCTTTTGCTAGATCGATTTCTCCAGCGGATGGCGTGGTTCGTGTGATAATTGCCGGCTCGATGTGTACTGCAGATGGTCCTCTCATCCCATCCTATGTTTCTGTTGTCCACTATGAAGGAAATATGCCCTAGAGGCAATAATAAAGTTATTATTTATTTCCTTATATCATGATAAATGTTTATTATTCATGCTAGAATTGTATTAACCGGAAACATAATACATGTGTGAATACATAGACAAACAGAGTGTCACTAGTATGCCTCTACTTGACTAGCTCGTTAATCAAAGATGGTTATGTTTCCTAACCATAGACATGAGTTGTCATTTGATTAACGGGATCACATCATTAGGAGAATGATCTGATTGACATGACCCATTCCGTTAGCCTAGCACTTGATCGTTTAGTATGTTGTTATTGCTTTCTTCATGACTTATACATGTTCCCTGTAACTATGAGATTATGCAACTCCGCCATCGGAGGAACACTTTGGTGCTACCAAACGTCACAACGTAATCGGGTGATTATAAAGGAGTACTACAGGTGTCTCCAAAGGCAGATGTTGGGTTGGCGTATTTCGAGATTAGGATTTGTCACTCCGATTGTCGGAGAGGTATCTCTGGGCCCTCTCGGTAATACACATCACTAAGCCTTGCAAGCATTACAACTAATGACTTAGCTGTGAGATGATGTATTACGTAACGAGTAAAGAGACTTGCCGGTAACGAGATTGAACTAGGTATTGGATACCGATGATCGAATCTCGGGCAAGTAACATACCGATGACAAAAGGAACAACGTATGTTGTTATGCGGTTTGACCGATAAAGATCTTCGTAGAATATGTAGGAGCCAATATGGGCATCCAGGTCCCGCTATTGGTTATTGACCGAGAATAGTTCTAGGTCATGTCTACATAGTTCTCGAACCCGTAGGGTCCGCACGCTTAAGGTTTCAATGATGCTTATATTATGAGTTTATGAGTTTTGATGTACCGAAGGAGTTCGGAGTCCCGGATGAGATCGGGGACATGACGAGGAGTCTCGAAATGGTCGAGACGTAAAGATCGATATATTGGACGACTATATTCGAGTTCGGAAAGGTTCCGAATGATTCGGTATTTTTCGAGTACCGGAGAGTTACGGGAATTCGCCGGGAGAAGTATTGGGCCTTATTGGGCCCTGCGGGAAAGAGAGAGGGGCTGCCTAGGGCAGGCCGCGCGCCCATGGCCTAGTCCGAATGGACTAGGGGAGGCCGCACCCCTCCTTCCTTCCCTTCTCTCTTCCTCTTCCTTGTCTCCTACTCCTAATACATGGAAGGACTCCTAGTTGGACTAGGAAAGGGGAATCCTACTCCCGGTGGGAGTAGGACTCCCCTTGGTGCGCCTCCTCCTAGGCCGGCCACCCCTCCCTTGCTCCTTTATATCACGGGGCAGGGGCACCCCATGACACGAAGTTGATCTACGGATCGTTCCTTAGCCGTGTCGGTGCCCCCTCCACCATATTCCACTTGGTCATATCGCGCGGAGCTTAGGCGAAGCCCTGCGCCGGAGAAGTCATATCGTCATGAGCTTAGGCGAAGCCCTGCGTCGGTGGAGCATCATCATCGTCCACCACGCCGTCGTCTTGTGGAACTCATCCCCGACGCTTTGCTGGATCGGAGCCCGGGGATCGTCATCGAGCTGAACGTGTGCTCAACTCAGAGGTGCCGTGCGTTCGGTACTTGGATCGGTCGGATCGTGAAGACGTACGACTACATCAACCGCTTTGTTATAACGCTTCCGCTTACGGTCTACGAGGGTACGTGGACATACACTCTTCCCTCTCGTTGCTATGCATCACCATGATCTTGCGTGTGCGTAGGAAATTTTTTGAAATTACTACGTTCCCCAACAGTGGCATCCGAGCCTAGGTTTTTATGGTTTGATGTTTTGCACGAGTAGAACACAAGTGAGTTGTGGGCGATACAAGTCATACTGCCTACCAGCATGTCATACTTTGGTTCAGCGGTATTGTGAGATGAAGCGGCCCGGACTGACATTACGCGTACGCTTCTGGCGAGACTGGTTTCACCGTTCACGAGCACTCGTGCTTAAAGGTGGCTGGCGGGTGTCTGTCTCTCTCACTTTAGTTGAACCGAGTGCATACGCCCGGTCCTTGAGAAGGTTAAAACGGAGTCTAATTGACGAAGTATCGTTGTGGTCTTGATGTGTAGGTGAGATTGGTTCTTGCTTAAGCCCGTAGCAGCCACGTAAAACTTGCAACAACAAAGTAGAGGACGTCTAACTTGTTTTTGCAGGGCATGTTGTGATGTGATATGGTCAAGACGTGATGCTATATTTTATTGTATGAGATGATCATGTTTTGTTGAAGTTATCGGCAATGGCGAAGCCTTATGGTTGTCTCTTTATTGCATAAGATGCAAGCGCTAAATAATTGCTTTACTTTATCGCTATGCGATAGCAATAGTTGCAAGAGCAATAGTTGGCGAGACGCGACCATGTGACGACACATTGATATAGATCAAGATGATGGAGATCATGGTGTCATGCCGGTGACGATGGAAATCATGACGATGCTTTGGAGATGGAGATCAAAGGCACAAGATGATGATGGCCATATCATGTCACATATTTTGATTGCATATGATGTTTATCTTTTATGCATCTTATCTTGCTTTGATTGACGGTAGCATTTTAATATGATCTCTCACTAATTATCAAGAAGTGTTCTCCCTGAGTATGCACCGTTGCCAAAGTTAAATGCGTGCCCAGACACCACGTGATGATCGGGTGTGATAAGCTCTACGTCCATCTACAACGGGTGCAAGCCAGTTTTGCACACGCGGAATACTCAGGTTATACTTGACGAGCCTAGCATATGCAGATATGGCCTCGGAACACGGAGACCGAAAGGTCGAGCATGAATCATATAGTAGATATGATCAACATAAGATGTTCACCATTGAAAACTACTCCATCTCACGTGATGATCGGTTATGGTTTAGTTGATTTGGATCACGTGATCACTTAGATGACTAGAGAGATGTCTATCTAAGTGGGAGTTCTTAAGTAATATGATTAATTGAACTTAAATTTATCATGAACTTAGTCCTGGTAGTATTTTGCAAATTATGTTGTAGATCAATAAATTTGGCGTTGTTGCTTTCATATGTTTATTTTCATATGTTCCTAGAGAAAATTGTGTTGAAAAATGTTAGTAGCAATGATGCGGATTGGATCCGCGATCCGAGGTTTATCCTCAATGCTGCACGTAAGAATTATGTCCTTAATGCACCGCTAGGTGACAGACCTATTACAGAGCGGATGCAGGCGTTATGAGCGTTTGGCTAGCTCAATATGATGACTACTTGATAGTTTAGTGCACCATACTTAACGGCTTAGAATCGGGACTTCAAAGACGTTTTGAGCGTCATGGACCATATGAGATGTTCCAGGAATTGAAGTTAATATTTCAAGCAAATACCGAGTTGAGAGATATGAAGTCTCCAACAAGTTCTATAGCTAAAAGATGGAGGAGAATCGCTCAACTAGTGAGCATGTTCTCAGATTATGCAGGTACTTCAATCGCTTGAATCAAGTGGGAGTTAATCTTCCGGATAAGATAGTGATTGATGTAATTCTCTAGTCACCAACACTAAGTTACTAGAACTTCGTGATGAACTATAGTATGCAAGGGATGACGAAAACGATTCCCGAGCTCTTCGTGATGTTGAAATCGACGAAGGTAGAAATCAAGAAAGAGCATCAAGTGTTGATGATTGACAAGACCACTAGTCTCAAGGAAAAGGGCAAAGGGAAGAAGGGGAACTTCAAGAAGAGCGGCAAGCAAGTTGCTGCTCGAGTGAAGAAACCCAAGTCTGGACCTAAGCCTGAGACTAAGTGCTTTTGCTGCAATGGAACTGATCACTAGAAGCGGAACTACCCCAAGTATTTGGCGGATAAGAAGGATGGCAAAGTGAAAAAAGGTATATTTGAGATACAGATTATTGATGTGTATTTTACTAGTGTTCGTAGCAACCCCTCGGTATTTGATAATCTTGGTTCAGTTGCTAAGAGTAGTAACTTGAAACGGAGTTGCAGAATGAAGCGAAACTAGTTGAAGGGGAAGTGAAGATGAGTGTTGGAAGTAGTTCCAAGATTGATATGATCATCATCGCACACTCCCTATACTTTCGGGATTAGTATGGAACCTAAATAAGTGTTATTTGGTGTTGAGCATAAATATGATTTGATCATGTTTATTGCAATACGGTTATTCATTTAAGTAAGAGAATAAATTGTTGTTCTGTTTACATGAATAAAACCTTATATGGTTACACACCCAATGAAAATGGTTCATTGGATCTCGATCATAGTGATACACATATTCATAGTATTGAAACCAAAAGATGCAAAGTTAATAATGATAGTGCAACTTATTTGTGGTAATCGCCGTTTAGGTCATATTGGTGTAAAGCGCTTGAAGAAAACTCCATGCTGATGGACTTTTGGAATCACTTGATTATGAATCATTTGATGCTTATGAACCGTGCCTTTTGGGCAAGATGACTAAAACTCCGTTCTCGGAACAATGGAACAAGCTCTTGACTTATTGGAAATAATACATACCGATGTATGCGATTCAATGAGTGTTGATGCTCGTGGCAAGTATCGTTATTTTCTGACCTTCACAAAATGATTTGAGCAGATATGGGTATATCTACTTGATGAAACATAAGTCTGAAATAATTGAAAAGTTCAAAGAATTTCAGAGTGAAGTGGAAAATCATCGTAACAAGAAAATAAAGTTTCTGCGATCTGATCGTGGAGATAAATATTTGAGTTACGAGTTTGGTCTTCATTTGAAACAATGTGAAATAGTTTCGCAACTCACGCCATATGGAACACCACAACATAATGGTGTGTCCGAAAGTCGTAACCGCACTTTATTGGATATGGTGCGATCTATGATGTCTCTTATCAGTTTACCACTAACGATTTGGGGTTATGCATTAGAGACACCTGCATTCACGTTTAATACGGCACCATCTAAATCCGTTGAGGCGACACCGTATGAACTATGGTTTAACAGTAAACCTAAGTCATCGTTTCTTAAAGTTTGGAAGTTGTGATGCTTATGTGAAAAAGTTTCATCCTGATAAGCTCAAACCCAAATCGAGAAGTGCGTCTTCATAGAATACCCAAAGGAAATTGTTGGGTATACCTTATATCACAGATCCGAAGGCAAAAACATTCGTTGCTTATAGATGGATCCTTTCTAGAGAAGGAGTTTCTCTCGAAAGAAGTGAGTGGGAGGAAAGTGGAGCTTGATAAGGTAATTTGTACCTTCTCCCGAATTGGAAAGTATTTCATCACGGAAATCAGTTCCAGTGATTCCTACACCAATTAGTGAGGAAGCTAATGATGATGATCATGTAACTTCAGATCAAGTCACTACCAAACCTCGTAGGTCTTCCAGAGTAAGATCCGCACCAGAGTAGTTCGGTAATCATGTTCTGGAGATCATGTTACTAGACCATGATGAACCTACGAACTATGAGGAAGCGATGATGAGCCCAGATTCCGCGAAATGGCTTGAGGCCATAAAATCTGAGATATGATCCATGTATGAGAACAAAAGTATGGAATTTGATTGACTTGCTCGATGATCAGCAAGCCATGTTAAATAAATGGATCTTCAAGAGGAAGACGGACACTGATAGTAGTGTTACTATCTACAAAGCTCGACTTGTCACAAAAGGTTTTTCGACAAGTTCAAGGTGTTGACTACAATGAGATTTTCTCAACTGTAGCGATGCTTAAGTCTGTCCGAATCATGTTAGCAATTGCCACATTTTATGAAATCTGGCAAATGGATGTCAAAACTACATTCTTTAATGGATTTATTAAAGAAGAGTTGTATATGATGCAACCGTAAGGTTTTGTCAATCCTAAAGGAGCTAACAAAATGTGCAAGCTCCAATGATCCATCAATGGACTGGTGCAAGCATCTCGGAGTTGGAATATACGCTTTGATGTGTTGATCAAAGCATATGATTTTATACATACTTTTGGAAAGGCCTGTAATTACTAGAAAGTGAGTGGGAGCACTACAACATTTCTGATAAGTATATGTGAATGACATATTGTAGATCGGAAATAATGTAGAATTATTCTGCAAAGCATAAAGGAGTGTTTGAAAGGAGTTTTTCAAAGAAAGACCTCGGTGAAGCTGCTTACATATTGAGCATCAAGATCTATAGAGATAGATCAAGACGCATGATAAGTTTTTTCAATGAGTACATACTTTGACAAGATTTTGAAGTAGTTCAAAATGGAACAGTCAAAGAAAGAGTTCTTGCCTGTGTTACAAGGTGTGAAATTGAGTAAGACTCAAAACCCGACCACGGCAGAAGATAGAAAGAGAATGAAAGTCATTCCCTATGCCTTGGCCATAGGTTCTATAAAGTATGCCATGTCAGTGTACCAGATCTATTGTATACCCTACACTAAGTTTGGCAAGGGAGTACAATAGTGATCTAGGAGTAGATCGCTGGACAGCGGTCAAAATTACCCTTAGTGGAATAAGGATATGTTTCTCAATTATGGAAGTGACAAAAGGTTCGTCGTAAAGGGTTACGTCGATGCAAGTTTTGACACCGATCTAGATGACTCTAAGTCTCGATCTAGATACATATTGAAAGTGGGAGCAATTAGCTAGAATAGCTCCTTGCGGAGCATTGTTGACATAGAAATTCGCAAAATACTTACGGATCTGACTGTGACAGACCCGTTGACTAAAATTATCTCACAAGCAAAACATGATCACACCTTAGTACTCTTTGGGTGTTAATCACATAGCGATGTGAACTAGATTACTGACTCTAGTAAACCCTTTGGGTGTTGATCACATATCGATGTGAACTATGGGTGTTAATCACATGGTGATGTGAACTATTCTTTGTTAAATCACATGGCGATGTGAACTAGATTATTGACTCTAGTGCAAGTGGGAGACTGAAGGAAATATGCCCTAGAGGCAATAATAAAGTTATTATTTATTTCCTTATATCATGATAAATGTTTATTATTCATGCTAGAATTGTATTAACCGGAAACATAATACATGTGTGAATACATAGACAAACAGAGTGTCACTAGTATGCCTCTACTTGACTAGCTCGTTAATCAAAGATGGTTATGTTTCCTAACCATAGACATGAGTTGTCATTTGATTAACGGGATCACATCATTAGGAGAATGATCTGATTGACATGACCCATTCCGTTAGCCTAGCACTTGATCGTTTAGTATGTTGTTATTGCTTTCTTCATGACTTATACATGTTCCTGTAACTATGAGATTATGCAACTCCGTTTACGGAGGAACACTTTGGTGCTACCAAAGCGTCACAACGTAATCGGGTGATTATAAAGGAGTACTACAGGTGTCTCCAAAGGCGGATGTTGGGTTGGCGTATTTCGAGATTAGGATTTGTCACTCCGATTGTCGGAGAGGTATCTCTGGGCCCTCTCGGTAATACACATCACTAAGCCTTGCAAGCATTACAACTAATGAGTTAGCTGTGAGATGATGTATTACGTAACGAGTAAAGAGACTTGCCGGTAACGAGATTGAACTAGGTATTGGATACCGATGATCGAATCTCGGGCAAGTAACATACCGATGACAAAAGGAACAACGTATGTTGTTATGCGGTTTGACCGATAAAGATCTTCGTAGAATATGTAGGAGCCAATATGGGCATCCAGGTCCCGCTATTGGTTATTGACCGAGAATAGTTCTAGGTCATGTCTACATAGTTCTCGAACCCGTAGGGTCCGCACGCTTAAGGTTTCAATGACGGTTATATTATGAGTTTATGAGTTTTGATGTACCGAAGGAGTTCGGAGTCCCGGATGAGATCGGGGACATGACGAGGAGTCTCGAAATGGTCGAGACGTAAAGATCGATATATTGGACGACTATATTCGGAGTTCGGAAAGGTTCGAATGATTCGGTATTTTTCGAGTACCGGAGAGTTACGAGAATTCGCCGGGAGAAGTATTGGGCCTTATTGGGCCCTGCGGAAAGAGAGAGGGCTGCCTAGGGCAGGCCGCGCTTCATGGCCTAGTCCGAATTGGACTAGGGGAGGCCGCACCCCTCCTTCCTTCCCTTCTCTCTTCCTCTTCCTTGTCTCCTACTCCTAATACATGGAAGGACTCCTAGTTGGACTAGGAAAGGGGAATCCTACTCGGTGGGAGTAGGACTCCCCCCCAGTGCGCCTCCTCCTAGGCCGGCCACCTCCCTTGCTCCTTTATATCACGAGGCAGGGGGCACCCCATGACACGAAGTTGATCTACGGATCGTTCCTTAGCCGTGTGCGGTGCCCCCTCCACCATATTCCACTTGGTCATATCGCCATGAGCTTAAGCGAAGCCCTGCGCCGGAGAAGTCATATCGTCATGGAGCTTAGGCGAAGCCCTGCGTCGGTGGAGCATCATCATCGTCCTGCCACGCCGTCGTCTTGTGGAACTCATCCCCGACACTTTGCTTTGGATCGGAGTCCGGGGATCGTCATCGAGCTGAACGTGTGCAGAACTCGGAGGTGCCGTACGTTCGGTACTTGGATCGGTCGGATCGTGAAGACGTACGACTACATCAACCGCGTTGTTATAACGCTTCCTCTCGTTGCTATGCATCACCATGATCTTGCGTGTGCGTAGGAATTTTTTTGAAATTACTACGTTCCCCAACACACTAATCTTATGCAAGCAACCTTCTTTGCTTGCACATCTAATCAACTCTTCTCTGTTTTACATGTATTCGTCAATTCGTAAGCTAATCTTTTTTATGGTGCATTTGATCTTCAGAAAGTTTTTTGGGGGCTATATTTCTTCTTTCAAACCTGTCCAGGATGTTGTTATTGAGGGAGAGAACACATTGATGATGTTGTTTATTGTAAGCAAAGATGTTTTTTTGGGCAAGAACACTTAGATGCTGCTGTGTAATACAGTGCATTTTAAAGATTTTGAAAACAAGCATGTTTAAAAAGAGTTTTGAGATAAATATTTCAAGTTTGAGTTCTTCATAATGGATTCAGTACATTGGAAAATATGGCAGAACTGAAGATATTCCTATATCAGTAATGTCTACGACCAAGGGCGCATTTTTTTATTTCCTTTTTTATATATACTGTATTTTATACATCGCCAAAAATATTTATCTCATGAATATACAATTCTACATGCAATCCATTATGTGCAACAGTACCAGGTACAAAATCAAGTCAGAGAGCTGCTAAATGCAATATCACTAGAGCTCAGGGGGCTGAATGTATAATTTGTCATCCAAAACCACCTCATCCATCAGTACCATACGATCACCATTTGATGGCCCAAGTATCTGATCGCATGATCGCATATGAAGCCCCGATCCCATTCTAGTCTCCCCCTGAGAGAGGGGTTGAGAGAGAGAGATCAGTGATGTCCACAGAGTGATATTGAGTGTTTTCACCCCTCAATCATTGAGATATGGAAGAGATGGAGTTACTGGAGGTAGAAGGTGACTAGGGGAGGCTCTAGTAAAAGTTTGAGCTAAAGAAGATTGGTGGAAGTGGTCCAAATGGTGTTTTTGGCAAAATGCCAGAAGGTGTTTGATAGAGTTTTGAGCAAGCAAATGAATTACAATTGACATGATTTTTAACAGGTTCAAATAGCATATAGAATTGAGGTTGGTCACCAAGTTTTAGTCCATTTTAAGAAAGTTACCAATGTAACTTTGGCAAACCCTAGAAATCAGCAGAAAGGGGTTTTCTAAGATTTAGTCATGCAAATCTTTTCTCCTTGATGCACCACTTGGTTTAGTGTCATCATTTGGAGATTGGAGAATGTCCACAAAAATATAGATCAAAAGGAGACAGTTGGTAATGTAGAGTTGCTCAAATTTGGATCTGCACAGGAAGGGTTTTGGGGCACTTTTGTGAACCAAAACTATTTTGATTGGAATGAAACTTTGCAAGACCATCACATTATGCAGATGTGACTTGCTAGAATTTTCCTGGATTTATTTGAAAATATTCCTTATAGAAATATTTCAAATACTTGAAATGAGCAGAAATAGTTTTGGAGGGTTTTGTCCAATATTTTGAACATGACCATGTGTTGAAACTCATATATATGGGAAATATATGTCCGTTGAGTTTCCCTAAGTTTTCTCAAATATTTTTGAAACATAAGACCATTTCTGTCCTTAAGAAAAAGCATTTAAATAAAATAGCAAAATAACTTTTAAAATAATACTTTTGGTTTATGGGAGTCCTATATCTAATAGGAGTCAAATATGTCTTTTGAAAGATTATTACTGCCCTTGATTAAGTACTTGTAGTGCAAGCCTCAATTCAGGGGGTTTTGGATAACCTAATTTAGAAAATTCTTTTTGGCCAAATTATTTTTGTAAGAAAACACTATTGTGTCCTATACACATGGCATGATCATTGGGAAAAGTTTTGGATCAAGGAGAAGGAGTATAAGAGTTGGAGGGTTTATTTTATTTTTAAAGCACTAGCAAACAGCAGGCAAAAAACTAATCAAGCAAAGTCCAAAACACTCAAAAGTTTTTGTCAAACCACATTTTATCATGACTTATTAGCTTAAGTGTTGTGGCATGAAAATCAGGGTGTGACATCAAACTTGTGCTAGTCGTATATGTGCTGCTCATAGACGGTTCACTTTTATGTTCTGTATGTGCTAGTATGCTTAGGTATCGCTATGAGATGCATACCGTTTATGCCATGCTTACTGCTTACTCTTGGATTAGTCTAATCAAAAAAGTGCTAACATTTCCAACAATCCAAAAACCTTATTTTAGGCACTTTTCAATTCAAGGCTTTGTTGCTAGACTGAAACAGGAAAAGTTTACCGGGACGCATTTTAAGCGTTGGCAGACAAGGACCACCTTGTGGCTCATAACAATGAACGTGTTCTGGGTTGGTGGTGTGTCTCCCACAGAAACGATTGTTCCTGAACAGGAAAAGGCGTTCAGGGAGGCAACCACCATCTTAGTGGGAGTTGTTCTTACTGTGATGGGGGACAAGTTGGTTGACGCATATCTCCATATGCGTGTTGCCAAAAACTTGTGGGATGTGCTCGAAGCTAAGTTTGGCGCACCCGATGCTGGGAGCGAACTGTATGCCATGGATCAGTTCCATGATTACAGGATGGTTGATAACCATTTTGTATTCGACCAGACTCATGAGATACAGTGCATATCTAAGGAGCTGGAGCCCCTGAAGTGTGAGTTACCAGACAAATTTGTCGCGGGTTGCATATATTGCAAAACTCCCTCCTGGATGGTGGAACTTTGTTACTTCTCTCAAGCACTTGAGACGTGAATTCTCTGTTGAGGATGTCATCAGTCATCTCAGTGCTGAGCAGAACTCGAGAGCAAAGGACTCACACGTGAAGGGGGCAGAGGGTTCTTCTAGCGCCAATGGGGTGCAGAAGAACTTCCACAAGCTCAAGGGGAAGAACTCTATCCAGCAGAATACTACCTTTAAGAAGAAGGGTAAGAAGAAAGAAAAAAAGAGAGATGACTGCTTTAGTTGTGGTTCATAGGAACATTGGGCAAACAAGTGCCCAAACAAGTACAAGAAGTCAGGACAGGACTCCAAGTCTGTCAATGTCACTCTGAGCAACAATGATGCGGCATCTGGGTATGACAATATGTTTGTCGTACTTTCAGTTTGTCAGTCCACCGGTTGGTGGGCTGACACTGGGGCCAATATTCATGTGTGTGCTGATGTGTCTTTGTTTTCTTCTTACCAGGTCGCATGAGATTGTTCCGTCCTGATGGGGAATGGCTCGCATGCTTCTGTTCATGGTGTTGGCACGGTAGATCTGAAGTTTACTTTAGGAAAGATCGTGCAACTGAAGAACGTGCAGCATGTCCCCGCCATCAATAAGAATCTCGTTAGTGGCTCCCTTCTATGTAAAGAAGGGTTTAAGTTACTATTTGAGTCCAACAAAGTAGTCGTATCTTGGTATGGACGACTATTTGTTGGAAAAGGATATGATTGTGGTGGGTTTTTTCTGCATTTTCCCTAGAGGATTTCTGTAATAAATTCGTGAACCAAATTCATTCTAATGTGAACGAATCTGAGGTTTGGCATTCACGTCTTTGTCACATAAATTTAGGTTGTATGACGTGGCTAGAAAAGATGAACTTAATCCCGAGTTTCACTTTAGCCAAAGGCTCTAAGTGCCATGCGTGTGTGCAAGCTAAGCAACCTCGTAAGCCTCACAAGCCTGCAAAGGAGAGACACCTGGCACGCTTAGAGCTCATACATTCAGATCTATGTGAGATGAATAATGTGTTGACTAAAGGTGGAAAGAAATACTTCATGAGCCTGATCGATGATTCCACTAGATTCTGCTATGTGTATTTGTTAAACACAAAGGATGAGGCTCTACACTACTTTAAAATCTATAAGGCTGAAGTTGAGAACCAACTTGAGAAGAAAATAAAACGAGTCCTGTCTGATCGTGGTGGAGAGTACTTTTCTAATGAGTTTGGTTTATTCTGTGCAGAACATGGTATTATTCATGAGAAGATGCCTTCCTATTCACCCCAGTCAAATGGGGTTGCCGAACGGAAAAACCGTACTCTAACTGATTTGGCTAACGCCATGTTAGATACATTGGGTTTATCCAAGGCATGGTGGGGGAGGCTGTATTGACATCATGTCATGTCCCGAATAAAGTTCTCATGAAGGATAATGAGACTACTCCCTATGAGCAATGGGAAAATAAAAGAACTACACTCTCTTACTTGCGCACTTGGAGCTGTTTGGCGAAAGTGAACATGCCGATAACCAAAAAGCGCAAGTTGGGACCAAAGACCATGGACTGCGTTTTTCTTGGCTATGCCAAGCATAGCGTTGGCTATAGATTTCTAGTGGTGAAATCTGATGTACACGACATGAAGGTCGGTACGATCATGGAGTCTAGGGATGTTACATTCTTTGAGGATATTCTTCCCATGAGATATATGCAAAGCACTTTTAGATTGGAATCTGATGAGACTCCTGAACCTGCCATTCCGGTGGAATATTATGAACATAAAAGTGATGAGAGTTCCACGGAGGATGACAAGGAAGCTCCTGTTAGGAGCAAGAGACAAAGGACTACAAAGTCTTTTGGTGATGATTTCCTCGTGTACCTCCTGGATGATGACACTCCCAGTTCCATTTCAGAAGCTTATGCATCCTCGGATGTTGACTACTGGAAGGGTGTGGTCCATACTGAGATGGATTCCATCTTGGCTAAAGGAACATGGGAGATCTCTGATCGTCCTTATGGTTGTCAACCATTGGTATGTAAGTGGGTGTTCAAAAAGAAGCTTAGGGCCGATGGTACTGTTAAGAAGTACAAGGCTAGGCTTGTGGCCAAGCGTTATACCCAGAAATAAGAAGAGGATTTCTTCGACACTTATTCACCTGTGGCTAGACTAACAACCATTCGAGTGTTACTCGTTTTGGCTGCCTCGCATGGTCTTCTCGTTCACCAGATGGACATTAAGACAATTTCCTTAACGGAGAGAAAGACGAGGAAATTTACATGCAACAGCCAGATGGCTTTGTAGTAAATGATCAGGAAAGAAAGGTGTGCAAGCTAGTGAAATCCTTGTATGGCTTGAAACAAGCACCTAAGCAATGGCATGAGAAGTTCAACAGTACTCTGACATCTGCTGCTTTGTTGTTAACGAAGCTGACAAATGTGTATACTATCGCTATGGTGGGGGCGAAGGAGTTATATTGTGTTTGTATGTCGATGACATACTGATATTTGGGACCCACCTCAAAGTCATTGAGGAGGTCAAGGCTTTTTTTCTCATAGCTCTAAGAAGAAAGACCTGGGAGTGGCTGATGTTATCTTGAACATCAAGCTACTGAGAAATTCTGAGGGCGGAATTACACTTTTGCAATCCCACTATGTTGAGAAGATTTTGAGCCGTTTTGGATATTCGAACTGCAAACCTTCTGCAACACCATATGATCCTAGGGTGCGGATTCGAAAGTTCGAAGGCACGGCTGTAGATCAATTGAGATATTCTCAAGTGGTTTGTTCACTGATGTACCTAGCATGTGCTACTCATCCTGACATCTCATTTGCTGCGTGAAAACTGAGCCGATTTGTTTCCAATCCGGGAGATGTGCATTGGCATGCTGTTGAGCGAGTGATGTGTTACTTGCAAGGTACTGCGAACTATGGAATTCACTATTCTGGGTACCCGACGGTACTTGAGGGGTATAGTGATTCTAATTGGATATCTGATGCTGATGAGATGAAAGCCACAAGTGGACATGTCTTCACACTTGGTGGTGGTGTTGTTTCCTGGAAGTCTTGCAAGCAGACGATCTTAACCAGATCGACTATGGAAGCAGAACTCACAGCATTAGACACATCATGCGTCGAAGCAGAATGGCTTCGAGAGCTTTTGATGGATTTGCCGGTGGTCGATAAGCCAGTGCCAACTGTCCTTATGAACTGTTACAATCAAACGGTGATTGCCAAGGCTAAGAGTTCAAAGGACACATGAAATCCACAAAGCACATGAGAAGAAGATTAAAATATGTTAGAAAATCAAGAAACTCTGGAGTGATAGCGCTGGATTATATCTAGACGACTAAGAATCTGGCAGACCCTTTTACGAAAGGGCTATTACGGATTGTGGTAGAAAATGCATCGAGGGAGATGGGTATGAGACCCATGTAAGTTGCCATGGGGGTAACCCAACCTATGTGATCGGAGATCCCGTGAATTAGGACCTGGGAAAACAATCCAGCGGTCAACTGAGGAGAGTATCCTTAATAAGCCCACCCCGTTGGAGATGCAGTAATACTCTCAATTCTATAAGGCAGGCTGACTTTTGTCTTAATATGTTCTAAATCTTGTGTAAGCAAGATGCTAACCTGCAGAGCATTCTTTGAAGGAACACACCTAAGTGATCCCGACTGCTTGTCACAGTATATGAGATTGGTTAATCTCTAGGAAGCTCATGAGAACGTACGGAGTGTGACTAATAAGCTCCACCCGTGGGGTTTAGCCTTCGGCATCCACATATCAGTTGACAATAGGCGAAACGTCTGCACACCAAACTGACAATTCAAGGCATAGTCCATTGTTCAGTTGTGAAGAAGTCTAATCCTGTTGCTCTAGGTGGAGGTTCAACTTAACAGTCTCCACTGAAATTTCTGATATATCAAACATTGTTTGGAACATTTGACAACCTTATGTGCCTCGAGATCTGGTGGGGGGTTGTTTAATCATAGATGGGCTTTAGGCCCATATGAACAATGATTCCTGGTTAATCTTGAGGCCCATGTGGGATATGGCAGGTGGTGGGAAGTTTAGTACCACCTTGCTAGTTGAGGAGAGTTGAGACCTCTTTATAAGGTCTGCTCTACCACTTGCCATTGGGAGCTTGGGAAGAGGAGTAGTACACGCGCGCTCCTCCTCCGCCCCCCCCCCCCCCCGCCTCGCCACGTCACGACACGACACGCGCGCCGTGGGTTGCGGGAATGAACCTAGCCGTCATCTACTGCTCCTCACTCTGTGCTGCCTCCGGCGATCCCATCCTGATGACCGCGTGCACGGCTGGTCGGGAGAGCAGGTGCCTCCGGAACCCTGTCTTTGGGGAGCGTCTCGACGCGACTGTTGGGGAACGTAGCAGAAATTCAAAATTTTCCTACGAGTCACCAAGATCTATCTATGGAGAAACTAGCAACGAGGGGAAGGAGAGTGCATCTACATACCCTTGTAGATCGCTAAGCCGAAGCGTTCAAGAGAACCGGGTTGAAAGAGTCGTACTCGTCGTGATCCAAATCACCGGAGATCCTAGTGCCGAACGGACGACACCTCCATGTTCAACACACGTACAACCCGGTGACGTCACCCATGCCTTGATCCAGCAAGGAGAGAGGGAGAGGTTGGGGAAGACTCCGTCCAACAGCAGCACAACGGCGTGGTGGTGGTGGAGGAGCGTGGCAATCCTGCAGGGCTTCACCAAGCACCGCGGGAGAGGAGGAGAAAGAGAGGTAGGGCTGCGCCAACAGGAGAAGAACTTCGTGTGTTGGGCTGCTCCTTTGCCTCCATTATATATAGGGGGAGAGGGAGGGTTGCGCCCGCACCTAGGTTTCCCTCCCTAGGGGCGGCGGCAGCCCCAATCCCCATCAGGGGTGGCGGCCAAGTGGGGGGGAGAGGAGGCGCACTGCATGGGCCTTTAGGGCCCATCTGCCCTAGGGTTTGCCCCCTTCTCTCTAGGCGCATGGGCCTTGGTGGAGGCGCCCCAGCCCACCTAGGGGCTGGTCCCTTCACATTTGGCCCATGTATGCCTCCGGGGCCCGTGGCCCCTCCCGGTGGACCCCCGGACCCCTCCGGTGGTCCCGGTACACTACCGGTGATGCCCGGAACACTTCCGGTGGCCAAAACCATACTTCCTATATATCAATCTTTACCTCCGGACCATTCCGGAACTCCTCGTGACGTCCGGGATCTCATCCGGGACTCCGAACAACATTTGGTAACCACATAAATCTATTCCCTATAACCCTAGCGTCATCGAACCTTAAGTGTGTAGACCCTACGGGTTCGGGAACCATGCAGACATGACCGAGACGTTCTCCGGTCAATAATCAACAGCGGGATCTGGATACCCATGTTGGCTCCCACATGTTCCACGATGATCTCATTGGATGAACCACGATGTCGAGGACTCAATCAATCCAGTATACAATTCCCTTTGTCTAGCGGTATTGTACTTGCCCGAGATTCGATCGTCGGTATGCCGATACCTTGTTCAATCTCGTTACTGGCAAGTCTCTTTACTCTTTCCGTAACACATCATCCCATGATCAACCCCTTGGTCACATTGTGCACATTATATGATGTCCTACCGAGTGGGCCCAGAGATACCTCTCCGTTACACGGAGTGACAAATCCCAGTCTCGATTCGTGCCAACCCAACAGACACTTTCGGAGATACCCGTAGTGCACCTTTATAGCCACCCAGTTACGTTGTGATGTTTGGTACACCCAAAGCATTCCTACGGTATCCGGGAGTTGCACAATCTCATGGTCTAAGGAAATGATACTTGACATTAGAAAAGCTCTAGCATATGAACTACACGATCTTTGTGCTAGGCTTAGGATTGGGTCTTGTCCATCACATCATTCTCCTAATGATGTGATCCCGTTATCAACGACATCCAATGTCCATGGTCAGGAAACCGTAACCATCTATTGATCAACGAGCTAGTCAATTAGAGGCTTACTAGGGACATGGTGTTTTCTATGTACCCACACATGTATCTGAGTTTCCTATCAATACAATTATAGCATGGATAATAAACGATTATCATGAACAACAAAATATAATAATAATAACTAATTTATTATTGCCTCTAGGGCATATTTCCAACAGCGACTGCTCCCGATCCGTCCCCAGCTCCGTCCGCCTCTGCTTCCACTACTTCGGAGAAGTGCTAACATTTCAAACAAGTAGCACCATCATACCATAATGTAAGATCGTTTTGGAAGCTGCGAGGGAGTACTTTCTCATGTTACTAGATGATTCCCCGCGCGTTGCTGCGGGAACACATGATAACAAAAAGTTTAAACAAATATGAGAGAAATAAAAGTGTTACTGTTTTCTTAACACAAAGTGTTATGTATTATTGTAAAAAGTGTGAGAACGGGAAATATATATAACAGAGATGTGATTCCTGCAAAAAAAACCTGGATAGAATGATAGAAGAGCTTCTAATACTAATTAAAATATGCTGATTTTTCGTATGCTATTTTATTTCAATATAAATCAAATGGATATCACCTTCGTTATCATCAATACTCTTCAACTGAAAAAAGTAGAAGGGCCATTCATCTCATACACCATTAATATTGATTTGGAAAAAAAGTCTCCTCAGTTATCGGGTTTAAGCATACTGTGAAATAGGCTTTTGGTACCTTACACCACCAATTTGTTTGAAATCAAGCTATAATCCTTAACATAAGCTATGCACACAGTAAAAAAGAAATACATTACCTTTTGATGACATATGCACACCCATAAGGCATTAATGATTACTCTAACATAGATGTGCTGACAGTGAATTGCGCCTTGGATGGAGCTGCGTGCAAAGAGGATGGCACTGATGCAAGTAGTTAACATAAGCAGTAATATATGTTTGCAATAGAGTGGACTCTATTCCTCGATCGACATCCATGCAGGAAAAAATGTAAACAATAATCGAATGTTCATACCAAATGTATATGCTTGGTTGACCAATTATAGGAGAAGCTGGAGCAAAATTGGCCACCACCTGTCTGAATAGAGTACATCCATCAATGTTCACACCGCTATTGTAAAATAGGCTGATTCAAGTGACACGTTAGAAATTGTGTTAGCAGTTAGTATAACAGCGATCTAAATATTGACCCTTGCTAGCTGCATCGTCTTGAAAGGAAGTAGAAAAAACATGTTTGCAACTTGCATACGACTGGAATGGCATTGCTGTTAAAACTAAAATACCTGCTATCAACAGAACTTAAGAATATAAATATTATTTTTTGACATCCAGTAGCCCCAAGACTCTGATTGCAAACAAAAGAACATAGGCAAAAATGCACGACCGAAATGTTAGTGATCAACTGGATCAAATGAAGAAACAAAAGCTATATAAACAGGACAACCACCCACCACAAAATCGTGGCATATCGCTCAGATATACCATCTTGACTTGATCCGTTGTAAAATTTCACATGACAGAGAGAAAGCCGCTAATATGAGAGATGCTAGACATTACAGCGTCCAAAGAGAAATTCAGAACCGGAGAAAATAGAAGGGAAAAGATGTTGCATCTTACCTTGGAGTGCAGTGCAGGGCAGGGGTGCTGTTGCAGGTCTTTAGGTCATGGCGGGGCGCCTTGGAGGCGAGGAGTATGGAGGAGTCGTAATCCAGGACCACGAGTTGAAGGTGGCTAGAAGATGAACACGAAAACAAAGTGCATAATATGGTAACGAATAGGTGACCTCCCGTCGGTTTGTAGAAGAGGAAAGGAAAATGGGAGTAAATGAGATAGAAGCCAAAGAGCTTCACGTGATGCCATTGAAAAATGATAACGGGGCAGACGAACCGTGAAGAAGAGATGGATGCGAGCTGCAGCTGAATGGGCCAAAGGACGGGCTTGCTTCCACGGGTGTTAATTCCTTTAAGGCTGGAAAGTTACAGACGTTTAGCTCTGTTCAGACTGAAAATCTACGGTTGATTGTAAAAGTGAAAGAAAAAATAAAATGACGTGGCATAACTGAAGGTTAGTGGGGAGAAGGAGTGGGCCTGCTGATGTGGCATAGCTGCATGTTGAGAGAAATCATGTAGTGGGGGTCTCCTATTTAGATATAGAAGATTTCTTCGTCTTCTTTTTTCATGAATACACAAAGCTTGTGTATCATTTCATTGATATGAGGAAGCAGAATTAGTACAGAAGAGGTACAACACATGGCACTCACACAAAGGCGCGAGCACGGTATTCGGAACAGAGACAAGGGATGCTCGGCCCAAATAAAGAAAAAACACTGCTAAACCCCACGAAGCCTAGAACAAGGGAGGCAAGCCGGACCGGTGCGACATCCGGCATCTCGAAAACCAAACATCGGAGACGCTTCGAGCAAACAAGATAGCGCCTTCAAAAAGGAAAATGACCGACCTCGTGGTAATTGATCTTCTCCATTTTCTACCAGCGGCCAGTCTGCTTGCTATCTTACCAGTTGATCTTCTTCGTCATTGATGTTCTTTCCACTCCTAGTCACCCTCTCTCTCCTTTCTCCTGTCGTAATTAGATAAGACACTCCCAAGGAAAAGTAAAGAAAAGAAAATAAAGCAGTTCTCCATGGAGACGGAGATCCTCCTTCTGACTCCCGCTCCCACCGTCTTTCTTTCTCATATTCTCTCCCCACCACCGCGCACATATTCCCACCACCTTTACTCCTTCTTGCTCTTGCTGCCTCTCGCCTCGCCCCGCACCCTCCCGCAGACCACTACATGCGGCGCCGGCGCTCTCCTCTGGCGGCGCTGTGGCTCGCGGCGGCGTGGGCTCTGCAGCTGCTCGCGGGCGCCGGGGCCGCGAACCCGACGTGGTGCATCGTGCGCACCGGGGCGCCGGTGAGGACGGTGCAGGCGGCGCTGGACTACGCGTGCAGCCCCGCGGGCGGCGCCGACTGCGCGCCCATCCAGGCCAGCGGCCTCTGCTACCTCCCCAACACCCTCGCCGCGCACGCCTCCTACGCCTTCAACTCCATCTACCAGCGCTCCCACGCCGCGCCCGGCGCCTGCGACTTCGCCGGCACCGCCACCGTCACGCTCACCGACCCCAGTCAGTACAGTTCTTCATGCTGATACCTTTGCTTGTTTGTTCCTTGCTTCTCTGCTACGCACTGTTTAATTATTTTTTTTACGAACTCGCATTGTTTGATTATTATGCCCTTGATATTATGTTTAAAATTTGCCTTGTGTATATGGTGCTTCTTTTCCCTCAATTGCAAGCTTCCTATCGGTCAGTGTAATCCATTCCATGCAACGCGTCTCTTTTGCTTTTGCCGCCTTCTTTTTTTGCTTGACCAGCGTCGCTTTTGCTTTTTTGCTTCGTTATTCGTTAGTAGTAGTATCACTACCACTGCACAAATAGCTGCCTACTTTTGTTTTTGGAACCTTTGGGATTATGCCTTCGTTAGGAGAATTTTTCTCTCAAGAATACGCAATGATCTTTGCGCCTCAATGCATTGAACGAAGAATATATGTGTAGGTCGATTTCTGAATTTTTGACGCGCCATTTCTTGGCAACTTCAGCATGAATGTATTATCGAAGAAAAAACTTCTAACATTCCCGATTAAGTGATGGTGTTGAGATATGCAAAAGTTATTTCACTGTGTTCATGCATTGCCCAGTTTTCATCTTGTCTGTGAACCCTATCTTCAGGACTACCACCTTCATAGTATTTCTGTACCGGCATGGGCAGTAATTCATCCAATTTCTATACTTTTATAATAAGCAGTTGGTGATGATGGTGTGCCTCCATCCTGCAATATAGGCCGTCCGATCTATATCTAACGGATAGAAAAAAAACTATGACAATTTACCCGCACTCCTCTCCACATTTGCAGATAAGGCCTTCCCTCGTTCCTCCTTTTCTCCCACAAGATCTTGATGTTCCGTGCAATGTACGGGCATCTTGCTAGTTTTTATATAAAATTCCTGATTAAGTGACGGTGTTGCAACATGCAAAAGTTATTCATTGTGTTCATGCATTGCCAGTTTTCATCTTGTCTGTGAACCCTACTTTCAGGGCTACCTCTTTCAGAGTATTTCTAGTTGTACCTAGGCAAGTGAAGTGTTTATACCCTTCTATTAATAATCCAGTTTTGTCTTACGTTTTTCAGGTTATGGATCATGCACCTTTCCTGCATCTCCAGGGTACGTGCATCACATTGTACTTGCTTCCATTTGTAGAACTTCACGAAGAATACATGAGGAATTTCTAATAATTCATTAACACGTCGAATAACATGAACAAATGTTGTCTTAGTGCATGATATTTGCTAGATGAAATTTGAACTATATAACACGTCGAATAACATAAGATGTTTACTTAGCTCAAGTTGTGGCTACTGTGACTGTGTTGTGCTGAATTTATTTTATCTGTTGTTACCACAGTTTTGCACCTTAATAAACTTTCAAATTTATCATGTTGGGTTCCTATATGCAGCGCAGCTGGGTCACCCGGTTCAGCCACGTCTACATCTCGACCACCGCCGGGCAACCGCAAGCCTGACCTTGGATCAGACGACGACGATTCCGATGAGGCTCACGTTGCCACCGCCAATGCACCCTTGATGTCTCTTGCCCTGTCATGTTTCGTGTACCTGCACCTGCGTTGGTGGTGACATGGTATGGATTGCGTAGTTAGGCTCTGTGCGTAGAGCATTGTCACGATGTTAGAAGCCACCACAGTTTTGTTTTTGGGAGGGAATTTGTAGTGATCGCTCGTAGCATTTGTAACCTGCCCGTTCAAGCAAAAGGGGCTAGAGTGGCAGACATTTGGATTCCTCTGATTCATTTGGATGTTCTTTCGTGTCATGAGCTTCTTCCTTTTTTCGGGGTTTTTCGTGTCATGAGGTTGACATCTAACATTTTCTCTATCTCTGAAATCTTTTGTCTCAATGTAGGTGACGAATGCGCGAAAGTTTACTACCTTCGATCTATATTAACTGTCGCTGATTTAGTATTACCAAAGTTACAAAAAATAAGTACTTTTCTTGTCAAAACAAATGAGGGTCAATTGGGAATATATGATCTGTATCCCTGATCTCCATTCGTTATATGAATTGTGCTTCATATAGATTTGGAGGTTGCCGGGCATATGCGCAAACACAGAGGCGTCAAACGGTTGTCTTAATTATAAAAAATTGTTCTTTTTCTTTCGCCGTTCGCTTCAAATTTTTAGGGGCAATTTAAGCTGAATTTAGAATTTGTAACCTGCCCGTTCAAGCAAAAAGGGGCTAGAGTGGCAGACAATTGAATTGGCCTGATTCATTTGGTTGTTCCTTCATGTCCCGAGCTTGACGTGTACTTCCTTCGTTCCCAAATACTTGAAATTCTAAGTTTGTTCGACATCAAGCATTTTTATATTTGACCAATTCTATTGAAAAATAGATCAACGTCTACATCGCCACCACCCACGTCACTCAAATGCACGCACATGGTACCTTGCCTCCTGATCACGCGCTAGCATAATCGAGTGCACGAAATACTCGTAGGCCACCCATCCACTTGGCCGTGTGTTTGTTCACTGGATCTGGAACGGTGTATGCTTTTTGCTTGGAGATCCGCCGCTTCGTCGTTCGCTTTATTTTTCTTTTGGGAACACCGTGCGCTGTCGTCTAGATCGTGTGGCTACGATCGAAGTTTGGAGCACATTGAGACTTAGCCGTGTAGGGAGATAAAAAACATGCATCTACATCAGAGGATGATGGGGAAGAAGACATGCCAGTGTGCCGCTCTACCTGTGACAGCGATGCACGGGAAGACTGGTTTCTTTTGGCAAACCTCATATATGTTGCGCTTTGCTACAAGTAGTTGGCGATTCGCACAGGAGGCAGCCCACCTAGGCAGGCCCATTTGCGGTGGCACCACATAGCGAGGTAAAAGAGCACTCACTAGCTGGGAATGGAAGCCGTGACAGTGTACTGATGTGTAGCGTGTTGCTAGTCACTGCGCCTGACGAGCTCTAGTGACAGATATGCAGCGCCACTTAAAGAACTAACGGCACTGGCAAAATTTGACACTTCTTGAAAAATGCACAAACAGATTTTCAAAATTTTATTAAAATTCTGAGGATTTTTTTGACAAATGTGGAGAATTTCTAAAACATTATGGACATTTTTGAATTTTTAAAAAAATTTTGAAATTCACGAACATCTTCTGAAAACAAAAACATTTTTTAAAATTATGAAAAACATATGAAAATGGGACCAATTTTTTGAAAAAATATATAAAAGTTTTTGTATTAAATTTTTTTTTAAACCGAGTACAATTTGGAGATCCCGAACAAATTTTTAAAAAACGAAGATTTTTTGAATACATGGACAAAATTTGAAAATAGAATCATATTTTCAGAAATGTGGAAAGTTTGTAAACAATTATGAAATTTTTTTGAATTTATGATTTTTTTTCAAATTCCTGAACATCTTTTGAAAACACAAACATTTTTTGAGGTTATGAAAAATATATGAAAAGCCGATCATTTTTTGTTAAATCATTTTTTGAAAATATAAAAAATACGTTTTTTATAAAACAAATTGGGAACAAAATTTTGAAACCGAGAAAAAATTGGAAATCCCAAACAAATTTTAAAAAAGCAAACATTTTTTACATACATGGACAAAAAATTTGAAAGTAGAATCATATTATGAGAACTGCAAAAAAAGTTGTAAACGCAAATAATTTCTAAAATTCCTAATTTTTTTTAAAACACAAAGAAAATTTAAATATAAAATATTTAAAAATACTTAAAAAGAGAGAAGAAAATTAAAAAGAAAAAGAAAAACAAACTGGTTATATAACCTTACCTTCTAGAAGGTTCTCAAACCGGAACTGAAAGTCATATGTACAGCTGGAGATGGGCCCACCCAATTGTTCTAATTATGAACCGTCCGTGTGTGATTTATGAACAGTGAGGAAAAATGCGTCAAATAGGGATTTCGTTTTTCTTCTTTAGGTCGAGGAACGGGTTTGAGTGTCACGGCCTGCTTGGTAGCCTCTGGTCTGGCTCGGCCCGTTCTTACCCATCGTGGGCTTCCATTCATGCCCATCAGATCTGTATCCTTCATTCCCCTCAAAAAAAAAAGGTCGGTATCCTTCATCGAAAGTTCAGTTTGAATTCTGAACTGAGGGTGAGCTTTCCGTCGATCCAGCCGACGACGCAGCACCAGCAGCCTCTGTCTCTAGTCCGCACCTCCTCCCCGCAGCGGCGGAGACGCATGTGGTGCTGCCGCCCGAACTGACAGCGCCGCGCCTTGAATGCGATTGCGAATGGGGAAACCGTTGGACCGAACCAAACCAAACCAAACCAAAGGCCGGTGGACGGAGGAGAGGAGTTATGGACGCGATGCCGCGACCAATCAATGCCCGTCTGCCGCTCTGAATCGTCGTCGGCGGCGGCAAGTGCAAGCAGAGGCTGCGTTCGATTTCGCTGCGAACGGGGCTGCATCTGCATGGTAACCGATCGGCGACGACCGTGCTCTGTTTTTCCTTTTCTTGTGCGAGGGACTGTAATATTCCGCTTGTTAACAGTGGCTTATCGGTCAACAATCTCCGTAGCTGAATGAAGTTCAAAAAATAAAAATTCTCCGTAGCTGAATGTATAGTTCGTGGAACCAAACAAACCACCAATATATGATCAGCAATAGAACAGTGTACACATACAGCGGTTATCTTATCTAGGCGTCCGGCACATGTCCGAACGAGGGAATCCGACGTGCTTCCATTCCACGAGCCTGAGACAAGCAAATAAAAGATCCAGCTCACGAAGCAATGCAACGTCCGGCTCCGCATTGCACGCACGCACGTGTGCCTATCCGTGCATGCACATCACAAGCAATTCCCGTCTGGCCGTACGTATCAATCGGAAGGACAGCTCGGCCCAACCCAACAGCTGCCAAACAAAAGGACGTGCTCTTGCCTCTTGCTTAACTATACGTGAGTACTCCAATTAGCACCTATACGATCAACACTTGAACAGTAAACATATACTCCTACTAGGAGTTAGCTAGGCTTCCACCGTCACGTACAACCGACGCAGCGGGCTACGGCACGTGCGCCTGTCCGAAGGAGGGAATCCGACGTGCACCATTCGATACCACGAGCATGAGACAAACAAAACCATCCGGCCGGCTCAAGTTTGCGCGCACGTGTGCCTGTCCATGCATGCACATCGCAATTTCCCTCCCTCCGTACGCATATCGAAAGGAAAGCTCCACCCAACGGCCAAGAAAAAAGAGTGACAAAGAGAGTTGATGATTTGCGTTTTAGTGCTACACCTGCTCTTGGTTAAATAAGCAACCCAACGACCCAAATTAAGCTCAATTTCCTACCTAGACCAGCCAAGAGCAACAACATGTACTTCTTCCGTTCCGATGTATAAGTCATTCGCGTTGTTCTAGATCATCGATTTGAGAAATTAATTATATGTTATATGTCATGAAAAATATATCACTAGATTTTTACACGGATGTAGTTTTTAAATATTTTTTTGTCATATATAATATATATTTAGATAGTTAAATTGTCAACCTAGAACTACACGAATGACCTATACACCGAGACGGAGGTAGTACTACTACTACCACTAGCATTTATCATCACTGTACTGTATTGTACTGTACGTGGGCTCGTTGGAATTGGAAACATGATTGATGCACGACTTAAGCTGCGTTTAGTACTTCCGGGGGATCTGGTCACCTAATGGATCATAGTAGTTCAACTGGATTTGTAATATGCTCCACTCCAATCTACGTACGTACGCATAATCAGCTCCATACTGGTGTGGAAGTATATAGTGATGGATGGAGCTTAGATGGAAGAAGAATGTCAGGAGCGTGTGATTGTTAATTAATCAGCACCATGCATCTCTTGTCTCACACCACACCAGCTTGTGCGATGCAGAATGTGTCAGTCGTAATAATTACCAACGCAGCCAAACTGACGAGCCCACACGTACGTGAGCAAGACACGGAACGTGGGCTGGTCCGGCCGGCCGCATGGGACACGGCACGGCAGGTCGATCGGCCGTGCAGCAGGTTGCACACGTACGTGCAGGACGATGGAGACCGACCGGCACGGTCGATCGAGTCAGTCAGTCACTCACGTACACACCCGGGCGGCCGGATCGGCGATTGAATGCATGCGACGCAGCGGGCAGCGATCCAGTTCGTTGGGCAACGACCGCCGCACAGTACGTGCGTGCGCTGAGTTTTGCTGGCCGGACGATCCACGAGAGACCGACCGACTCGACCGGTACTGGTGCGGCCGAAAGGTCTATATAGGGTGTGTTTGGTTCCCTGGTTGCATCTACTCCCTCCGTTCTCAATTAATTGTCTTTTTAGCCATCTCAAATGAACTATAACATACGGATGTATATAGACATATTTTAGAGTGTAGATTCATTCATTTTGCTTCGTATGTAGTCATTTGTTGAAATCTCTAGAAAGACAATTATTTAGGAACGGAGGGAGTAGCATGCATTGCATGAAGGAGCTTGGCTGGGGCTGGCCTGGTTGAGCTGATGTAAAAATGAGGTGAAATGTGTGTTTGGTGTGCTGCATGATATGGGGCAGGCTCAGCTCAGATATTGTTTGGTATGTTGCATCTGGGTTGTATGAGAAATGCAGCATACAACATATGTTGTTTGATAGGTTGTACGAGGTGGAATCTGTCATAGTGTGCTTATATTTCCATGTAAAATAAATAGAGGATTATACTTGTATGTAAAATAAATAGAAGATCATTTCAGATATATTTGTTGATTTCAAGTAATAAAAGAATATGTTCACAAGTCTACAAAATTTATTCAAAATATAATCACATGCCTTCAAAATGACAGAGATGATTTTAGTAAGAGAAACAAAATTTCAGCAGCATCTTGCCTGTTTGTGTAAGTAGTTTATATACAAATAAGCAGTTTATAGCACAAAATAGCTAAGAAAAATGCACCAGAATCATATAGAGTGCACATAAATCAAGTATACAGTGCAAGTACATCATAAAAGTTCACATATATAGAGCCACAAATCCATATGGTCATATTACAGTCCAATAGATCCTAGAGTTCACATAATCGATAGCCAGAAATTCATATTATCCATATTACAGTCCAACAAAGAAACATAACATAAGGTTCATGTTACATTTCATACATCAAATATATAGGGGGCATGGTTTTTCTGACCAAATACAGTAAAATATGGTCAGCTTGGAGTGAATTAGCACATATTAGCTCACACTCCATCCTTGGGCGCTCCATCCTGGGGCATGGATACTCCACCGTTGAACTTGGAGAGGTGGTGAATGACCCAACGAGTGTGACGAGTCTCTGACATCTGCACGAATGAGTGGCTCCTAGCCCTGTTGGCGTTCTCATTGAGTTAATCCAAGACAATCAATAGATCATCCTCGCTAAAACCAGGGAGCTCCATGACAGAATTGTAAAGTTCAGGATGTGCCTCTCCGGTGGACTTGATAGCAATAGCAACTTCACGGACTGCATCAGACATGTTGCTCATGACCAGAACTTCTTCTTCACTCATCAGGCTAGCCCTCTTCCTTTTGCCAGTGGAGTTGGAAGCATCCTTACATGGTTCCTTCCCATGAGCAGCAACACCACCATCTTCCCCATGAGCAGCACCAGTAGCGCTCGAGCCAGGCTCATTCCCATCAACAAATTCAGAACCACAACCTTCGAGGTTTACAAATGATGGGGAGGTTTCTACCATTGAAGGAACCCCAAGAGCCTGATGAGATGTCATTGCATACCTTCCTGTAGCAATACCACTCCCAAAAATAGCAAGCATCTGAACATAATTCTCTAAAGGCACATTGAGATACTCAACATCTTTGGGATGGTCCTACATGAAGTGTTGTTATGGAAAGGTTAGTCAAATAGCTACGGATCAGGATAAGTGTGATTATGGAAGTGTGGTCATGTACAAACCTTGATATGACCCAGGTAGTGCTCTTCCTCCAGCGATATGACATAGTTGATATCATCCCAAAGTGACCCACTAATGTCTGGAAGCTTACTTATCTTCACCCACCTAGCCCGCCACTTGCGGAGGTGGTTGTACACTTGGGTCCCAGTTATGGAAAGACCAAAGTGCTCACTACAATTCTTAGCCACTTGGTTTAGATGCACCTGCTTAAAGCCCTTCTCCATAGAATTCTAAATGGCAATATATTACCTTAAAGTAGGGATAGAAACGCCTACTGTGTAGGACTTTTGGATGAACTTCATTGGATGGGGGCCGGATCATCTCGTCACGCAACTCCCCTATAGCATATAAAACTGCCTTGAAGTATCGACTAATTACTTCAATTGACCTCCTAAATATGGGTTTCATTGCCCTAAACCTATGGTTGTGCCCAACTACAAGAAGGAACGTCACAACCTGCTCCTCAATGCAGGTATGAATGCTGTCTTCCAACAATTTTCGATCACGAAACAAGTTACACAAGTTATAAAATGGGGGCCTACTCATCCTTAATAGGTCATGGCAATTTACATCATTGGTTTCATAGATATAACGTAGATTGGACAACCTAGCTATGTCTCTCTCAAGCATAACATAACGGATTGGAGCACGATAATTTCTAATTCTAGCCCTTGTAGTTATTGTGGCCATATAGGCACACAAAACAGCAACCAAACCAGCAGCTTGCAATATCAGTGTATCTCGGGTCTTGCCATTGTCATCCATCTATAAATTCAGCACAAATTTATAAATTAATAAAGGTATTTGCACTGGTAATATTTACATCATCAAAACAAAATAAAATGTATGCAAAAATTATTCATACTATTTGCACCATTTGCATAACTACTTTGTCTACCTACTAATTCCTTCATTTCCATAAGCTAGCAAAGTGTTCTAGACATATCACAAATATATTCATGCTAATAACAGATCTGAACCTACATAAAAACTACCCAGCCATCTCAAATCCATAGGGGAAGAGGAGGTTCTAGTGACAGATCTGTACCTACGTAAAAACTACCCAGACATCTCAAATCCATAGGGGAAGAGGAGGCTCCGGTGACAGATCTGAACCTAAAAAGGAGAGGGGGAGGCGATGGGAAAACAATGCATTGGTGCTAGACATGGAGTAGCCCTCTTTCCCGTCCATGACCACAGGAGGCCGCCGCTTCATCCATCCGCATCAGAGAAGAAGCACATGAAAGTGCAGCGGCGAGAGAGATGGGGATGGGAGGGAGAAGAGATGGATGGGGACAGATGTGGGACATGGAGAGGGAGGGGAGGAGGGTTCTACCTCCGCAGCGGTGAGGATGCCCGCCGGCGATGTCGACGGAGGCGACGGGGCTGCGAGATCCACCGCTGTCGCAGGAGAGGGAGGCGATTGAGGAACGGCGTGAATGAGTCGGGTGAGAGCGATGAGAGCGGAGAGAAACCCTGTCCTTGCTCGCGTGGGTGCAGGCGCGCGTGCATCGGCGGGTGCGGGTTCGCGGAAACGCCTGAAACCTGCGTTTTCCGTGGGCCTGGCTGGGAGCCTCTTTTTGCATGCGCCGGGCCTAGCCCAGTTAGACGTTTAGGCCACCAAACAGCGAAAAAATTGCACGATGGGCGTGAGCCAAGTGCGAGACAAGGAACCAAACACGCCCATAGTGTAACCAGGCACTACTACCACGCGCCACCAAAGAACACCGGAAGTAAAGTGCATGCATGCGGGTCGGTCAAAAACAATCCATTCACTTCACACACAGAATAATTAAGCTGCTTGTTGGGTAATTCCGGGCAGTGCGCACCGGTAGCGTTGGATTTCTTCCCTTTCTTTCCAAAATCTAAAAAGTGGCCGTGCGCTAACTGAAGAGAACGAGCGGCCGGGCTTTCTTGTCATGCATGAGTTATTTTTTTGTCTGTTAGTGCATGTCATTATCAGTATTTAATGTGTTCACGCTGGTTAGTCCAATTTGAAAGAAACAACTTCACGTACAATTATTTTGGTGTTCTGAATTTTTAAAAAGCCATATCTTTCAAACCGTGCATCGGAATTCAGATCCGTTTTCATTATTGATTTCTTTCCGACGAGATCTTCCAAACTAGATCCCACATGAGTATGTTTCGATGAAATTTTTTTGATGCCAACTTTGACGCTATATTATGCAACTTCAGTACTGCTTTGTGCAACTTTAGTACTGCATGGTGCAATCTTTTTCAAACCCAGTTTTTTGAAGCTGCATCCACAGTAGTTGTAGTTGCACATATAGTAGTCCTAGTTGGCACATGCATGGCCACAGAGTTGCACAATCTGGTCCGCATAGTTGCATATGAATTGTCATAGCTTGTAATGTAGTCTAGTTGCACACACATTGATGTTTAGTTGGCTTGTAACGTAGTCTAGTTACACACACATTGATGTTTAGTTGGCAGGAAGAGTAATTGCACACACATATGTTTAGTTGGCTTGTAATATAGTCTAATTGCACACACATTGATGTTTAGTTGGCAGGACTAGTTACACACACATATACTGGCGCGACAATGTAGTCTAGTTACACAATGCAGTACTTTAGTTGCACCATATAGCACCAGAGTTGGCATCAAAAAAATTCGTCGAAACATGCTCATGCGGGATCTAGTTTCGAAGATCTCGTCGCGATGAATCCAAAGGTGAAAACGGATCTGAATTTCAACGTGTGATTTAAAAGATATGACTTTTTAAAGATTTAAGAGACGAAAATAAATGTGTTTCATAGACTAGCCTGTACGCATTTGTTGTACATATTTAATGCTAACAAAAACATCCACTAACTGATAAAAAAGACAGACACTAGGTAATTGCTATTTATAGATTATTAGGGGACCAAAACTTGCAATTTTAGGCCGGCCGCTCGCTAGACCGGTCCTTCTTTATTTAGACCAGCTACCACCCGCTCTTAGCTCATTCTGAATTCCGCATGTTTATCCGTAATATAAGAATATTTTTAACATTGGTGTAATTGATTGACAATGTAATTCTTAATGATGATGACAAATTAACAAATATGCATGTACTGTGCGCGCTTGCTGTAATAAATACAAAAACCACTTGTCTGGTCTTGGTTCCGCTTTTGCATAAGCCCAAATCCAAACCACCGCTAAAAAGCTAACCCGAACGCAAGCCGCGCCGATGGTCGGGCAATCAAGCATCGCTAGCTACAAAAGTTAACTCTACTAGTAGCAGCACCACAGAAGCAAGCAGAGGCTCATCACCGGGGATCCTGACAAAGCGACAAGAGCAATTAGCAAGCGTTCTGCCCCTCCCCAGACCGGCTCTTTAATCTTCCATGCCACCAAAAGCGCGAGGGATAAGTGAGGATCAAGCAAAGGCCCCGGCCCGGCCCGGGCACCGTGGCATTGGCGTACATGCATGCACGCTCCTCCGCCCGCCTCCACGGCGCTGTCAGCGTCGCGCACACTGTGCCTGTGCATGACTATCTATCTATCCAGCGTATGGTAGGAGTATCGATCATGAACGATGAGTGCAACTTTTGACGCCGTGCGCCTGTCGTGTGTGACAGTGTGAGTTGTGAGTGCCTAGCCGTAGGTGACGACACTGCGGTGTGGGTCTCCGTGGCCCGCCAACTGGTGTCCCTATCATGCTGAGGGGCGCTAGCGGCTAGCTGTTGGACGCGGGGGCGATTCGGAAAGGGGATGATAAGCGCCGGCGCGCCGGCCCAAATTTGGGCCGGTCGCGTCCCGCACGTCCGATGAGACAGCTCCTAGCCGTCAGATCAAGCCCTTCTTCGTCCCCCACGCATCTCCTGTTTTGCTTTCCTTTAAAATCATGTCATGACACACGGACAAAGAATGACTAACGGGCGCCGCTGAACTCCGCCATGAACGAAGTCTCAAAGCTGGCCGGACCGCCGCCGCTCGCCGGCTAGCCGCTCCTCGTAGAAATTCATCCTCGCTCCCGGGTCAAGTCATGCTTCCAGCAAAAAAATGAGTGCATGGAAGCCATGGATGCAGCAGAAAAACAGCGACTGCGGTTCCCTGGCAACCTCCCGCGACCACGGTTGCATTACGACCACCGCAAAAACTCGTCGAGGTGACCGTCACAGCTCCGCCACCGCCGCTGTTGAAACTCTTCACCGGCGTCTGACGCCGGTACCAGCAAATCAACTCTTCTTGTTGTAGCTTTTCATCTCGCCGGTCCTAACAAATCAACTCTCTGGTTGTAACTTTCTAGTTGCGGGGTGTTCTAGTATGAGCTTTCTATCTCGTCGGTTGGAGCTTTTCCCATCTATGGTTGAAGCTTTTCTGTTAAATGGCTGTAGCTTTTTTGTTTTTGAGCAGTTAAAAAGCTTTCTCAATCGTTTGGTTCAAGCTTTCCTCATCTACGGGTGTAGCATTCTGTGTTAATGGTTGTAGCTTTTCCTCGTCCCCGAGCCACCGCACCTCGCCGTGCTGCTGGTTGAAGCTCGCCATGTTGCCGGTTGTAGCAAATTGAAACCCGGTTGCAGCAAAAATCGTGACGCCAGTTGAGCGATGTAGCAAAACGCGACACAGGTGGTAGCAGGGTGCGATGCCGGTTGTAGCAAATTGCAACACCGGTTGAAGCATGTAGCAATAAGCATGACATTGTTGTTGCTCGGAGCAGAGCCGCCTCGTCCTCGCCGTCCCGTGGTCACCACGCCCGCCGTCCATGTCGCAACTCCCCTGACACGGGTTGCAGCTCCTCCAATCACAGTTCTGGCTCTCACACATGGGTACTCGTTGCAGCAAACGACCAGAAGGACACGCTGCAGCGACGCACAGTGGAGGGGTCGAGCTCTGTTCATGGAGTGTGGTCTGTACCGTGGCTCGTTGGGGAAGAAATACAATGGCGTTCGATGGAAAGAGATAAAAGGCTGGAGAAGAAACGTGTGGAAGACAAACAACCCGAGCAGATAAGGGAGGGGGTGTAGTGTTGGGGCCACCAGCCCGTGCTCTCTATGTGGGCTGACGACGCGTAAACACGGCCGTAGGATTTTCTACGATCCGACGAAGCACACGTGACCGACCGAACGCTCGGCCGGCGTGCCGTAGGCAAACGTTTCCCATTCGAAAACGCGCATATACAAGACCATTTTGATTGGAAGACATTCTAGATAAGTTTTCTTTCAAGAAATGGAGGAAAAATATTTGCCACCTTCAATTAATTATTAAGGAGAGTTTGAATACAACAACCCATGACCAGCCGGACAGGTTGGTGCGCGCGCACACACATAAAAAGACTAAATGCCCTATATCTTTACTCTTATAAAAAACAAAGTTGGCAATGATTATGTGCCTGTCATCCTACGATATAGGTCGTCCGATCTATATTTAACGGATAGGAAGAAAACTATGACAATTTTGAAAAAGGTTACCCGCACGCCTCTTCACATTTGCAGATAAGGCCTTTTCTCGTTCATCTTTATCTCTCACAAGATAAACTATTCATATAAATGTATCTTGATGTTATGTGCAACGCACAGGCATCTTGCTAGTTTTCATGAAAATGGGTGTCCGCATCCATTGAGAACATGATCCACAAAATTGAACTCTCGCATTTCTCTAAATTTATTAAAAAAAAGTTCGGCGTGTACCCCCTCCGATCAGGCCCACGTTGCCACCGCCAATGCACCCTTCATGTCTCTGGCCCTGTCCGGTTTAGTGTACCTGCACCTGCGCTGGTGGTGACACGGTATGGATATTTGCGTAGTTAGAGCAGCTACAATTGGACCTCTCAAACCTGCCTCGTATGCTTGGGTGAGCCGCATGATCACTGATCGGTCACATTTTATCTGTTAGGGAACGCGGTAATTTCAAAAAGAAAATCTACGATCACACAAGGTCTATCTAGGTGATGCATAGCAACGCAAGGGGTGAGTGTGTCCATGTACCCTCGTAGACCGAAAGCGAAAGCGTTTAGTTAACGCGGTTGATGTAGTTTATCGTCTTCGCGATCCAATCGATCCAAGCACCGAACGTACGACACCTCCGCGTTCAGCACACGTTCAGCTCGATGACGTCCCTCGTACTCTTGATCCAGTTGAGGCCGAGGGAGAGTTTCGTCAGCACGACGGCGTGACGACGGTGATGATGAAGTTATCGGCGCAGGGCTTTGCCTAAGCACTACGACGATATGACCGAGGTGTGTAACTATAGAGGGGGCACCGCATACGGCTAAAAGATCAACTTGTGTGTTCTAGGGTGCCACCCTGCCCCCGTATATAAAGGAGCAAGGGGAGGCCGGCCGGCCCTCCTAGGCGCGCCCCCAAGAGAGGAATCCTACTAGGACTCCAAGTCCTAGTAGGTTTCCACCAAGAGGGAGAGAGGGGGAAGGAAGGAGAGGGAGAGGAAGAAGGAAAGCCCCCCCCCCCCTAGTCCAATTCGAACCCAAAGGGGAGGGGGGGCGCGGCCTACCCTGGCCGCCCCTCTCTCTCTCCACTAAGGCCCATCGAGGCCCATTAGTTCCCCCGGGGGTTCCGATAACCCTCCGACACTCTGGTTTTATCCGAAACTTCTCCAGAACACTTCTGGTGTCCGAATATAGCCATCCAATATATCAATCTTTATGTCTCGACCATTTCGAGACTCCTCGTCATGTCCGTGATCTCATCCGGGACTCCGAACAAACTTCACTCATCAAAACACATAACTCATAATACTAATCGTCATCGAACGTTAAGCGTGCGGACCTTACGGGTTCGAGAACTATGTAGACATGACCGAGACACATCTCCTGTCAATAACCAATAGCGGAACCTGGATGCTCATATTGGCTCCTACATATTCTACGAAGATCTTTATTGGACAAACCGCATAACAACATACATTGTTCCCTTTGTCATCGGTATGTTACTTGCCCGAAAGTCGATCGTCCGTATCATCATACCTAGTTCAATCTCGTTACCGGCAAGTCTCTTCACTTGTTTTGTAATACTTCATTCCGCAACTAACTCATTAGTCACAATCCTGGCAAGGCTTATAGTGATGAGTATTACCGAAAGGGCCCAGAGATACCTCTCCAAAACACGGAGTGACAAATTCTAATCTTGATCTATGCCAACCCAACAAACACCTTCGGAGACACCTATAGAGCACCTTTATAATCACCCATTTACGTTGTGACGTTTGGTAGCACATAAAGTGTTCCTCCGGTATTCGGGAGTTGCATAATCTCATAGTCTGAGGAACATGTATAAGTCATGAAGAAAGCAGTAGCAATGAAATTGTAACGATCATAATGCTAAGCTAATAGATGGGTCATGTCCATCACATCATTCTCCTAATGATGTGATCCCGTTCATCAAATGATAGCACATGTATATGGTTAGGAAACATAACCATCTTTGATTAACGAGCTAGTCAAATAGAGGCATACTATGGACAATATGTTTTGTCTATGTATTCACACATGTACTAAGTTTCCGGCTAATACAATTCTAGCATGAATAATAAACATTTATCATGAAATAAGGAAATAAATAATAACTTTATTATTGCCTCTAGGGCATATTTCCTTCATTATCAACCCAGACAGACGCCTCAAACAGGCCTCAAACGCCCAGGCTGACCGGCAATCCCCATCTCCAGCCCAAATATTGGTCAGATATGGGGGCGCCCGGGTACGCCCGCCACGCCGGACTCATGAAGGGGTCCCAGCCAGAAACGCCCTCAAACCCGGCGGTCTGAAACTCGTCTCCTCCGTCGGACCGGTGGCACCCCGTGGCGCAGCTCTGGCGGGTCGTGTAGTGCATTGCCCATCTATTTAAATCGACTGGCGGCATCGAAACCTTACCATTCATCCATATTTTCCTCCTCCTGCCGCCGCCGCCGCCATTTTCCACTCCACCCGTCTGCCTAGTAGCCATGTCCCCATGCCGCCGGGTGAGGAGTGAGCCCTTTCTGACGCCGGAGCGCCAACTCGAGCTCCTTGAGCAGATCCGGGCTAGGCGCGAAGCCCAGATCACCGTGGGGCTACCTCTGGAGGAAGTGAATCCGGAGGAGGAGGAGGCGGAGGACGCCGAAGGAGGAGGGTGTGGGGGATGCTGGCGACGGGGATCTGCAGGCGGAGCAGCAGGCCATCCTCGATTCCCTCCGGTCGGAGTCGGCTGCGGAGGCAAGAAGCCATTGTCGGTAGGAGATGGAGGCACAAGAGGCGGTGGAGGAGGCGGAGATGTTCGCCTACATGGATGAGGTCGAGCAGGAGGAGGATGAGCCAGAGCCCTCCTACCCGCCCGTCCAGCCGGCACCCGGCACCCTCGTCGTGGACATCTCCAACGATGAAGAGTAGTTAGGGTAGTACGTAGATGTAGTACGTAGAATTTTTTTACATGCTTTGTATGGTTCTAGAAGACGAAAATTTGGGAGAGGTGGATGCAAATTGGCGAATTTCAGGTGTGACTGGTGAGTGACCGCTGATGTGTCCGGTCGCGTCCGCGGGCGTTTCAGGGGCCGAATTTATAAAGTTCGGCTGTAGATGCTCTTAGAGGCTCTCTGCATAGGGCATTGTCACGTTGTAAGAAGCCACCACATTTTCATTTTTGGGAGGGAATTTGTAGTGATCGCTCGTAGCATTTGTAACCTGTCCGTTCAAGCAAAAGGGGCTAGAGTGGCAGACATTTGGATTCGTCTGATTCATTTGGATGTTCTTTCGTGTCATGAGCTTGACGTCCAACATTTTTCTATCTCTGAAATCTTTTGTCTCAGTGTAGGTGGCAAATGCGAAAGTTTAACTCCCTTCGATCGGAGCGAGTACTAAACTTACAAAAAATAAGAATTCTTTTGTCAAAATAAATAAGGGTTATTTGGGAATATATGATTTATAAGAGAAAATCTAGCTAGTCGCCATTTCACTGATCTCCATTTATTATATGGAGTGCTTTTCATATAGATTTCAAAGTTGCCGGGCATGTGCACAACCAAGCGGCTACCTTAATAAAAAAATTGTTTTTTTCGCCATTCGTTTCAAATTTGTAGGGGCAAATTAAGCTGAATTTAGAATTTGTAACCTGCCCGTTCAAGCAAAAAGGGGCTAGATCGTAGACATTTGAATTGGCCCGACTCATCTGGATGTTCCTACATGTTCCGAGCTTGACTTGCACTTCCTTCGTTCGTAAATACTTGAATTTCTAAGTTTGTTCCAAGTCAAGCATTTTTTATGTTTGACAAACTCTATAAAAAAAATATGAACGCTCCTGCCATTGTGTGAACTCACATCTAGGGTTCCCTGCCTCTCGCCGGCACCGGCGCCGGTCCTCCTCGTCTCCTATGGTATTTGGACCATGAAAGCATGGTGGATCCCGGCCCTTGCAGGCAGGAGGGCTTCGTTTTTAGGCATTTTTTAAGTTTTATTAGGGTTTGTGCCATGCTCAAGAAGACGAGGCGGTGACGGCTTCTTGAAGATGAAATAAAGTCCCCCCGCTTAGAGCAACTCTAGCAGACCCCGCATCCCGCCGACCAAGATAACTCATTTGCAGCACAAGAAACAATTTTTTAGGCGGTTGAAGCTGGCAGTATGCACTTCGCATAATGGACCCATAAAAAACATATTCATAGAATATATTTTTTTACGGGTCGGCTTCTGCGGGTTCTGATCTGGCGCAGCTCGTCCCGGCCCGTAAAACTTAGATTGATCTACCATAATGCTTTTATTTGCTTTCCCAACAACATTAGATACAAAATATATCACCAAATCTTGGCTAGAACAAAAAAACCAAAGAAAATAAGAACCACAAGTGCATTTCAGAAGATTTCCAACTACCATAACTGCTCCCACTAGTTGAAGCAATATCTTCTCCATGCACCCATTGTTGATCTGTGGATTCTTGATCTTGTTTTGTTCATTCTTGATGCTTTCTTCATTCTTCATCTTTGGTTTCGAAGAAGTCGGCGTTGCTTCCCCTCTAGTTGCACATGCAGCCACATCATTGCCTTTGATTGTACTAAGGAGTGTACTAACATCTATTAAATTTATTTCTATCAACAAATCAATTAATGTATTGGCCTTCCCAAAACCAAAATGAGCATCCATCGTCCTACACAAAAGATTGAACAATCTCGAAGTGAGCCACGGTACTTGAACTTAAGAACGAGCTATGGAATGAGCTACCGCAAGTGCACGTACCCCATCGTTTTCGCATTTGTAGAACACCCATCCGGGGTGCTTCGGCGTGCCCGAAGTGAGTCAGAGATTTGGCGCGCCAACGTCAGACCGTATGAGCGGCATCGGCAGGCCACAAAGACGCTGCGCGTGTAGGGGAAAATAGTAATTTCAAAAAAAATTCCTACGCACACGCAAGATCATGGTGATGCATAGCAACGAGAGGAAGAGTGTATCTTCATACCCTTGAAGATCGCTAAGCGGAAGCGTTTATCAACGCGGTTGATGTAGTCGTACGTCTTCACGATCCGACCGATCCAAGTACCGAACGCACGGCACCTCCAAGTTCTGCACACGTTCAGCTCGATGACGTCCTCGCCTTCTCGATCCAGCAAGACGGGCGAAGTAGTAGATGAGTTCCGACAGCACGACGGCGTGGTGACGGTGTTGGTGAAGAACAATCTCCGCAGGGCTACACCTAAGCACTACGAAAACTATGACGGAGGATAAACTAGAGGGGACAGGGTTGCCGGCACACGGCTTGGTGTTTCTTGACGTCTCTTTGGTGCTAGCCCTGCCCCTCTATTTATATGTTGAGCCCTGGGATCGAAACTTGGAGTAAAAGCCTCCTCAAAGTCGGTTTTGCCCGAAAGGCAAGAGTCCTACACGGACTCCAGGGCTAGACGCCAGGTTCCCGGCGTTTACCCCTAGACGCCAGGTTCCCGGCGTCTAGCCTCGTCCCCGCAAAACTTCCTTTTGCACTTTCCAAAAGCCTCGTGGGCTTTCCCTTTGGCCCAAATAACGTGTTCTTGTACCCAAACATTTCGAAACATCCGGAACCCCTTCCGTGAATTCGAACCCTTCCGGAGATCAAACACTATTATCCCATATATCAAACTTTATCTCCGGACCATTCCGGAGTTCCTCGTCATGTCCGTGATCTCATCCGGGACTCCGAACAACTCATATAATACTATATCTAAAAGTGCGTTATATCGACTAGATGGGGGTGAATAGGCGATTTTTATGAATTCTTCACTGAGGAATTTGCCGGTGACGAAATTCCTTAGTGAAGAACTACTTGCAGCAGAATAAGTACTCAAGAGTAAGCATAATGAATCACAAGCATGGTCATCATGATGAAATGAAGACAAGCACAGAGTACGTAAAGCGTAATCACAGGATAACACAAGATGAAGACAAACAGATCAAGAAATTGAACCGAGGAAATTGAGAAAGTCTTCAACAAAGTCTTCAAACACAGATATGAACAAACACTCAACACAAGAATGAGGAAATTCAAGAGTTGAGGAAATAGAACCAAGAAGCTTGGTGAAGACAATGATTTGGTAGACCAGTTCCAACTGCTGTCTCGGTTATGCGTCTGTTGGAGCGGCCGAGTATTTAAACTTGAGGACACACAGTCCGGACACCCAAATCGGCTGAAAGCACGCAGCTCGGGACACCAAGTCCTCAACAGATTCTCCTTGAACTAAGGTCACATGCACTCGCCCAAACACTCGTGGTAAGTCTTCAGGCGACTTCCAAACCTTCACAGACTCGGTCACTCGGCGATCCACAATTCCTCTTGGATGCTCTAGACCATGACGCCTAACCGTCTGGAAGAAGCACAGTCTTCAAAGGTAATAAGCGTCGGATCCACGCAGGATCAATCTCTTTAGTGATGCTCAATCACTTTGGGTTTGTAGGTGTTTGGTTTTGGGTTTTCCTCACTCGATGATTTTCACTCAAAGTCCTCGGAGGATGGAATGCTCTCAAATGACAAGTGTCAGTTTCTCTCGGAGCAGCCAACCAGCTAGTGGTTGTAGGGGCGGCTATAGCCTAGGGAGCAGCCCGACATGATAAGACATAAATGCCCTTCAATGATATGACCGTTAGGTGGATAAGATATTTTGGAATAGTGGCGCCAAGAAGACAACAACGGTCGGAAATTTGACTCTCAAATTCCTCGTGGCTATCATGTTGTTTCATCGTAGGCAATCCGACCGGCGAATTCCTAACTCCTCGGTCGTAACAAATTCCTCAACAAACAACTTCGTCTCTCACATCAAGAGATTTACTGAATCGTATGAGATTTCCAAAGGCTTCACTCGAAGGGATTGGTAGGTGTAGGATTTTGAGTTGAGCATCACATTGAAATTTTTCCTTAGTATTTCCTCGACCCCTTTAACAAAGACGGTGTTTCCTATGACTCAAGAAAGAGAAAACGAAACTATGAAAACAAAAGTCTTCACGCTTCATGTTCCTCAAATGAATACCAAGTCTTCAAGGTCACACCAATTTCTTCACTTTCAAAGTCTTCGTAAAGTCTTCGAATATCAAAGTCTTCAAATAAGAACTTCATTTTTAGGGGTCGACTTTCTCTGTAAATATCAAATTCCTCATAGACTTATGGACCTGTGTACACTCATAAACACATTAGTCCCTTAACCTATAAGTCTTCAATACACCAAAATCACTAAGGGGCACTAGATGCACTTACAATCTCCCCCTTTTTGGTGATTGATGACAATAGAGGTTAAGTTTTCAACGGGGATAAACATATGAAGTGTAAATACTGAAATTGAGGAAATTGATTGCAAGATATTGAAGAACTCCCCCTGAAGATGTGCATAGTGAGGAATTTGCTTTTGAGGCAATGCACGTTTGAAGAGTTGAATCATGGAGATCTCCCCCTATATCTTGTAATTCATACACGCATTTGACATATAATATGAAGAATTTGAAATGCATGATGAAATATGGTGATCGATGTAATTCAAAGCATGCGTGTATTAACATATAATGAGGAATAAGCATGCAGAGGAACACATCAAAATTATCTCGAGCACCATCGGGTTTAAGATTACAACTCGATCCAATAAAAGTTTCGTAAGAGCGAGAGTTGTAACTTAGCTAAAAACGCCCATAACGCCCATATAATAGATCTGCTTGAAGACTAACTCAAATTTCTCCCCTTTGTCATCGAATGACCAAAAGGATCAAACCGAGGACTAACACCCTCAAGAATATCAAGATGATGGACGAGCGCCGCCGTTGTCGTGGTCGGTTGTCGTAGTAGGGCTCGCCGCAGTTGTCGCCCAAGTCTTCATTTTCATCAAGATCACGCGATGAAGAATAGGAGCTGGCCACCAAGGAAGGAACCTTGACCTTCTTGTATTTCTTTGATGGAGGTGCATCAGTCAAATTCTTCCTTCGCACTCCATTTTCTTCAGATCTTCTTCATCAGAGACATGAGACAAAACAACCTGTGCACGGTTGAAGGTTTCGTGGAGGTAGTATTGATTTTTCTTCACTGCATTGTGTGTTGAGGTCATGTTGTGAAGAATTGAATCAAACTGACGCTTGACCCATTTATGATTGCGATCAACTTTCTGATGAAGACTGAGGAGTAACTCACGATCGGTCATCACCTGGGTCTTTGTGGCTTGAGGATTTTGGTTGGCAGAGTTGTTGGCGGCAGAGCCATGTGTGGCAGAGTCATCATTGGTGGAGTAGGATGCAGCCTTGCGAAATTGACTATCCAATGGACGAATGCCTTCATCTATCACAGCACTTGCCTTTGCTTTGTCATCAGCTGAGGAAAATGTCCATTTGAGGACTTCAATCGGAGGCAAGTAGCTGCAGTGGTTCAGAGTATCAGCCTTGTAATTGAGTGAAGACATTGTCCTGATGAACCTCATAATCCATGGTGCATAAGGCTTCAAATTTAAATGGTGACATAGCAATATTCGCCAGAGTCCTCATGAAGAAATCATGGAAGTTGACGGAACGCCATGAATGATATTGAAAAGCATATTCTTCATGATGCCAATGACTTCTTCATCGCTTGAGTCGTGGCCTTTGATGGGACTCATTGTCTTCGTCAGAATGCGATAGACAGTCCGAGGCACATACAGTAATTCCTTGACGAGGAATTTGGTTCGAGGGGCCTGCCCTGGCTTCAAAGGCTTAATCAGCACTTGCATGTAATGATTTGTAAGCTCAGGTTCATTGTAGATGCAACGAGCACCTTCAAGGGGAGGACTGAGTGGGAGGGCACGAAGCAATTCAGTTGTTGGTGCCTTGTAGTGAGTATTTTCTGACATCCAGTCCAGCACCCATGAGTTCACATCTTCAGAATTTCCTGTGATGTGACAAATCCTAATCTCGAAATACGCCAACTCAACATGTACCTTCGGAGACACCTGTAGATCTCCTTTATAATCACCCAGTTACATTGTGATGTTTGGTAGCACACAAAGTGTTCCTCCGGTAAACGAGAGTTGCATAATCTCATAGTCATAGGAACATGCATAAGTCATGAAGAAAGCAATAGCAACATACTAAACGATCAAGTGCTAAGCTAACAGAATGGGTCAAGTCAATCACATCATTCTCTAATGATGTGATCCCGTTAACGAAATGACAACTCATGTCTATGGTTAGGAAACTTAACCATCTTTGATTAACGAGCTAGTCAAGTAGAGGCATACTAGTGACACTATGTTTGTCTATGTATTCACACAAGTATTATGTTTCCGGTTAATACAATTCTAGCATGAATAATAAACATTTATCATGATATAAGGAAATAAATAATAACTTTATTATTGCCTCTAGGGCATATTTCCTTCAGTCTCCCACTTGCACTAGAGTCAATAATCTAATTCACATCACCATGTGATTTAACACCAATATTCACATATGTATGTGATTAATACCCATAGTTCACATCGTCATGTGATCAAAACCCAAAGGGTTTACTAGAGTCAATAATCTAGTTCACATCACTATGTGATTAACAACCAAAGAGTACTAAGGTATGATCATGTTTTGTTCATGAGAGAAGTTTAGTCAACGGGTCTGTCACATTCAGAGCCGTATGTATTTCGCAAATATTCTATGTCTACAATGCTCTGCACGGAGCTACTCTAGCTAATTGCTCCCACTTTCAATATGTATCCAGATTGAGACTTAGAGTCATCTGGATTGGTGTAAAAGCTTGCATCGTTGTAACTTTTTACGACGGGCTCTTTTATCACCTCCATAATCGAGAAATATTTCCTTAGTCCTCACTAAGGATATTATTGACCAATGTCCAGTGATCTACTCCTAGATTACTATTGTATTCCCTTGCCAAATTCAGAGCAAGATATACAATAGGTCTGGTACATAGCATAGCATACTTTTTAGAACCTATGACTGAGGCATAGGGAATGACTTTCATTCTCTTTCTATTTTCTGTCGTGGTCGGGATTTGAGTCTTACTCAATTTCACACCTTTGCAACACAGGCGAGAACTCTTTCTTTGACTGTTCCATTTTGAACTACTTCAAAATCTTGACAAGGTATGTACTTATTGAAAAACTTATTAAGCGTCTTGATCTATCTCAATAAATCTTGATGCTCGCTATGTAAGTAGCTCCACTGAGGTCTTTCTTTTAAAAAACTCCTTTCAAATACTCCTTTATGCTTTCCAGAAAAATTCTACATCAGTTCTGATCAACAATATGTTACTCACATACATTTATCAGAAAGGCGGTAGTGCTCCCACTCACTTTATTGTAAATATAGGCTTCACCGCAAGTCTGTATAGAACTATATGCTTTGATCAACTTATCAAAGCGTATATTCCAACTCTGAGATGCTTGCACCAGTCCATAGATGGATCGCTGGAGCCTGCATATTTTGTTAGCATCTTTAGGATTGACAAAACCTTCTGGTTGCATCATATACAACTCTTCTTAAGAAATCCATTAAGGAATGTAGTTTTGACATCCATTTGCCAGATTTTATAAAATATGGCAATTTGCTAACATGATTCGGACAGACTTTTAAGCATTGATACGAGTGAAAAAAAACTCATCGTAGTCAACATCTTGAACTTTGTCAAAAACCTTTTTTGATAAGTCTAGCTTTGTAGATAGTAACACTACTATCAATGTCCGTCTTTTTCTAGAAGATCCATTTATACAATATGGCTTGCCGATCATTGGGCAACTCCACCAAAGTCCACACTTTGTTCTCATACATGGACCCCATCTCAGATTTCATGGCCTCAAGCCATTTCGCGGAATCTGGGCTCATCATCGCTTCCTCATAGTTCGTAGGTTCATCATGGTCTAGTAACATGTAACATCCCAAAATTCTAAATTTTGGAATGTTATAAACAAATAGATAGTTTTGATTGCTTGATTGATTGACTGAAAGTGAGTGAATTCGAAACTTTTTGAAAGTTAAATGAGAGGGAATAAAAGGACTTTCCCAAACTTTCATTTTGCTTTTATGATCTTCGGGAATTCAAATTCTTCTCACCACAAAACCCTGGAGAGAAGATGACATGACTTCTTCCATTTATTTAAATGACAAGGGGTGTTGAAAATATTTGAATTTCATTTGGAAAATATTTCCAATTCTGAAACTTTATGCAACTCAATGATTTTCACGAGCGAAGATAAAATGACTTCTTCAAAACATATGAAATATGAGTTGGGAGTTTCAAAGAATTAAATTCAAAGTTCTTTTGAATTTATTTTTAATTTGGAGTTATTTGAGTTTTATTCAAATTATTTTTCTCCAAAATAAATTATATGGAAAATAGGGTAACATGATTCCCTACATTAGAAAAATGGAGAGAAATAAATTTGAATTCATTTTGGTATTTTTAAAATGATTTTTGTTGGATTTTATTGGACCGTAAGCACTCTTTGCTTTATTTGAATTTGTGTGAATTTTATTTAATGCTATAGAAATGTCCATGTTGTAGGAAATCTTTTTCTGAAATTTTTGATATATTATATGCCTATATAAAATTTTTATTTCTTTGGTTTTATTATTATTTTGTCTCTGTTTTAAATTAAATGTTAAAAAATACTTCCCTCGAATCGGGCCAGCCCAGCTCCAGCCCAGACCGCCTTCCTCCCGAGCGGGAGTCCGCCGCCAGCACGCCGCCGCGCCGCCGTGACCGACCCGGCCACCCCGCCGCCTTGGCCCCTCCTCCACGCAACACCTCCTCCCCCTCTCCTATAAAACCCGGAGCCCCGGCCCCGTTTTCCCCTCTCTCTCCTCGCCTCGCTGTCGCCCGCCCGCCCGATATCGCCCGGGGCCGCCGCCACTCCGCTCCGACCCGTCGCCGGGGACCCGTCAACGCCGCCATCCTTTTCGCCCGCCGCGCCGCCCTCCCGTCTACTCACGCCGACACCGACCGCCGGAGCCACCACCCCGCCTCGCCGGAGACGCGACTCGCCGGAGCCGCCGCCGCCGCGGTAAACCCTAAACCGATCGCCGCTGGTTTATATATAAAAAAAAAAACCACCTCCGGGAGACCGGAGCAGTTTTTTAATAAACCGCTTTGTTTTTATTTAGCTTAACGTGGCCTGCTTAGGTAGTTTCAACGAACGGTTTCGTTCGTTAGGATTTCAGAATCTAACGTTCATCATCTACTTTTTCTCTTTTCTGTTTTTTTTCTTCAGGGACCTATCCGTGAATATTTCTTTTACAGATTAGTCCCTGTTTTTCAAACGACCATAACTTTTTACTCGTTAGTCCAAATTCAACGAAACCAACACCCACTTCTTCGTTATGATCTCCTCTATCCAGTAATCCAACTCAAACATGTTTTTGAAAGTTTAAAATTTGAATTAGATCAGATTTGAATTCAAACTTCGTTTGATCATAACTTGAGTTTCGTAACTCCGATTTTGTTGATTCTTTTTGCAAATTAAAGCTCTTGACCTAAACTATCTGATAAGGCCAAATTCACATAATTTTGGTACTGTTAGAAATTGTTTTATGTTGCAAGAGTTATTTGCTTGGTTTTGATGTTTTCCGAATCGTTTTCTTCGTTCTTTCCGATCTTTTGAGTGATTGCTTATGTGTGGTTACTATTGCTTGATTACGATAGATTGACCGGAGTGTGATGAGTAGATCTATCAAGAGTTTTGAGTGCGTATCATCTTCATCAACTTTGCAGGCAAGTAACACTTTGATTATACCTCTTCTCATACCCAGTTTTTTTTATGCATTAGATCTATCCTCGAACACTTGCATGATTAGGATCTAATTAAATTGTGGGATGGGAAGTAGTTGAGGTAGTACCTATTACCTGTTTTATTATCAAACCCTTGGGAGTTACTTCTACGTTGCTTGTTATGCTATGCTATGCTAGTAGACGTGGATTGGGTGAGTGAATCCATGATGATGTGAGATTGTTATTTAATGGTTTATTTAAGGTGGCAACTTAAACACACATCCGGGTGGATTGAGGCACCTGGTTTCTATCAGACTTGCCTGCTTTTCTTCTGACCGCCACCCGTGCTCAATGGGATCATGAGATTATTCAAACTAGAAACTTCCGTGTGCAGCCACAAGCCATTATGGGCTCGCATAGTTGATTAAGTCGTGTGAACTCTTACGGTGGTAGACTAGCCGATGTAGGGGTTGTAGGTGGTACGGTCTACCCATCATAAGGTGCAAACACTTCCAAAGACTATGTCTCGGTCATCCGTCTCTCAAACGCCATGTAGTGCGAGAAACCAAACGGAGGCGATTGAGTCTTGTGGGGAAAAGTGCGCAAACCTCTGCAGAGTGTATAAACTAATCATGATTAGCCGTGTCCCCGGTTATGGACATCTTGAGTATCTAGTTCTTGGATTATCCTGTTGATATCATCGCGTTACTTAATATAATTTGTTTGGGTTTAATGAGTACTTTTAATTGGGATTGAGGATGCTGTCAACCATTCTCAATATTTAACAACCACCATGATAGTTAAATAAATTTATTCCTTTGAAATAGGGAAAAATTGGCTTTTCGCAAAAATCAGAACCATAGAGCTTTCCACCAGCCATATATGCATGTAGTATAGCTTATTCCTTCATTACTCTCTATGTGTTACATTGCCAAAGATATTCCATGTGTCAACCGTTTTCGGGCTGCAACTTTTCATGTTGCGCATTTTTCGCATTTACTTAGTAAGTGATACGTTAGGGTTACGATTTCCTATACTCAACTTTGCCGTTGGTGTTGATGGGAATCCACAACCTTGTTGCTTCCGCTATATTTTGGATTGAGGTAATAGTATTTACGTTACTTTATACATGTGATTTACCTCTGTTATAAATCCTTCGAGTACTGTGTGTGTCAGCATACCGATCCAGGGATGACACGAAAGCACAAAGACTTGATCCATTCGGGTCGGGTCGCTACATAACATGACTTCCAAAACAGGATTACCGTACCACTCTGGTGCGGATTGTACTTTGGAAGACCTACGAGGTTTTGTAGTAACTTAATCTGAAGTTTCATGATCATCATCATTAGCTTCCTCACTAATTGGTGTAGGAATCACTGGAACTGATTTCTGTGATGAACTACTTTCCAATTCGGGAGAAGGTACAAATTACGATATCAAGCTCTACTTTCCTCCCACTCACTTCTTTCGAGAGAAACTCCTTCTCTAGAAAGGATTTATTTTTAGCAACGAATATCTTGCCTTCAGATCTGTGATAGAAGGCGTACCCAACATTTTCCTTTGGGTATTCTGTGAAGACGCACTTCTCCGATTTGGGTTTGAGCTTATCAGGATGAAACTTTTTCACATAATCATCGCAATCCCAAACTTTAAGAAACGACAACTTGGGTTTCTTGCCAAACCACAATTTATAAGGTGTCATCTCAACGGATTTAGATGGTGACCTTTTTAACATGAAAGCAGCTGTCTCTAATGCATAACCCCAAAACGATATTGGTAAATCGGTAAGAGACATCATTGATCGCACCATATCAAATAAAGTGTGGTTATGACGTTCGGACACACCGTTACGCTTATGGTGTTCGGTGGCATGAGTTTGTGAAACTATTCCACATTGTTTTAATCAAGGCCAAACTCGTAACTCAAATATTCATCTCCACGATCAGATCGCAGAAACTTTATTTTCTTGTTACGATGATTTTACACTTCACTCTGAAATTCTTTCAACCTTTCAACTATTTCAGACTTATGTTTCATCAAGTAGATATACCCATATCTGCTCAAATCATCTGTGAAGGTCAGAAAATAACGATACCCGCCATGAGCCTTAATACTCATTGGTCTACATACATTAGTATGTATTATTTCCAACAAGTTTGTTGCTCGTTCCATTGTTCATAAGAACGGAGTTTTAGTCATCTTGCCCAAAAGGCACGATTCGAAAGTATCAATTGATTCATAACCAAGTGATTCCAAAAGTCCATCTTTATGGAGTTTCTTCATGCGCTTTACATTGATACCCAAACAGCAGTGCCACAAATAAGTTGCACTATCATTATCAACTTTGCATCTTTTGGCATCAATATTATGTATATGTGTATCACTACGATCGAGATCCAACAAACTATTTTCATTGGGTGTATGACCATCGAAGGTTTTATTCATGTAAACAGAATAACAATTTATTCTCTATCTTAGATGAATAATCGTATCGCAATAAACATGATCTTATCATATTTATGCTCAACGTAAACACCAAATAACATTTATTTAGGTTTAACACTAATCTCGAAAATATAGGGAGTGTGTGATGATGATCATATCAATCTTGGAACTACTTCCAACACTCATCGTCACTTCCCCTTCAACTAGTCTCTGTAACTCCTGTTTCGAGTTACTAATCACAGCAACCGAACAAGTATCAAATACTCAGGGCTACTATAAACACTAGTAAGGCACACATCAATAACTCAGTACATCAAATATACCCTTGTTCAATTTGCCATCCTTCTTGTCCACCAAATATTCAGGCATTTCCGCTTCAAAGTGACCATTTCCTTTGCGATTATAAGCACTCGGTTTCGTGCTTTGGTCCAGCTTTGGGCTTCTTCGCAGGAGTGACAACTTTCTTGTCATTCTACTTGAAGTTCCCTTTCTTTCCCTTTGCCCTTCTCTTGAAACTAGTGGTCTTGTAAATCATTAACACTTGATGCTCTTTCTTGATTTCTACCTTCGTCGATTTCATCATCACGAAGAGCTCGGGAATCGTTTTCGTCATCCCTTGCATACTATAGTTCATCATGAAGTTCTAGTAACTTGGTGATGGTGACTAGAGAACTCTATCAATCACTATCTTATCTGGAAGATTAACTCCCACTTGATTGAAGCGATTGTTGTACCCAGACAATCTAAGCACATGCTCACTAGTTGAGCGATTCTCCTCAATCTTTTAGCTATCGAACTTGTTGGAGACTTCATATCTCTCAACTCGGGTATTTGCTTGAAATATTAACTTAAATTCCTGGAACATCTCATATGGTCCATGACGTTCAAAACGTCTTTGAAGTCCTGATTCTAAGCCGTTAAGCATGGTGCACAAAACTATCAAGTAGTCATCATATTGAGCTAGCCAAAGGTTCATAACGCCCCGCATCTACTCCTCGCAATAGGTCTGCATCACCTAGCGGTGCATTAAGGACATAATTCTTACTGCGGCAAAGAATGAGGATAAACCTCAGATCACGGATCTAATCCACATCATTGCTACTAACATCTTTCATCACAATTTTCTCTAGGAACATATCAAAATAAACATATGAAAGCAACAACGCGAGCTATTGATCTACAACATAATATGCAAAATACTACCAGGACTAAGTTCATGATAAATTTAAGTTCAATTAATCATATTACTTAAGAACTCCCACTTAGACAGACATCTCTCTAGTCATTGAAGTGATCACGTGATCCAAATCAACTAAACCATGTCCGACCATCACGTGAGATGGAGTGGTTTTCAATGGTGAACATCACTATGTTGATCATATCTACTATATGATTCACACTCGACCTTTCGGTATTCGTGTTCCGAGGCCATATCTGTATATGCAAGGCTCGTCAAGTTTAACCTGAGTATTCCGCGTGTGCAACTGTTTTGCACCCGTTGTATTTGAACGTAGAGCCTATCACACCCGATCATCACGTGGTGTCTCAAAGACGAAGAACTTTTGCAACGGTGCATACTCAGGAGAACACTTCTTGATAATTAGTGAGAGATCATCTTAAAATGCTACCGTCAATCAAAGCAAGATAAGATGCATAAAGGATAAACATCACATGCAATCAATATAAGTGATATGATATGACCATCATCATCTTGTGCTTGTGATCTCCATCTCTGAAGCACCGTCGTGATCACCATCGTCACCGGAGCGACACCTTGATCTCCATTGTAGCATCGTTGTCGTTTCGCTATCTATTGCTTCTACGACTATCGCTACCGCTTAGTAATAAAGTAAAGCAATTACAGGGCGCTTGCATTTCATACAATAAAGCGACAACCATATGGCTCCTGCTAGTTGCCGATAACTCGGTTACAAAACATGATCATCTCATACAATAAAATATAGTATCACATCTTGACCATATCACATCACAACATGCCCTGCAAAAACAAGTTAGACGTCCTCTACTTTGTTGTTGCAAATTTTACGTGGCTGCTACGAGCTGAGCAAGAACCGTTCTTACCTACGCATCAAAACCACAACGATAGTTCCTCAAGTTAGTGATGTTTTAACCTTCTCAAGGACCGGGCGTAGCCACACTCCGTTCAACTAAAGTTGGAGAAACTGACACCCACCAGCCACCTGTGTGCAAAGCACGTCGGTAGAACCAGTCTCGCGTAAGCGTATGCGTAATGTCGGTCCGGGCCGCTTCATCCAACAATACCGCCGAACCAAAGTATGACATGCTGGTAAGAAGTATGACGTGTATGACCCACAACTCACTTGTGTTCTACTCGTGCATATACCATCTACGCATAAACCCTGGCTCGGATGCCACTGTAGGGGAATGTAGTAATTTCAAAAAAAAATCCTAAGCACGCGCAAGATCATGGTGATGCATAGCAACGAGAGGAAGAGTGTATCTTCATACCCTTGAAGATCGCTAAGCGGAAGCTTTTATCAACGCGGTTGATGTAGTCGTACGTCTTCACGATCCAACCGATCCAAGTACCGAACGCACGACACCTCCGAGTTCTACACACGTTCAGCTTGATGACGTCCTCGCCTTCTCGATCCAGCAAGACGGGCGAAGTAGTAGATGAGTTTCGGCAACACGACGGCGTGGTGACGGTGTTGGTGAAGAACAATCTCCGCAGGGCTTCACCTAAGCACTACGGAAACTATGACGGAGGATAAACTAGAGGGGCCAGGGTTGCTGACACACGACTTGGTGTTTCTTGATGTCTCTTTGGTGCTAGCCCTGCCCCTCTATTTATATGTTGAGCCCTGGGGTCGAAACTTGGACTAAAAGCCTCCTCAAAGTCGGTTTTGCCCGAAAGGCAAGAGTCCTACACGGACTCCAGGGCTAGACGCCAGGGTTCCGGCGTCTACCCCTAGACGCCAGGTTCCTGGCGTCTAGCCTCGTCCCCTGCAAAACTTCCTTTTGCACTTTCCAAAAGCCTCGTGGGCTTTCCCTTTGGCCCAAATAACGTGTTCTTGTACCCAAACATTTGGAAACATCCTAACCCCTTCCGGTGAATTCCGGAACCCTTCCGGAGATCAAACACTATTATCCCATATATCAAACTTTATCTCCGGACCATTCCGGAGTTCCTCGTCATGTCCGTGATCTCATCCGGGACTCCGAACAACATTCAGTTACCAACATACATAACTCATATAATACTATATCTGAAAGTGCGTTATATCGACTAGATGGGGGTGAATAGGCGATTTTTATGAATTCTTCACTGAGGAATTTGCCGGTGACGAAATTCCTTAGTGAAGAACTACTTGCAGCAGAATAAGTACTCAAGAGTAAGCATAACAGAATACAAGCATGGTTATCATGATGAAATGAAGACAAGCACATAGTACAGAAAGCGTAATCACAGGATAACACAAGATGAAGACAAACAGACTGAAGAAATTGAACTGAGGAAATTGAGAAAGTCTTGAGTCAAAGTCTTCAAACACAGATATGAACAATCACTCAACACAGTAATGAGGAAATGAAAGAGTTGAGGAAATAGAACAAGAAGCTTGGTGAAGACAATGATTTGGTAGACCAGTTCCAACTGCCGTCTCGGTTATGCGTCTGGTTGGAGCGGCCGAGTATTTAAACTTGAGGACACACAGTCCGGACACCCGATCGAAAGCACGCAGATCAGACACCAAGTCCTCAACAGATTCTCCTTGAACTAAGGTCACACAGACCTCGTCCAAACACTCGTGGTAAGTCTTCAGGCGACTTGCAAACCTTCATAGACTCGGTCACTCGGCGATCCACAATTCCTCTTGGATGCTCTAGACCATGACGCCTAACCGTCTGGAAGAAGCACAGTCTTCAAAGGTAACAAGCGTCGGATCCACGCAGGATCAATCTCTTTACTGATGCTCAATCACTTTGGGTTTGTAGGTGTTTGGTTTTGGGTTTTCCTCACTCGATGATTTTCACTCAAAGTCCTCGGAGGATGGAATGCTCTCAAATGACAAGTGTCAGTTTCTCTCGGAGCAGCCAACCAGCTAGTGGTTGTAGGGGGCGGCTATAGCCTAGGGAGCAACCCGACATGATAAGACATAAATGCCCTTCAATGATATGACCGTTAGGTGGATAAGATATTTTGGAATAGTCATGCCAAGAAGACAACAACGGTCGGAAATTTGACTCTCAAATTCCTCGGGGCTATCATGTTGCTCCATCGTAGGCAATCCGCACTGGCGAATTCCTAACTCCTCAGTCAGAACAAATTCCTCAGCGACCAGAACAACTTCGTCTCTGTCACTGAAGAGATTTACTGAACTGTATGAGATTTCCAAAGGCTTCACTCGAAGGGATTGGTAGGTGTAGGATTTTGAGTTGAGCATCACATTGAAATTTTTCCTTAGTATTTCCTCGACCCCCTTTAACAGTGCAGTGTTTCATATGAATCAAGAAAGAGAAAACAAAACTATGAAAACAAAAGTCTTCACGCTTCATGTTCCTCAAATGAATACCAAGTCTTCAAGGTCACACCAATTTCTTCACTTTCAAAGTCTTCAGAAAGTCTTTAGAATATCAAAGTCTTCAGTCAAAGAACTTCATTTTTAGGGGTCGACTTTCTCTGTAAATATCAAACTCCTCAGAGACTTATGGACCTGTGTACACTCATAAACACATTAGTCCCTTAACCTATAAGTCTTCCATACACCAAAATCACTAAGGGGCACTAGATGCACTTACAATCTCCCCCTTTTTGGTGATTGATGACAATAGAGGTTAAGTTTTCAACGGGGATAAACATATGAAGTGTAAATACTGATATTGAGGAAATTGATTGCAAGATATAGAAGAACTCCCCCTGAAGATGTGCATAGTGAGGAATTTGCTTTTGAGGCAATGCACGTTTGAAGAGTTGAATCATGGAGATCTCCCCCTATTTTTTGTAATTCATACACGCATTTGACATATAATATGAAGAATTTGAAATGCATGATGAAATATGGTGACTGATGTAATTCAGCATGCGTGTATTAACATATAATGAGGAATAAGCATGCAGAGGAACACATCAAAAGTATCTGAGCACCATCGGGTTTAAGATTACAACTCGATCCAATAAAAGTTTCAAAAGAGCGAGAGTTGTAACTTAGCGAAAAAACGCCCATAACGCCCATATAATAGATCTGCTTGAAGACTAACTCAAATTTCTCCCCCTTTGTCATCGAATGACCAAAAGGATCGAAACTGAGGACTAACGCCCCTGAAGAATATCAAGATGATGGAGGAGCGCCAGCGTTGTCAGGGTCGGTTGTCGTAGTAGGACCTGCCGCAGTGTCGTCCAAGTCTTCATTTTCATCAGTATCACGCGATGAAGAATAGGAGCTGGCCACCAAGGAAGGAACCTTGACCTTCTTGTATTTCTTTGGTGGAGGTGCAGACCAGTCAAATTCTTCCTTCAGACCCATTTTCTTCAGATCTTCTTCACTGTAGACATGAGACAAAACAACCCAGGTACGGTTGAAGGTTTCGTGGAGGTAGTATTGATTTTTCTTCACTGCATTGTGTGTTGAGGTCATGTTGTGAAGAATTGAATCAAACTGACGCTTGACCCATTTATGATTGCGATCAACTTTCTGATGAAGACTGAGGAGTAACTCACGATCACCATCACCACAGGTGTCAGTGGCTTGAGGATTTTGCTTGGCAGAGTTGTTGGCGGCAGAGTCATGTGTGGCAGAGTCATCATTGGTGGAGTAGGATGCAGCCTTGCGAAATTGACTATCCAATGGACGAATGCCTTCATCTATCACAGCACTTGCCTTTGCTTTGTCATCAGCTGAGGAAAATGTCCATTTGAGGACTTCAATAGGAGGCAAGTAGCTGCAGTGGTTCAGAGTATCAGCCTTGTAATTGAGTGAAGACCTTGTCCTGATGAACCTTATAATCCATGGTGCATAAGGCTTCAGCTTAAATGGTGACATAGCAATATTCGCCAGAGTCCTCATGAAGAAATCATGGAAGTTGACGGGAACGCCATGAATGATATTGAAAAGCATATTCTTCATGATGCCAATGACTTCTTCATCGTTTGAGTCGTGGCCTTTGATAGGACTCATTGTCTTCGTCAGAATGCGATAGACAGTCCGAGGCACATACAGTAATTCCTTGACGAGGAATTTGGTTCGAGGGGCCTGCCCTGGCTTCAAAGGCTTAATCAGCACTTGCATGTAATGATTTGTAAGCTCAGGTTCATTGTAGACGCAACGAGCACCTTCAAGGGAGGATCGAGTGGGAGGGCACGAAGCAATTCAATTCTTTGGTGCCTTGTAGTGAGTATTTTCGACATCCAGTCCAAAGCACCCATGAGTTCACATCTTCGAATTTCTGTGACGTGCAGCGTCGCATAGAATTGAAGAATGAGTTCTTCATCCCAATCACATATGTCAGTGCAGAAATTTAGCAATCCAGCATTGTGAAGAACACTGAGGACTGGCTCGAAGCCTGGCAGAGATTCGATGTCCACGTGAGGAATGTGTGCATGATCGAAGACTTTGTCTTTGTTGAATAGCACTGAGGAATAGAAATTTGCTTGACTAACAGTCCAGAAACGCTTCTTCCTTATGCGAGCAGAGTCATATGGGTTGTAGTCAGTGAAGAACACATGCTCGCCGAAGAAATCTTCAGCCTTGAACTTTTGCTTGCTTGAGAATGGATCCTTTGGTTTGGGCAGAGGAGTGTCAGTGAGTTGCATCACAACCTTAGGAATCGCAATCTCAGTTTCTTCAGGCTGAGGAATTTCTGGTTCCTCTTTAGTGGCAGTCTGTGTGTTCAAAGGATCAGCAGCAGCAGTTTCTTCAGCACTAGTGGCTGGAATTTCTTCATGCATATGCGAGGTAGGGTGAGTTTCTTCAGAGCCCATTTGAACGGTTGGTGCAGGGGACTGAGGTATTTGTTGTATTGGGGTGAAGAGTGGAGAATTGGGGTGCAGACTTTCCCAAAATTCATCATTCATCACTGGCATACTGCATCCAATATCCACGTCTTCATCTTCAATTTCTTCAACGCCACCTCTTCACCACTGACCGAGGCATTGGCGAGGAAACAACCCAGTGGTGAAGGGATCGTATCCACTTCAATTTCTTCATCAATCTGCTCTGACGAAGCAGCAGAATGATTTTCTTCATCAGATCCGCTAGGGATCACATATTCTTCACCAAAAGGAACAAGGTCCTTTGATGGCATGGTTGAGATCAGAATAGCATCAATGGGATTCTCAAACGAGCTGGTGATAGGCTTCCTTTTCTTCAGAGCTGAAGAATCTGAAGCAGCTGATGCTTTCCTTTTCTTCACTGTAGCTCGCTCTGCAGCCTTGGTCTTCTTCACATCTGATGCAGATGGAAGGATAGGAGTTGGTGTAGGCGCAGGAGGAGCTGAGGAATCTGGTTGATTTGCCTCAGGCGCAACTGATGCAGTTGCCCTGACTTCTTCATTTTCTTCAGGTGCACCACTAGTGGATGCCCTAGCAGTTTCTTCAGCAGCTGGAATGGAGTCATCAGCCCTGGAACTAGCATTTTCTTCAGTAGTCTGAGCAGAAGCTTCAGCCTGAGGAACTTCTTGTTGCGTTGGAGCTGCAACATTGGTGAACTTCTCAGTCAGTTTAACAAACCTGACTTTGGCTCCTTGCCAATCAGCATAGTAGGCATTGAAGTTGTCGCTGAGGGCTTTGATTTCGCATCGAATTTTGATGAGTTCATCAGTTGTCATTTTGACAACGTTTTTTCTCAGGAACTTCTCTTTCCTGAACTGAGCCTTCTTGATCTGCCTGGCCTTCTCAAATTTCCATTTCTCTTTAGAGATGAAATGGGTCAGCGTGTGACTTTGGCCAGGAGTCAAATGAAAATCAGGCATATGGGTGTTTGGATCCTTGTGCCAGAGATCAATGTAATCGAGGATCATCTTAGGATCCAAAAGCGATGCACAGTGTGCCTTTTGCTCTAGCGGCCCTTTCTTGTCTGTCTCTGATGATTTCTGTAAGTTCATCATCATCAGCTTCATCGTCAAATGGCACTTGGAAGGCAACCTGTTTCTTCTTCGGACTTGGCCGAGGACCTCGTCTAGCCGTTGCCTTTGTCTTCAGCAGAGTGGGGCCAGATGAAGAATTTGGTGCAGCTGAGGAACTCACTGAGACACCAGAGGCAATAGAGATGCCTGCAGTCCTTTGGCACGCGTGGCAGACGCAAAAGTCTTGAGGACTTTGCCGGAGCAGCTGATGACTTTGGAGGAGGAGCTGAGGATTTTGTAGGAGCAGGAGCAGCATGAGGAACTGGCCGTGAGGGCTTTGAAGATTCTGGCCGTGAGGGCATTGCTGAGGAACTTGGCCGTGAGGGCACAGTTGGTGAAGCACTTGGCTTGTGTGCGGGCTTCTTTGCCATTGATTTCCTAGGTTTGACAGAGGCCTCAGTGGCAGCAGCAGCAGCAGCAGCAGAGCCTTCATTGAATTTCCTCACTGCTTCTTTGACTTGTCTTGCCAACTTGGCTTGGCGCTTGGCCCATTCTTCAGGAAAATCCTCACCACGCTTGATGCTGGTGGGGTCAGCTTCTTGGCCAAAAGCCAATGGAGCTCTTGGGCATGGAGGATTAAGTGCGAATTTCTTCATATACTTTGGAGTTACATACCTGTACTCCCTCCATTCTCTTGCCACTCTCCTTTCAATCCTCTGTATGCGCACCTTGCGCTGATTTTTGTTCTCCTTTCCGAACTTGGCCTCATCAGGTGTTCAATAGTCAACATAGACGTCCTCGGGTATTTCAAAAGCAGTCATGATCTCAGGCCTCTTTCCTCCTTTCTGTTGCTTCTTACCGTTTGCCATATTCTTCAGTTGAGAATTTGAACAATCGAATTCTCTGAAGAAGTATGCAACTTTTCTTCGAGGAACGCTGCAAATGAGTTAAGTTGATGAGAACCTAGTGATTCAGCAATGACATGAGTACCTGTGAACAGAGTATAGTTGCGAGGAATTTGGAGAGGTCATATGCGTTCTCAGAAGGTTTTTCAAAAGAACAAGTTTGAGGAATTTGACCAGATGAGCCTTCAAGAATTTCACTAAGCGTTCTTTGTCTTAGGTTCCAGAGTTGTATAGATCGAGGATCCACACAATTGAGGAATCTTGAAGAAAAATGATGCTTAGAGAAACGAATCAAGAACATATGACTAGTGAGGTGTTTTGTGTGTGAGGATTTGAAGAATAAAACACCTTTGAAGATTTTGTAGAGAAAATTTGAATCAAGGAGGGCAGTAAAAGTAACTTTTAATTACCCTAGATGAAGAACACGACGAACTGAGAAGTGTAGATTTGAAGCTCGTCAGTTCAGATCTTCCATGCCCTAACTTGGTGGAGGAAGACAGCTACGGTGCAAGTGAGTGAAGATTTCCATGTCGGGCGCGACTACGACGGTGACGAGGTCGAGGCAAGTGAAGCTCTTCCTCACCGGGCGATGATGGAGAAGCGGCGACGCTTAGGGTTTGAGAAGCTCGAGCGAGAGAGAGCGGTCGAGTGAGTAAAAGAAGTGAGGAAGGAGAGGGGTATTTATAGTCGCGAAGTGAAAAAACTGTTCACTCAAGATTTAGGCCGAACGTGCCTCAATTCTTCTCATTCGCTTGACATGTGTCACCCACGTACTGAAAAGTGGAGATTGTGTTAGATCGTGGGTGAATAGATAAGTCTATCGTAGGAAGCGGAACGGTTTGAGCGGCAAAGCCGAAAATTTGGATAGGATTAGTTGTAAAGTTCAGTTCGCAATTTCTTCAGCTGACAAGGACACAGTGAAGATTTTGAACGAGTTTCAAATAGAATGCACATGAAGAATTTGTGAATGGATTGGGTTGAGTATAGCATAGAGGGGAAGGGTCCGATCACATTCACTTAGCGTAAAATGCAACTTGAAGAAATAGCCATAAGTGAATCTTTGTAGAGGACATAAACCCATATATATATATATATATATATATATATATATATATATATATATATATATATATATATATATATATATATAGCCAATGAAGAAAAACGACGGAAACTGTGAAGATTTTGCAAAGTTGAAGAATTTGAAAAACTAAAGAATTTCAAAACTGAGGAAAAACTCAAATTAAAGATTTTCAACTTTGGTGGTGGCGTGACCAACCGTATAAGAATGATGATTTCAGACACCGCGGACAATTGTTGTAGGGTTCTGAGAATCAAATTCTTCATTAATTTCTTCACACTTAGAGTGTTGTTCTTCATTGATTGAAGAAAATGTTTCTTCATGTGTTGCACATCTAAGTCATCAATTTTGCATAAGTGTTAGGATGAGTGTCCTTTTCAAAGAACATTCGAAGATTCTAAGATATTTAGCTCACACCGCATCTTGATAAATCTCTTCTCATCCAAGGGCTTTGTGAAGATATCGGTTAGCTGTTCTTCAGTCTTCACATGCTCGATGGAGATGTCGCCCTTCAACACATGATCACGAAGAAAATGATGACGAATCTGAATGTGCTTTGTCTTCGAAAGTGCTGAACTGGGTTGTGAGCAATCTTGATGGCACTCTCATTGTCACAAAGAGAGAGGCACATTCTTCACGTTGATGCCGTAGTCCTTGAGAGTTTGCTTCATCCACAGCAATTGAGCACAGCAAGAACCGGCAACAATGTACTCAGCTTCCATGATGAAGCGATACGCAGTTCTGTTTCTTCGAGGACCAACAGACCAAAGATCGTCCGAGAAAATGACAAGTACCAGATGTTGACTTGTGGTCCACACGATCACCAGCATAGTCAGAGTCAGAATATCCAATGAGATAAAAAAACAGAGCCATTGGGGTACCATAATCCTAGTGTTGGTGTGTGAGCTAGATATCGAAGAATATGCTTCACAACCTTATGGTGTGATTCCTTCGGTGTAGCTTGAAATCGGGCACACATGCAAACACTAAGCATTATATCTGGCCTAGATGCACATAAGTACAATAAAGAACCAATCATGGAGCGGTATACCTTGTGATCGAAGTCAATACCATTTTCATCGATTGCATAGATGGCCATTTGTGGGCATAGGAATTTTGACGCCTTTGCAATCTTGCATGCCGAATTTCCTCGTAACATCCTTGAGGTATTTCTCCTGAGATATGAATATGCCATTGCACTGTTGATGAATTTGAAGACCTAAAAAGAATTTCAATTCTCCCATCATAGACATTTGATATTCTTCACTCATCATATAGGCAAATTCACCACTATAACGTTGGTTAGTACAGCCAAAGATAATATCATCAACGTATATTTGGCACACAAACAGTTCACCATCATAAGATTTAGTAAAGAGAGTAGGGTCGAGTGAACCGGGTGTGAAGCCATTCTTCATGAGGAATTCCTTCAAAGTATCATACCACGCCCGAGGGGCCTGCTTGAGGCCATAGAGGGCCTTGTTGAGTCTGAAGACTTTGTCAGGATTCTTTGGATCTTCAAAACCTGGTGCTTCAATGTCATCGATGATCTTTTCAACTTGCACTTCTTTTGCAATGCGAGGATGAGCTGGTTGTCGTCGAGGAATTTGATCAGCATTTTCTTCAAAGACCATTTTCTTCAGATTTTCTTCAGTGCATCACCGACGTTCTTCACGTTCTGGAATAAATTCTTCAACAGATTCTTCAGTAGGAATGACATCCTCAGTCACCTTGAACTTGATAGATTCCTCAGGTGCTGGTTCATCTATCACAGAAGGTAGGTGCTCTCTTTGCGAGCCATTAGTTTCATCGAACCGCACATCTACAGTTTCAACAACCATGTGAAGAACGTTGTTGAAGACTCTGTAGGTGTGCGAGTCCTTTCCGTAACCAAACATAAAACCTTCATGTGCTTTCGGTGCAAATTTAGCATTGTGATGAGGATCTCTAATCCAAAATTTAGCACCGAAGACTTTGAAATAACTCACATTGGGTTTCTTGTCAGTGAGGAGTTCATAGACAGTCTTCTTGAAGAATTTGTGAAGATATACTCTGTTGATGATGTGGCACGCAGTATCAATTGCATCAATCCAAAAACGACGAGGCGTTTTGTATTCGTCAAGCATAGTGCGAGCCATCTCAACAAGAGTTTTGTTCTTGCGCTCCACGGCGCCATTTTGCTGAGGAGTATAAGGAGCAGATAACTCATGAGTAATACCAAGTTCATGAAGATAGTCATCAAGACCAGAATTCTTGAACTCAGTTCCATTGTCACTCCTAATGTGCTTGATCTTCACACCAAAGTTGGTTGAAGCCCTCGAGGAAAATCGTTTGAAGACTTCCTGCACTTCATGTTTGTAAGTAACAATGTGTACCCATGTGTAACGAGAGTAATCATCAACAATAACAAAGCCATATAGAGATGCATCATTAGTGACAGCTGAGTAATGATTAGGACCAAAGAGGTCCATGTGAAGCAATTCAATGGTCGAGTAGTGGTCATGATAGTCTTTATGGATGCTTGGCCTTGGTCATTTTTCCAGCTTCACGGGCTCCACACAAGTGATCCTTAAGCAATTTGACATTCTCAATGCCAATGACATGCTTCTTCTTCGCAAGCGCAGTAAATTCCTCATGCTCATGTGACCAAGTCGTCGATGCCATAGCCAGCCTTCAAGCTTTTGCAAGTAGGCACACGGCTGGTTGTGGTCCTGTAGAGAAATCAACAATATACAAGTCTCCTCTCCTAAAGCCTTCAAGACTTTGGAATGGTCGGTTCCATAATCACAACACAACGATACTTGCCAAAGACAACAACCATATCAAGATCAAAAGCATTGAGATCGACATGAGGTTGTATCCTAAGGACTCAACAAGCATGACTTTGTCCATGTGTATGTCCTCGAGATCGCAACCTTACCTAGACCCAATACCGACTTTTTCCTTTGTCAAGAAAGATGATATGCTTCAGATGTGATGGTGATAAGGGAGCATCCATCAATAGATTCTTGTCACCAAATATGTGATTTGTACATCCACTATCGAGGACCCACTCAAAGGCTTTGGGAAGATCATCCTGCAGATGAATTAGTGCAACTTACGAACTCATATACTTCATCAGTGAAGAATATGATATCAAATTCATCAGATGAATTTCATCAAGCAAAGAAACAGATATAGCAAGATGAGGACGTGTGAAATGAAAGTTCATTTCTTCATGATTAGCCTATGTCCTTTCAGTAATTTTGTCGTGCCCCAAAGAAATTCTTCAGATGTTAAAGCACGCCCTGGAGACCTCGACTCGCAGGATTAGTTCTTTTTCTTCACCACCCACATCTGAAGGGGTGGCAAAGAGTTCATCACTCTGCGAGCACCATACGAGAATGGTGGCATAGAAGCCAATCCATTTCGTTTCACATGAGAGGGGTTAGGGTAAGCATATGAATAAGCAGAGAAATCCTTCGAGGACTTATGAACATAATGGTTTGAAGAATAATGCACATATTCATAGCCCTTAGCTCTACCCTGCAAAACAGAGTTGTTAGCACGATGATAATCATATGAGGACTTTGATCCTTTAGAGGAATTTGATCCACGTGAGGAATTTGGTCCGTATGAGGACTTGGATCCATATGAAGAATTTGGTCCATATGAAGAGTTTAATCTGGGGTTCCAATTCTTCACAGGTGGTGTCATGAGGACATTCACCTGAAGACTTTCAAGGCACCTTTTGGGAACCCAGATTTTCTTCATAGGAGAGCCGTTCCTGCAGTTTGTGCCAACATATCTAGCAAATACTTCACCATTCTGATTTTTGAACAGTTTATAGTTGGAGTCAAATGACTCATCAGAAGAATGAGGAGATTCACATGTAAAGCTAGATAAGTTAGATGGATCAACTGGAGGTCCCTTTGCAGCTACCCATGAGGTTTTGGGGTACTGATCAGGCTTCTAATATGTTCCATCAGCATTGAGTTTCCTCTCAAAGGCAATAACCTCTTTCCTAGGGTTCCTGTTGAGGATCTTCTTTTTAAGCACATCACAAAGAGTCTGATGCCCTTTGAGGCTTTTGTACATGCCTGTCATGTACAATTCCTTCAGCCCTGCATCGTCAATGATACTAGCAATGTCCTCAGATGAGGAATTAGTGATAGCAGAGGCAGGAGAAGAATTTGTAACAATTGAAGAATTTGAACATTCAGGTGAAGAATTAGCAGATTCACGTTCAATGCACTTTAAGCATGGAGGAACAAATTCTTCCTGAGCCGCGTTGATTTGTTGAGCAACTAATGAATCGCGCTCCTTCTGAAGATCTTCATAACTCACTCTTAGCTTCTCAAGATCTTGCTTTCTTTGAAGAAATTCATAAGAAAGCTTCTCATGATCAGACAAGAGAGTGTTATGATGACCTTGATGGCTGTCAAACCTAGATCAAGTCTTTGAAGATTTTCACCGGGGCTTTAGTGCGATCCATTTCTTCACCCAACATATCATCACTTTTGTCTAGCATGTTTTGAACCTTTTCAAAAGCCCTTTGTTGTTTTACAGCAATCTTAGCAAGTTTAGAGTAGCTGGGCTTGAGGTCTTCATCAAATTCATTCTCACTAGATTCAGAGGAGGTATATTTGAGTACCTTGGCACCCTTTGCCATGAAGCAATAGGTGGGAGCATAGTCATCATTATCTTCATCAGCCTTGTTGGTGAGGTCAGTTTCTTCAGAGTTGAAGATAGACTTGCTGACGAATGCAGTAGCGAGAGCCAGACTCGCCACACCAGACTCGGACTCCTCAGATGCCTCCTCTTCCTCATGTTCCTCAGCTTCAGAGTCCATTTCCTTGCCAATGAATGCCCGAGCCTTCTTGGAGCTGCTCTTCTTGTGAGATGAAGACTTTGAGGATTTTGATGATGAAGATTTTGATGATTTCTTCTTCTTCTTAGCGTCATCAGAACTGTAATCCTTGTATTTCTTCTTCTTTAATTCCTTTTCCCATCAAGACAATCTTGAATATAGTGACCAGGTTTCTTGCATTTGTGGCATAGCCTTCTCTTATAGTCACTTTGGATGAGGAATCACCGCTCCTTGAGGATTTTCCAAAGCGACCATGTCTTGAGAACTTCGAACTTCTTCACGAGTAGTGCTAGCTCCTCGCTCAATTCTTCAGATCACCAAGGCTACTACCGTAATCTTCACATTCAGATTCGTGACACCGCCTTGGCCTTCGTGGCACGTGATTTGCCATAGCTCAAACCATAGAGATCTCTTTTCAAAGAAGTCGAACTCATGAGTATTTAGCCTCTCGAGGATATCAGCGGGATCAAGTGACTTGTAGTCAAGACGCTCTTGTATCATCGGTGCGGAGTATCAAATGAGGAATCAAGCAATCTCAACAATTTCTTCACCACCTCATGGTCGGTGATGTCAGTGGCACCAAGCGCTTGAAGCTCATTTGAGATGTCAGTGAGGCAATCGAAGGTTTGTAGAACATTTTCGTTGTCGAGTCTTTTGAAGCGGTTGAAGAGATTGCGAAGAACATCAACTCGAGAGTCACCCTGAGTTGAGACTCCTTCATTTACTTGGGACATCCTATCCCAGATAAGCTTGGCAGTTTCCAAAGCACTCACTCTTCCATACTGCCCTTTGCTCAGATGGACACATATGATATTCTTCGCTTGACAATCGAGTTGCTTGAATCTCTTCACATCGGTAGCATTCAGTGAGGGTGAGACAGTGGGAACACCATTTTCCACAACATACCAGAGATCGTTATCAATTGCCTCAAGATGCATTCGCATCTTATTCTTCCAAAGAGGGGTAGTCCGTCCCATCGAAGGTAGGACAACCAGCCAGACCTTGATCATACCTGCGGTCGACATAACTAAAACTCCAAAGCGGTTAAACTAAAATCACACGTAACAAGGGAGAACCTTGCTCGTACCAATTGAAAGTGCGTTATATCGACTAGAGGGGGTGAATAGGTGATTTTATGAATTCTTCAACGAGGAATTTGCCAGTGAGGAAATTCCTTAGCGAAGAACTACTTGCAGCAGAATAAGTACTCAAGAGTAAGCATAACAGAATACAAGCATGGTCATTGTCGTGGTTCTAAGTCTGACATTACAATAGGGGGGTAGGAATGGAGAGGCAAGATCCTAGCTATGGAGTAGTTGTATATGCAAGATGTTTACGAGTTCAGGCCCTTCTCGGAGGAAGTAAAAGCCCCACGCCCTGAGCCCGGAGGCGGTCGATCGTATTATGTGCGTATAAGTTACAGGGTGCGGACCCTTGACACCGAGGAGGGGGTGGCTTATATAGAGTTCGCTGCACCCATCCAAATTTCGCTATGCAGGGTTTAAAGTACATTAAGATCGGGGGTTACTGGTAACGCCCCACATAAAGCGCTATGAAGACCATAAAAGCTACTTAATGACCGACCGTTTGTGTGCAGACTAACTTTAGATCTTCTGGTGGTCGAGTGGTTGGCTTTATAGTCGAGTGTCCTTAAGTCCGTCGAGTGGAATACTTCTAGGTCGACTGACAGGCAGTTTCTTCTAGAGATGTCCTTGGGGAGGGTATCTTGGACAGGTCCATGACCCTACCCTAGGTACATGGCTTCATCATTAGCCCCCGAATGGATCGAGGTTTGAGTGGGGAAGGAGTTGAGAACTCTTCCGACCCACTTTTCGTGTGATGAGCATGTCTTGTTCTGGATCAATGAACTTAGGTGACGGCATCAACTTATTTTTCAGTCGCCTTGATCCATTCTTTGTATCCGTCGAGTGAGTTTTCTGTACTTGGAGATCTCTGAACGCCAGAGCGGAGAAAATCTCCCGTCTGACAAGTTACTCTGCAGTTCGCGGATTTAGCGGGATTCAAATTTCGGGAAGCGCGCGAGGCGGAGGATGTCGCGGTACTCAGATGGGATAAGGCAGGAACGCCTCGATCTCCGTGCCACCTTTTTCGCCACGTATCGCGCGCGCGACTGTTGCGGGATTTGACAGGATCACCCGGGGCTACAAGTCAGTCAATCGGAAGCAACCTCATATAAGGCGCCGGACGGGGGTTTTTGAACAGTGCGCTCTCATTTCTTCTCCCTCTTCCTCTAACTTATCCGCCGCGCTCGCCTCCATCTCAGCGCTGCTGCTCCGCGCGCGCTTCGCCGGTGACGATGGTGAAGGAGAAGACGGCCGCTTTGGAGCGGGCGAAGAAGGCGACGGCGAAGGTGAAGGGAAGGGCGACCAGTCGGGGCGGATCTTCGTCAAGGGCCGGCCTGCCGCAGGGCTGGATCCAGGGCGACTGGATCCGCTCGACGATTCGTCAGAAAGATCTTGACGACCTGGCCAATGAAGGACTGATCCCCCATGGATCAGCGCGGCTCCCGAGGAAGGAGTCGGAGCCGCAGCCTCAGGAGGGTGAGTGTGTCCTCTTGGCCACCCATGTTGACCGCGAGTTTTCTTTGCCTCACCCTTTCTTTCGGGGATTTCTGAACTTCTTTGGGGCACAACTTCACCACTTCACACCCAACTCCATCGTGTATCTCGCTGCTTTCGTGTCTTTGTGCGAGAATTTCTTGGTATCGGCCTCATTGGGGTCTTTTCAAGCACATTTTCACCTGTCACTCCCAGACGGTGAAAAAGTCCAATCCGATTGACGAGAGAACTCAAGTGATTCAGATGTGTGGGGGTCTTGGGGTTCAAATGAGGGGAAAAAGTTCTTTTCCGGCCATGATCCTACCCGAGTCAGTCCGTGGATGGCAGTCGACTTGGTTCTACTGCAAGGACCAGCCGACGCCGGGGCAATCGACTGGACTCCCTCCGTTTTCCATGGTCCGAGTGAGCAAGCCGTCCTCTTTGAAGGTGATCCCGGAAGAGAAGGCGCAGGTTAAGGTGTTGGTCGAACGCGTTGTCCAGCTCATCCGAGACGGAGTGACTGGCATGGATCTCTTGGAGGTCTTCCTCCGACGATGCATCCAGCCGCTTCAAGCTCGAGACCATCCGATGTGGTTGTACTCTGGCACTGAGGACACCACTCGGATCCACCCGGAGGAGGTTGAGGATGCCATGTCGAAAGGTGGCTGGCGAGCATCACAGGAAACAAGGACAACCCTCGAGGAGCCAGGAGGATTCCTCCACTCGACCAGTCATACGAAGTAGATAAGGTCTAATCCTGCATCTTTGACTGTGATCCTGCTTTCTCCATCCTATTTGCTTAAAATCAGTCGACTGACTTTTGTCTTGTTTGTTGTCTTCCAGGCCACTACTGAGATGTACTCGATGCCCAACGGGGCGCAATAACAGGTCGAGGAGGAGGAGGGGAGCGGAGGTGAAAGTCAGGAGGAATGGCAATCTGATGGTGAGGAGGACGAAGATGACGACGGCTCCAACGAAGAGGAGGAGGAGGAAGAGGAGGAAGAAGTCGACCCTCCTCGCACGGAAAGGCGATCCAAGCTCACCCATGACCCCGCGGTCGAGTGTGGCAAGGATATCACACTGTCGGGCGATTGGATTTAAACGCCCTCGGACGACCTCTCCGGCGCCGACTGCAAAAGCGCCAAAGCAACCCCGAGCGACGTCATCAAAGCCGACGAAGGCCCTTCCCAAGATGAGGATGGCCATTCCCACCATTTCCGGGTAACAGCAGAACTTGTGTTTTCTCGTTTAGCTTGGACATACTTTTGGTCGACTCGTTGGCTAATCAACTGTTTTCTGAAATCTGCAGTGCTGCTACTTCCGAGACCTCAGCCAGGAATGAAGACCAGGAAATGGAATATGCTGCCACCTCTAACCTTGGTATGATCTCTGTAGTTTCGCTTTTGGTCGATTGGATTTCCGTTTTTAACTTTGGATTTTTCCTGTAGCTCCTCCTCATGTCATTGATCTTCCTCATGATGACGACGAGGTGCCGCTTTGGCCGAGGAGGAATAGAAAGGCGTCGGCTGGCAAGACAACTCAGATTGCATCAGTGCCTGAGACACCGGTTCAGGAGGGTGGCAATACCACTTGGACTTCCGTGTCCTTCGCTGTGCCGCTGACGAGTGTTCGGCCTTCATCATCGACTGTTGACCCGCCCTCCCTTTTCGCCTCACACCACGTCCCAGAGGACCAAGTGGGTGTTGCTAAGGAGGCTATACGCCAGGCGGGGATCATGATGGAGCAGGTGAAGGTGGTCCGGGAAGCCAGCCAGGCGGCCTATGATGCTAGCTCAGCTCTTCAGAACAACGCCCGTGTTAGTTGGTCACCGCTTGTTCTGTTAGGATATGCTATCTCAAGACTCTCTTCCGAAGATCTTTGTATCCAGACACCCACCGGGTGTGTCGATTGTATTTTTGGATTGGTGGGGGCATCGCTGAGTGCACCCAATCGGGTGTAGTCCCCGAGACTATGGTGGATCACGGCAATGATCGTAGTCTTTGTATTTCGAGTTTCTTCACTCTAACTTCTTCACTCGGTCTGGTCGGACCATGTCGAATGGAATCTTGGAACCAATGGGGTATGCTGAGTGCACCCACCGGTGTAGTCCCCGAGACCATGGTCGATCATCGGCAAATCGATTAAGGTCTGAAGAACCTGTGTTTTTTTGGGTAGATCATGATGGGACCGTGGCTGACTGCTGGTAGTTAGCTATGGTTTAGGATCATAACCTCTTTATCTCTTTTGGTCGACTGATCGGACCAAGTCGGTAGAACCAGTGGGGGCACGCTGAGTGCACCCACTGGGTGTAGTCCCTGAGACTACTGTTGAATATTTTGTTGTTGGGGAACGTAGCAGAAATTCAAAATTTTCCTACGTGTCACCAAGATCTATCTATGAAGAAACTAGCAACGAGGGAAGGAGAGTGCATCTACATACCCTTGTAGATCGCTAAGCGGAAGCGTTCATGAGAACGGGGTTGAAGGAGTCGTACTCGTCGTGATCCAAATCACCGGAGATCCGAGTGCCGAACGGACGGCACCTCCGCGTTCAACACACGCAGACAGCCCGGTGGCGTCTCCCATGCCTTGATCCAGCAAGGAGAGAGGGAGAGGTTGAGGAAGACTCCATCCAACAGCAGCACAACGGCGTGGTGGTGGTGGAGGAGCGTGGCAATCCTGCAGGCTTCGCCAAGCACCCACGGGAGAGGAGGAGGTGTCACGGGAGGGAGGGAGGCGCCAGGGCTCAGTGTGGATGCCTCCCTCCCTCCACTATATATAGGGTCAAGGGAGAGGGGAGGCGCAGCCTTGCCCCTTCCTCCAAGGAAGGGGTGCGGCCAAGAGGGGGAGGAGTCCATCCTCCCAAGGCACCTCGGAGGTGCCTTCCCCTTGAGGACTCTTCCTCCCCAAGTTTCCTTGGCGCATGGGCCTCTTGGGGCTGGTGCCCTTGGCCCATATAGGCCAAGGCGCACCCCTACAGCCCATGTGGCCCCCGGGCAGGTGGACCCCCGGTGGACCCCGGACCCCTTTCGGCACTCCCGGTACAATACCGATAAAGTGCGAAACTTTTCCCATGACCAAAATAGGACTTCCCATATATAAATCTTTACCTCCGGACCATTCCGGAACTCCTCGTGACGTCCGGGATCTCATCCGGACTCCAAACAACATTCGGTAACCACATACAAACTTCCTTTATAACCCTAGCGTCATCGAACCTTAAGTGTGTAGACCCTATGGGTTCGGGAACCATGCGACATGACCGAGACGTTCTCCGTCAATAACCAACAACGGGATCTGGATACCCATGTTGGCTCCCACATGTTCCACGATGATCTCATCGGATGAACCACGATGTCAAGGACTCAATCGATCCCGTGATACAATTCCCTTTGTCTAGCGGTATTGTACTTGCCCGAGATTCGATCGTCGGTATCCCGATACCTTGTTCAATCTCATTACCGGCAAGTCTCTTTACTCGTTCCGTAACACATCATCCCGTGATCAACCCCTTGGTCACATTGTGCACATTATGATGATGTCCTACCGAGTGGGCCCAGAGATACCTCTCCGTTCACACGGAGTGACAAATCCGAGTCTCGATTCGTACAACCCAATGTATACACTTTCGGAGATACCGTAATGCACCTTTATAGCCACCCGCCATTACGTTGTGACATTTGGTACACCCAAAGCATTCCTACGGTATCCGGAGTTGCACAATCTCATGGTCTAAGGAAATGATACTTGACATTATAAAAGCTTTAGCATACGAACTACGATCTTTGTGCTAGGCTTAGGATTGGGTCTTGTCCATCACATCATTCTCCTAATGATGTGATCCCGTTATCAATGATATCCAATGTCCATGGTTAGGAAACCGTAACCATCTATTGATCAACGAGCTAGCCAATAGAGGCTTGCTAGGGACATGGTGTTGTCTATGTATCCACACATGTATTTGAGTTTCCTATCAATACAATTATAGCATGGATAATAAACGATTATCGTGAACAAGGAAATATAATAATAACTAATTTATTATTGCCTCTAGGGCATATTTCCAACAGTCTCCCACTTGCACTAGAGTCAATAATCTAGTTCACATCGTCATGTGATTAACATCGATAGGTCACATCGCCATGTGACCAACACACAAAGAGTTTACTAGTGTCTGTAAACTAGTTCACATCATCATGTGATTTAGACTTAATGAGTTCTGATGTTTGATCATGTTTTGCTTGTGAGAGAGGTTTTAGTCAACGGGTTTTAGTCAACGGGTCTGAACCTTTCAGATCCGTGTGTGCTTTGCAACTTTCTAGGTCATATTGTAAACGCTGCTTCCACGCTCCACTTGGAGCTATTCCAAATGGTTGTTCCACTATACGTATCCGGTTTGCTACTCAAGAGTCACTCGGATAGGTGTTATAGCTTGCATCGACGTAACCCTTTACGCCGAACTCTTTATCACCTCCATAATCGAGAAACATGTCCTTATTTACTCCAAGGACAATTTTGACAGATGTCCAATGATCCATTCCTGGATCATTCTTGTACCCCTTGACTGACTCATGGCATGGCACACTTCCGGTGCGGTACACAAAGATAGCATACCAGAGAGCCTATGTCTAAGGCATAGGGGACGATCTTCGCCCTTTCTCTCTGTTTCTCGCCGTGGTCGAGCTTTAACTCTTAACTTCATACCTTACAATTCAGCTAAGAACTCCTTCTTTGATCGATCCATCTTGAACACCTTCAAGATCATGTCAAGGTACATGCTCATTTGAAAGTATTATTAAACATTTTGATCTATCTTATAGATCTTTGATGCTTATTGTTCAAGTAGCCTAATCCAGGTTTTCTATTGAAAAACACTTTTCAAACATCCCTATATGCTTTCTAGAAATTCTACATCGTTTCTGATCATCAATATGTCAACAACATATTGTTATCAGAAATTCTATAGTGCTCTCACTCACTTCTTTGGAAATACAAGTTTCTCATAAACTTTGTATAAACCCAAAATCTTTGATCATCTCATCAAAGCGCACATTCCAACTCCGAGATGCTTACTCCAGTCCTTAGAAGGATCATTGGAGCCAAAGATACCTTTTAGCATCCTTAGGATCGACAAAAACTTTCTGATTGTATTACATACAACCTTTCCTTACGAAGACTGGTAAGGAAACTCGTTTTGACATCCATCTGCCAGATTTCATAAATGCAGCTAATGCTAACATGATTTCGACGGACTGAAGCATCGCTATGGATGAGAAAATCTCATCGTAGTCAACTCCTTGAACTTGTGAAAAAACTCTTCGCCACAAGTAGAGCTTCATAGACGGTGACATTACCGTCCACGTCCGTCTTCTTCTTAAAGATCCATTTATTTCAATGGCTTGTCGATCATCGGGCAAGTCCACCAAAGTCCATGCTTTGTTCTGATATATGGATACTATCTCGGATTTCATGGCCTCTAACCATTTGTCGGAATTTGGGCCCACCATCGCTTCTCCATAGCTCGTAGGTTCATTGTTGTCTAGCAACATGACCTTCAAGAAAGGATTACTATACCACTCTGAAGTAGTACGCATCCTTGTCCCCCTACGAGGTACGGTAGTGACTTGATCCAAAACTTCATGATCACTATCATAAGCTTCTACTTCAATTGGTGTAGGTGCCACAGGAACAACTTCCTGTGCCCTGCTACACACTTGTTGAAGTGACGGTTCAATAACCTCATCAAGTCTCCACCGTCCTCCCACTCAATTCTTTCGAGAGAAACTTTTCCTTGAGAAAGGACCCGTTTATAGAAACAATCACTTTTGCTTCCGGATCTGAATTAGGAGGTATACCCAACCATTTTGGGTATCCTATGAAGATGCATTTATCTGTTTTGGGTTCGAGCTTATCATGATGAAACTTTTTCACATAAGCGTCGCAGCCCCAAACTTTCAAGAAACGACAGCTTAGGTTTCTCTAAACCATAGTTCTCACGGTGTCATCTCAACGGAATTACGTGGTGCCCTATTAAAGTGAGTGTGGTTGTCTCTGATGCCTAACCCATGAACGATAGTGGTAATTCGATAAGAGACATCATGGTACGCATCATATCCAATAGGGTGCAACTATGATGTTTCGACACACCATCACACTATGGTGTTGCAAAGTGTATTTATTGTGAAACAATTTCCACAATGTCTTAATTATGTGCCAAAGCTCAGAACTCAGATACTCATCTCTATGATCATATCATAGACATTTTATCCTCTTGTCACGATGATCTTCAACTTCACCCTGAAATTACTTGAACCATTCAATAATTCAGACTTGTGTTTCATCAAGTAAATACACTCAAGATTCTACTCAAATCATCCATGAAGTTAGAACATAACGATATTCATCAAGCATGCCTCAACACTCATTGGACTGCACACATCAAGATGTGTTACTTCCAACAAGTTGCTATCTTGTTCCATCTTCTTTTGAAAAAGAGGCTTTTCACCATCTTGCCCATGTGGTATGATTTGCATGTCTCAAGTGATTCAAAATCAAGTGAGTCCAAATGATCCATCTGCATGGAGTTTCTTCATGCGTATACACCAATAGACATGGTTCGCATGTCTCACACTTTTCAAAAACGAGTGAGTCCAAAGATCCATCAACATGGAGCTTCTTCATGCGTTTTTATACCAATATGACTTACATGGCAGTGCCACAAGTAAGTGGTACTATCATTACTATCTTTTACTTTTTGGCATGAAAATGTGTATCACTACGATCGAGATTCAATAAACCATTTATTTAGGTGCAAGACCATCGAAGGTATTATTCAAATAAATAGAGTAACCATTATTCTCCTTAAATGAATAATCAGACAAGTATAGACATAATCCAATCATGTCTATGCTCAACGCAAACACCAAATGATAATTATTCTGGTTTAATACTAATCTTGATGGTAGAGGGAGCGTGCGATGTTTGATCACATCAACCTTGGAAACACTACATATCGTCGGCTCACCTTTAGCTAGTCTCCATTTATTCCGTAGCTTTTATTTCGAGTTACTAACACTTAGCAACCGAACCGGTATCTAATACCCTGGTGCTACTAGGAGTACTAGTGAAGTACACATTAACATAATGTATATCCAATATACTTCTATCAACCTTGCCAGCCTTCTCATCTACCAAGTATCTAGGGTAATGCTGCTCCAGTGGCTGTTCCCCTTATTACAGAAGCACTCAGTCTCGGGTTTGGGTTCAACCTTGGATTTCTTCACTAGAGCAGCAGCTGATTTGCCGTTTCATGAAGTATCCCTTCTTGCCCTTGCCCTTCTTGAAACTAGTGATTTCACCAACCATCAACAATTGATGCTCCTTCTTGACTTCTACTTTCGTGATGTCAAACAACGCGAATACCTCAAGGATCATCTCTATCCTTGATATGTTATAGTTCATCACGAAGCTCTAGCAGCTTGGTGGCAATGACTTTGGAGAAACATCACTATCTCATCTGGAAGATCAACTCCCACTCGATTCAAGTGATTGTTGTACTCTGACAATCTGAGCACAAGCTCAACGATTGAGCTTTTCTCCCTTAGTTTGCAGGCTAAGAAAACTCGTCGGAGGTCTCATACCTCTTGACGTGGGCACGAGCCTGAAATCCCAATTTCAGCCCTCGAAACATCTCATATGTTCCGCGATGTTTCAAAACGCCTTTTGGTGCCTCTACTCTAAACCGCTCAACTAAGCTATCACGTAGTTATCAAAACGTGTATGTCCGATGTTCGCAACATCCACAAACGACGCTTTGGGGTTCAAAGACACCGAGCGGTGCATTAAGGACATAAGCTTTCTACCGATCGCATAATTGCTACTTTCAACTTTCAACTATATTTTCTCTAGGAACATATCTAAACAGTGGAACTAAAGCGCGAGCTTACGACATAATTTGCAAAAGGTCTTTTGACTATGTTCAAGATAATTAAGTTCATCTTATGAACTCCCACTCAGATAGACATCCCTCCGGTCATCTAAGTGATTACATGATCCGAGTCAACTAGGCCGTGTCCGATCATCACGTGAGACGGACTAGTCAACATCGGTGAACATCTTCATGTTGATCGTATCTACCATACGACTCATGCTCGACCTTTCGGTCTCTGTGTTCCCGAGGCCATGTCTCATACATGCTAGGCTCGTCAAGTTAACCCCAAGTGTTTTTGCTGTGTAAATCTGTCTTACACCCGTTGTATGTGAACGTAAGAATCCATCACACCCGATCATCACGTGGTGCTTAGAAGTTTACGAACTGAAAGTAACGGTGCACCGAGGAGAACACTTCTTGAAATTTGTGTAAGGGATCATCTTATTTACTACCGTCGTTCTAAGTAAACAAGATGCATAAACATAATAAACATCACATGCAATTATATAGTAGTGACATGATATGGCCAATATCATATTGCTCCTTTTGATCTCCATCTTCGGCTCCATGATCATCATTGTCACCGCATGACACCATGATCTCCATCATCATGATCTCCATCATCGTATCTCCATGAAGCTGTCTCGCCAACTTATTACTTCTACTACTATGGCTACCGTTAGCAATAAAGTAAAGTAATTACATGGCGTTGTTCAATGACACGCAGGTCATACATTAAATAAAGACAACTCCGATGGCTCCTGACTTTTTCCATACTCATAGAAATGCAAGTCGTGAATTCTATTACAAGAACATGATCAATCTCATACATCACATATCATTCATCACATTCTTCTTGGCCATATCACATCACATAGCATACCCTGCAAAAACAAGTTAGACGTCCTCTAATTGTTGTTTGCATGTTTTACGTGGCTGCTTTGGGTTTCTAGCAAGAACGTTTCTTACCTCGCAAAACCACAACGTGATATGCCAATTGCTATTTACCCTTCATAAGGACCCTTTTCATCGAATCCGTTCCGACTAAAGTGGGAGAGACTGCACCCGCTAGCCACCTTATGCACCAAGTGCATGTCACCGGTGGAACCTGTCTCACGTGAAGAGTACGTGTAAGGTCGGTCCGGGCCGCTTCATCCCACAATACCGTCGAAACAAGATTGGACTAGTAAAGGTAAGCATATTGAACAAAATCAACGCCCACAACTACTTTGTGTTCTACTCGTGCAAAGAATCTACGCATAGACCTAGCTCATGATGCCACTGCTGGGAACGTAGCAGAAATTCAAAATTTTCTTACGTGTCACCAAGATCTATCTATGAAGAAACTAGCAACGAGGGAAGGAGAGTGCATCTACATACCCTTGTAGATCGCTAAGCGGAAGCGTTCATGAGAACGGGGTTGAAGGAGTCGTACTCGTCGTGATCCAAATCACCGGAGATCCGAGTGCAGAACGGATGTCACCTCCGCGTTCTACAGACGTACAGCCCGGTGGCGCCTCCCATGCTTTGATCCAGCAAGGAGAGAGGGAGAGGTTGAGGAAGACTCCATCCAACAGCAGCACAACGGGCGTGGTGGTGGTGGAGGAGCGTGGCAATCCTGCAGGCTTCGCCAAGCACCCACGGGAGAGGAGGAGGTGTCACGGGAGGGAGGGAGGCGCCAGGCCTGTGTGTGGATGCCCTCCTCCCTCCACTATATATAGGGTCAAGGGAGAGGGGAGGCAGCCTTGCCCCTTCCTCCAAGGAAGGGGTGCGGCCAAGAGGGGAGGAGTCCATCCTCCCAAGGCACCCTGAGGTGCCTTCCCCTTGAGGACTCTTCCTCCCCAAGTTTCCTTGGCGCATGGGCCTCTTGGGGCTGGTGCCCTTGGCCCATATAGGCCAAGGCGCACCCCTACAGCCCATGTGGCCCCCGGGCAGGTGGACCCCGGTGGACCCCGGACCCCTTTCGGCACTCCGGTACAATACCGATAAAGTGCTAAACTTTCCTACGACCAAAATAGGACTTCCCATATATAAATCTTTACCTCCGGACCATTCCGAACTCCTCGTGACGTCCGGGATCTCATCCAACTCAACAACATTCGGTAACCACATACAAACTTCCTTTATAACCCTAGCGTCATCGTACCTTATGTGTAGACCCTACGGGTTCGGGAACCATGCAGACATGACCGAGACGTTCTCCGGTCAATAACCAACAGCGGGATCTGGATACCCATGTTGGCTCCCACATGTTCCACGATGATCTCATCGGATGAACCACGATGTCAAGGACTCAATCGATCCCGTATACAATTCCCTTTGTCTAGCGGTATTGTACTTGCCCGAGATTCGATCGTCGGTATCCCGATACCTTGTTCAATCTCATTACCGGCAAGTCTCTTTACTCGATCCGTAACACATCATCCAGTGATCAACCCCTTCGACACATTGTGCACATTAAGAAGATGACCTACCGAGTGGGCACAGAGAAACCTCTCCGCTCACACGGAGTGACAAATCCGAGTCTCGATTCGTGCCAACCCAATGTACACTTTCGGAGATACCTGTAATGCACCTTTATAGCCACCCGATTACGCCAGGACGCTTTGGTACACCCAAAGCATTCCTACGGTATCCGGAGTTGCACAATCTCATGGTCTAAGGAAATGATACTTGACATTATAAAAGCTTTAGCATACTGAACTACGATCTTTGTGCTAGGCTTATGAATGGGTCTTGTCCATCACATCATTCTCCTAATGATGTGATCCCGATATCAATGACATCCAATGTCCATGGTCAGGAAACCGTAACCAACTATTGATCAACTAGCTAGCCAATAGAGGCTAGCTAGGGACATGGTGTTGCCTATGGATCCACACCTGTATTTGAGTTTCCTATCAATACAATTATAGCATGGATAATAAACGATTATCGTGAACAAGGAAATATAATAATAACTAATTTATTATTGCCTCTAGGGCATATTTCCAACATTTGTTTCGGCTGTAGTCTTAGAAATGTTACGATTTTTCTCTTAGTCACTCGGAAGCAACCTATCTTTGATGTCTGTCGACTGACCCTTCGCAGAAATCCTACGAGCTTGTGGCTCGCTATACTGAATTGGAAAACAAACAGATCCAGCTCAACCTTGACTTGAAGCTTGCTCAGGAGAACTTGCAGAAGGCGAGAGACGAAGCAAAAGGTATGGCTGGTGAGAACTTGACGACTATCTTTATCTTTCTGCCCATTCCTAATTCTGATCTCATTGTCATTTTGCAGATAAAATGGAGGAGGCTCTGAAGAAGAAGGACCATGACCTTGCCGAGGCGCAGTATATGACTTTGGACAAAGCGAAGCTTGCGGAAGAAAAACTGGATTCAGTCGATAAACTTGAAGAGGAGAACGCCAATTTGAAAGCTGCTCTCGACGTGGCCAACAAGGAGGTCAGCCGTCTGAAGAATGATAACATAGCTCTGAATGACAAGGCTAGCGAACTGGTGGGGAAGAGGAACGATCTGGAGGCTTATCTGGGAGGGCTCGCCAAGAAGTTATTCATCATGCTTGAGGGTAATCTCTCCTACCCGGTGACTTGTTATCATCGACTCATCGCAGAATCGCTGTTGGTTTATCTTTGAAATGTGTTTACGTAATTCTGCCAAAACTTGAGGAGGAGACCAACAGTGGAGACAAGCTTGGACCCCATTAACTCTCCCGTGAAGGATGAAGCTGCTATGAACGTGTTCGACCGAGTCTCGTGGTCGCTGTGTGGTCAACTACCTTGCTCGACCCGAAGGTTCTTGCGCGTCGCTGAATCGACACGGCACTCGCCAGAGCGACGCTCAAAATGACCTCGAAGTCTCTAATGACTCGATCAATGAAGTTCCCGGTCGAGTGCAGGAATGGAAGAAGTCTTCCGCCAAAAGGGCGCCGACGCTGTTGCTCTATCCCTGGTCCGTGTTCACTGCAAGGATGCGCGAGAGGAAAAGCTGGCGTCCATCAAAGTTGACAATACCAAGAAGCACGACTTCCAATCTTTCATGGAGACCTTCATTGTTGCTGCCACTCGGATTGCTGACGGAATTGACTTGGACCAGTTTGTCGCACCTTCCAGTCCTCCACCTGAGGAATAAAAAACTTCTATGCTTCGTCTTAAATTTTCCTCGGAATGCCGAGTGGTTTTGTAACCGATAAACTTTTACAGGCTTGACGCCTGAGCACTTCTGAATCCGTAGGATGTTATATGAACTTGGCTTATCATTGAATATGCTTTCATTTGCCTTCGAGTGAACTTCGTTCTTCACTCGGAATATACTTCAGTGGTTGAGACGCAGCTCTAAGGTGGAAAATCCAGTCGACCTGCACTTCATCGTTCTTGCAGGTAGGGATGGAGCACAGATTGCAGTCGACCTGCGTCCTTGCGAATCGGGATGGAGCGCATGTTGTACTTGTGGCACAGCTCCGAAGGAGAAGGTAGCAGTCGACCTGCACCTCGTCGTCCTTGCAGATCGGAATGGAGCGCACGTTGTACTTGTGGCGCAGCTCCGAAGGAGAAGGTAGCAGTTGACCTGCACCTCATCGTCCTTGCGGATCGGAATGGATTGCATACTTAGGCGAGTACTCGGACTGCAGCTAAGCCTCCGAGTGGGAGGGTTGCTCTCCACTCGGTAGGATTTTTAAATACTTAGGCGAGTGTTGGACTGCAGATAAGCCTATGAGTGGGAGGTTTGCTCTCCACTCGGTAGGAATTTTAAATACTTAGGCGAGCATCTTGGATCAAGCTAAGCCCCGAGTGGGAGGTTTGCTCTCCACTCGGTAGGATTTTTAAATACTTAGGCGAGCATCGGATCAGAAGCTAAGCCCCGAGTGGGAGGGTTGCTCTCCACTCGGTAGGATTTTTAAATATTTGGGCGAGTACTGGACTGCAGCTAAGCCCCCGAGTGGGAGGGTTGCTCTCCACTCGGTAGGATTTTAAAATACTTAGTAGTAGCATCGGATCAGCAGCTAAGCCCCGAGTGGGAGGTTTGCTCTCCACTCAAGAGGATTTTTAAATACTTAGGCTAGCATCGGACTGCAGCTAAGCCCCCGAGTGGGAGGGTTGCTCTCCACTCGGTAGGATTTTTAAATACTTAGGCGAGTACTGGACTGCAGCTAAGCCCCCGAGTGGGAGGGTTGCTCTCCACTCGGTAGGATTTTTAAATACTTAGGCGAGTACTGGATCATAGCTAAGCCCCGAGTGGGAGGTTTGCTCTCCACTGGTGAGGTTTTTCAAATACTTAGGCAGTCTTGGACTGCAGCTAAGCCCCGAGTGGGAGGTTTGCTCTCCACTCGATAGGATTTTTTGTGGCGTAGCTCCGAAGGAGAAGGCAGCAGTCGACCTGCACCTCGTTGTCCTTGCAAAGCGCACATTGTATTTGTGGCGTAGCTCAGAAGGAGAAGGTAGCAGTAGACCTGCACCTTGTCATCCTTGCAAAGCGCACATTGTATTAAATACTCAGGCGAGTACTGGACTGCAGCTAAGCCTCCGAGTGGGAGGCTGGCTCACCACTCGGTAGGATTTTAAACACTTAGGCGAGTACTTGGACTGCAGCTAAGCCCCCGAGTGGGAGGCTGGCTCACCACTCGGTAGGTTTTTAAACACTTAGGCGAGTACTTGGACTGCAGCTAAGCCCCTGAGTGGGAGGCTGACTCACCACTCGGTAGGATTTTCAAATACTTAGGCGAAACGGATTCGTAGCTAAGCCCCCGAGTGGGAGGCTGGCTCACCACTCGGTAGGGATTTTTTTTACAAACTTAGGCGATACGGATTCGCAGCTAAGCCACCCACTGGGGGGTTTCTCATGTAAACAAAAAGTAATAACAATCACTGGGAAAATGATAACATTCTTGTCTTCGATAAACAAACTACAGAGGTACTTTTATTACATCTCATCCGAGTGAGTACTTAAGTATGAAAGGGGCGGAGCAGCTCCGCGTTCCAAGGTCGTGGCTCGTCAATCTGGCGATCGACATTGTAAAGACGGTACGCTCCATTGTGGAGAACTTTGGTGACGACGAAGGGCCTTCCCAAGTAGGAGCAAGTTTGTGTGGCTTCTGCTGATCCACTCGGAGAACCAAATCTCCTTCTTGGAAGGCTCGACTCTTCACGTTTCTGGCATGGAATCGACGCAAGTCCTGCTCATAGATAGTCGATCAAATCATGGCCATCTCTCTTTCTTCTTCTAGAAGGTCGACCGCGTCCTGCCGGGCCTGTTCTGCTTCATCTTCAGTGTAGAGCTTGACTCGAGGTGCATTGTGAAGCAGGTCACTCGGCAGAACTGCTTCAGCTCCATAGACCAAAAAGAATGGAGTTCGCCCAGTCGATCGATTAGGACTGGTCCTTGTCGGTGTCAAAACCGGCGGATCTCGGGTAGGGGGTCCCGAACTGTGCGTCTAGGCGGATGGTAACAGGAGACAAGGGACACGATGTTTTTACCCAGGTTCGGGCCCTCTTGATGGAGGTAAAACCCTACTCCTGCTTGATTAATATTGATGATATGGGTAATACAAGAGTAGATCTACCATGAGATCAGAGAGGCTAAAACCTAGAAGCTAGCCTATGGTATGATTGTTGTTCGTCCTACGGACTAAAACCCTCCGGTTTATATAGACACCGGAGAAGGTTAGGGTTACATAAAGTCGGTTACAATGGGGGGAGATCTACATATCCGTATCGCCAAGCTTGCCTTCCACGCCAAGGAAAGTCCCATCCGGACACGGGACGAAGTCTTCAATCTTGTATCTTCATAGTCCAGGAGTCCGGCCAAAGGTCATAGTCCGCCATCCGGACACCCCTAATCCAGACTCCTCAAGAGCTCCTCGAACCAGGCTTCAATGACGACGAGTCCAGCGGCAGATTGTCTTCGGCATTGCAAGGCGGGTTCCTCCTCGAATACTTCATAGAAGATTTTGAACACAAGGATAGTGTCCGGCTCTGCAAAATAATTTCCACATACCACCGCAGAGAGAATAATATTTACACAAATCCAATCTGCTGACGTATTTCGCAACGTGACATCACACCACGGCCAAGCCTTTATTCGAATCGTTTTTACTGTCCCACCTCAGCGCACTTTAGTGAGGCGGTTTCCTTGTCACGTCTTGTCAAAGCAGAGATCGTGTCCCCTTAGTCCGGCATTCTCATCAATACGGGCGTGGGTAACCCAACCGTGCCATTAATCTACGACGCTTGGGAGATAAGCGAGTTTTACCAGGCTGGTGGGGGCACATAGTTTCGTCCGCCCATATAAGGGGATAAGGATCCACCTTTTCCATCTATGCCTTCTTCCTCCTTTGCTTATCCATTTTCTCGCACTCGAGCTCCAGCGCCCAAGTCCGCACATCCCGCCTCAACCTTCTCCAATCATGTCCGGAGCGGGAGGCAAGTGGATGGCCTCCTCCGTCACGGAGGGGCACATCAAAAAGCTGAGGAAGGTCGGATACTTGTCCAATGACATCGTGCACCGGCTCCCCGACAAGGGGCAGCTCATCCCCACCCCCAGGCCCCATGAGAGGGTGGTGTTCCTCACCCACTTCCTCCATGGGACTAGGTTTTCCACTTCACCCTTTTGTCCGGGGCTCATGTTCTACTACGGCCTGGATTTCCACGATCTGGCCCCGAACTTCATCCTCAACATCTCGGCGTTCATCGTCAGGCGAGGCTTTCCTCTGCATCCAGCCCCACTTCGGCTTATGATTGAAGACCTTCAATGTCAAGCCGAAGGTAGTGGGCGGCCGCCAAGCGGAGTGCGGAGGCGCCATGGTGGGCAAGATGCCCAACGTTACATGGCTCGAGGGCTCCTTCGTGGAGACCATAAAGGGGTGGCAATCGGGGTGGTTCTACATCACCGAGCCGCGTGACCCTAAATGGGCAGCGGCCCCCGAATTCCGATCTGGCTTCCCTACACGGCTCACCTCCTGGAAAGAGACGGGCCTGTCGTGGGGTAATTCGGAAGAGCTGACCGGACTCCAAACCTGTGTCCAAAACATGGTGAACAAGAAGCTCAAGCTCGTCGACGTAGTCCAGTTCATGCTCATCCACCGGATCCTCCCGTGCCAACAACGGGCTTTCAGCTTGTGGGAGTTTGATCCGGCACAAAGACTAAACCCTCGAAAGTGCTCTTCGACACTACGTACGAAGATGCCTGGAAGGTGCTGTTCAAGGGCGCCGAGGCTCCCGCATCCACTACCAAAGATCGCGGATTCAGCGCACAGCATCAAGCCTACACGGTAAGCTATTTTGCCCTTTACGGGACACTTGTTTTTCATAGTTTGACTCTATGCGGGATCTAAACTCCCTTACCTTTGACAGGATTGGCAGAGGACATCTGGGCAGATTGTCCGTCTGCCCTTGCCGAAGACCCAATGGACGCCCGCTTGACGGGTTTTGGTTCCGCACCTTCGTGGTGCCGAGAAGAAGGCCAAGAAGAAGACCACGGAACTCAAAAGAGTTCCCTACGCCTCGATGGTGCGATTCATCGTCCGATGACTCGAGGGCACACCTCCTCCAAGACGAGGAGGAGGAAGAAGAAGCCTCTCCCTCCAAATGGGGAGGAATGAAAAGGAAGGCCGCTGAATCGGGGGCCGGAGAGTCCAAGAAGGAAGGACCCTTCCTCCCACTACTCCACCAACAAATGACGATGGCGAAGAGGAGGGCCATCCAGGCCAAGCCCTCGAAAATCGTAAGTATCCGGATACCAGAATAACTCATGGCGTTCCTTTACTGCACAGTATCTTCTGACGCCGAATATAATCATGCAGTCCGCCCAAGGCCGGGCTCGACGCTTCGTCAAGCGGCTCCCTTGGTTTGTCGGATGTGAATAGCACTTCACTTCCGGCCGCCTCCTCTCCTCGCGCTGCAGATGATGCCGAGGTGGCGTCCCAAAAGGGACCAGGCCAGGAGGAGGTGGTCCTGGAGGCGCCGCAAGGCAACCTCCCGGACTCCAGCAAAGGGATAAAACCCCAAAGGGCTCTAAGTCCGCCCTGGTCGGACTCCACACCGAACCTTCTGGTTCCGAGTCCGCAGCGGCCCCCACGTAAGAAGGGCAAGTTTACGACGCCGGTGACCTCCGTCCAACCGGAGGCCCCGGATAATTTGCTGGAGGTGCTTAACGGCGCCTCCATCGACGAGGAGCACCGCACTATTATGAGTATGGTGATCCAGAAGGTTCAGTCCGCCAAGAGCGGGCTGACCGAAGCCTGTGTCAGCCTTCTAATAGGCTTTGAGGTATGTATTTAAGATATGTAAAAATGTTACCGCATATACAGTAGCCCTTGATGCTCAGTTTGGTGTTCGGAAAGAAAAGCCGAACTGAGGATCAAAAAGATATACGCAGGAGTCTAACATAAGTATGTCAATATGGGAATGCAAAGGCGCCGCCGACCTCTGCCAAGACCGGGATCATGGAGGTCGATGCATTAAGCAGAGCCTCGAGCGGTCCGAGAACGAGCTCGGCCTTGCCAAAAAGCAGCTCGAGGACAAGGAAGGTAAGGAATACCTTATGTAAGTATATAAAAGATGTGGTTGCAAAAATGACAGACCAACGTGAGTATTACAGGCCACAACCAGTGGCGACCCTGAAGGAAGCGCTGTCCAAGGCCGAAGAAAATGCGGCCGTGGAGCGTACCCAGCGGGAGAAGCAGGAGGCGCGGGTGGCGGAGGTGCAGCAAGAGCTCCAGGCTCTCGTGGAAAAACACGAAAATTTGGAGCTTGACTCAAAGACTCGAGAGTCCGAGCTCGCCTCGGCGCTTCAGAGCGCCAAATCTGCCAAGGCCGAAGCCCAAAAAGCCCTCCAGGAAATTGAGGCGATGAAGAAGATAGCGGCGGGTAAGGCATTCTTTATGCAAAGCAAGCACGTGAAAGTGAATTACTTGTTACTTACCCGAGTCCGGAGCTCTCCAGGAGCATTCGCAAATCTTCCCCGAAGTGTGTCCGACACTGCCGCATTCTACTGAGCCGAAGAGGGGAGCTCGACGGAGAAGGTGTTCTGGTCTCAGTATGCTGAGGCCGGACATCCGGTGCCCTTGAGCGACCAGCTGAAGCAACTGGTCGAGCTCCATAAGGTGGCCGAACAGGCCATGAAGGGTCTCGTAGTCCGGCTGTGGCCTCAGGAAGCCATGCCTAGGAGCTACTTCAGGCTGGTGAGGCGGCTGGTGGATGCGTGTCCATGGCTTCAAGTCATCAAGCGCTCCGTATGCATCGAAGGTGCCCGTAGGGCCCTTGCCCGTGCTAAGTTGCACTGGGGCAAGATGGACGCTGAGAAGCTTGTGAAGGACGGACCACCGCCGGGCAAAGAGCATCGCAAGACCGAGATGTATTATGAGGGCGTCCTGAAGGGTGCCCGCCGTATAGCGGATGAGTGCTCCAAAGATGCAATTTTTTAGTAAACTCGCATTTGTGATTATGTACGCTGAAAACTTGTTCATATGCGCTAAGCAACGCTTTTGAATTTAAAATATTACCTTCTGTGCGGCCGTTTATTAAAATTGAGAGATGGCGAGTCGACGGCTTCTGCCCCCATGCCGCGAGTGCTGGGGTGTTCGGGATAAAATTTAGCGCTCTTTTTACCATTAATGGGTCCTTCGAGGGAGGCGCTCAACACAACGAACAAGGCAATCAGACTATAATGCTTGAACACTCTCACTTAGCCATAGAATTCTATAATTTTAAATTTCGTGAAGCCCCTAGTATTCGAAGACCGAGTTCGGGGCGCTATCCACGCCTAGGCCGGACAAAGCCGACTCCTCGCTCTAAGCGGCATAAGTCTTTAGGGACTCGAAAACCTCTCGAACAGCGACCAGCTCTCGCCCTATCATGACGATCAGTTTTAGCTTTCTCCACTGAGGTGCTTAGCCCAGCTCAACCGGGCACAATCGCAGTGGTTCTCCGGTCTACCTTAGCCGATATAACGGAACGTAAGGTACCAAAACATGGGAGCCAGCAAACCCAACTATTGACCCAAGACATGATTCGGAGCCAATGCATATAATGCTATAAGTTCGGGGTGCCGCACTCATGAGAGTGTTCGGACTTCTCACACCATATTCTGGGGTACGTAAGCCCCTGGTGTATTGGCCGTACCAAAGTGTACAGTTGCCTAATGTCGTAACAGAACATATTTTTATAAAAAAAGGAATGCAATAATAGGCGAAAGCTATGTATTGTTTATTTGAAAAGTCTGCGGTAAAAGCAGAATGATACAAATAGTGCGATAAGCAAGAGATGGGACTATTTAACATGCCCCCTCCAGGGGCGAGCTGCGGGATGATATGTGAAACAAGTATACTGCTCGTTATAGAGACCACCTAGACACTCGACGTAGCTTTCTGCCTCCCTGGCTTTTGCATCGTGTGTTCGGCGATTGTACTGCCGGACAGGCCTTCCGTAGAATGGAGTCCTGAAAGTAAGAAAAAGAATGACAAAATCGGGAGCCCCTAATGCGGTTGAGCCGCAATTTGGGCATGCCGTGGTCGTGCCCCTCCCCCTATGCCCATGGTATTTCCAGAGCATAGTTATGTACGCGTAGTACTGGTTTCGCAATTTCGCGAGGGCTGGGGTTAGGGCCGCATTGCTACGCGTGCTCGGAACGTGCCAGGCGGTCTTGTTGTAGGTTACTCCGGGCGCGCTTGACGGTGTCCGGACGTTTAATGGCTGGACTGGAGAATTGCCTTGAGAGGCTGCTTTGTACTTCTGCCGAGGGTTGCCAGATGCTCCTCCATTCGGAGAGAGCGTTCGGTGTTTCCATTGACCGTAATGACTCCTCGAGGGCCTGGCATCTTGAGCTTGAGGTATGCGTAGTGCGGCACCGCATTGAACTTTGCAAATGCGGTTCGTTCGAGCAGTGCGTGATAGCCACTGCGGAACGGGACTATGTCGAAGATTAACTCCTCGCTTCGGAAATTATCCGGGGATCCGAAGACCACCTCAAGTGTAATCGAGCTGTCATATTGGCCTCTACACCTGGTATGACGCCTTTAAAGGTTGTATTTGTGGGTTTAAACCTTGAGGGATCTATGCCCATTTTTCGCACCGTGTCCTGATAAAGCAGGTTCAAGCTGCTGCCGCCGTCCATAAGGACTCTAGTGAGGTGAAATCCGTCAATGATTGGGTCTAGAACCAATGCGGCGAATCCGCCATGACGGATGCTGGTGGTGGTCCTTCGATCAAAAGTGATCGGGCAGGAGGACCATGGGTTGAACTTTGGGGCGATCGCTCCAACGCATATACGCCCCTCGAGTGCACGCTTCCGCTCCCTTTTGGGTATGTGGGTTTCATATATCATGTTCACCGTCCGCACTTGTGGGGAAGCCCTTCGTCCCCTATTGTTCGGCGGCCGGGCTCCTCCTCCTCGCCATCGCTATGCAGCCCCTTGTCATTGTTTTCGGTGTTTAACTTGCTGCCGCTTGAACACCCAACAATCCCTGTTGGTGTGGTTGGCTGGTTTTTTGGGGGTGCCGTGTATCTGGCACGAGCGATCGAGTATTCGGTCCAAATTGGACGGGCCCGGAGTATTTCTTTTGAATGGATTTTTCTGCTGACCGGGTTTAGAGCATCTGAATCCGGCATTAACTGCCGTATCTTCAGCATTGTCGCTGTTAATGCGGCGCTTTTGCTTGTTGCGACGCGACCTGCCAATGCTGTCCTTGGTATCCGAATTACCAGGGCTCTTGGTCATGTTATTACTACGAGATAGCCAGTTGTCTTCTCCCGCGCAAAAGCGGGTCATGAGTGTTGTGAGGGCTGCCATGGATTTCAGCTTTTCCTGTCCTAGGTGCCGGGCAAGCCACTCGTCACGGATGTTATGCTTGAAGGCTGCAAGGACCTCTGCGTCCGGACAGTCGACTATTTGATTTTTCTTGGTTAGGAACCGTGTCCGTAATTGTCCGGCCGATTCCTCCGCTCTTGATTTATGTGGCTTAGGTCTTCGGCGTGTGGTGGTCTCACATAGTTGCCCTGGTATTTGTCGATGAATGCGGCTTCCGTGTCCTCCCAACAACCAATTGATTTTGCTGGCAAGCTGTTAAGCCAATGCCGAGCTGGTCCTTTAAGCTTGAGTGGGAGGTATTTGATGGCGTGTAGATCATCGCCGGGGGCCATGTGGATATGAAGGAGATAATCCTCGATCCATACCGCCGGATCTGTGGTGCCATCGTATGATTCGATGTTCACGGGTTTGAAACCCTCGGGGATTTGATGATCCATTACTTCATCTGTGAAGCATAGTGGGTGTGCGGCGCCTCAGATTGGGCTATATCACGGCGTAGCTCAAATGAGCTTTGTCCAATGTGTTTGGCCCGGCGGATTTACCATATCCGGCATGGCCGGTTATCGCCACGCGTGTCGTAGGCGCCTCGCGATCCATAGATCGATCTTGTTTGCCTTGCCTCGCCCCTCCAATATATCTTGCAGGTCTGGCGCATTTCCCCGTGCCTTGGTATTATTTTGAGCGACGTCGGGGTGCGGCTTGAGTGGAGGGCCGAGAGGCCTCTCTGTCGCGGCCACGAGGTGGTCGGTCGGCCGCAGCATGCGCTGGTGATGTAGGTCTAATGCTTCCTCCTCTAATCGGGGTAGCAGCCTGCGTTTTGGGTAGCTCTTGGAGGGCCGTTCGAGTTCGTACTCTTCAGCCGCAAGGAAATCAGTCCATCTGTCGGCTAGCAAGTCTCGGTCAGCTCTAAGCTGTTGCTGTTTTTTCTTGAGGCTGCTCGCCGTGGCCATAAGCCTGCGTTTGAAACGCTCTTGTTCGACGGGGATCCTCGTGCACGACAAATTCGTCGTCGTCGAGGCTTGCCTCGTCTTCGGAGGGAGGCATGTAATTATCGTCCTCTACCTCTTTGTCTGCCGCTCTCTCATGAGGGCTGGCTTCTCCATCCTCCTGCGCTGAATCCTGCTGGAGGGGATTGTCTTCGACACTGTCCGGGGTGTTATTGTCTCCCGTGCCGGAATCGCCGTTTTTGGCTGTGGCGCTCAATCCCCAAAGAACTGATGGAAGTTCGTCGACCCACGCTCCTGCTGCATGCTTGAGATCACGCATCAGCCGGGGTTTCAGTCCTTTGAGAATTAGACCATTTGCTCATTCCGCTTGTCCATTTGACTGGGGGTGAACAACTGAAGTGTAGTCGACTCGTGTGCCTTGAGAGGCGCAGAAGGCTCTGAATTCATCGGAATCGAAGTTTGGCCCATTATCAGTGATGATGCTGTGCGAAACTCCATATCTGAATACTAACTCTCTGATGAAGCTGATAGCAGTGCCGGCATCAAGGTTCTTGATAGGCTTAGCTTCAATCCACTTAGTGAACTTGTCGACTGCCACCAAAGACATGGGTGAAGCCGCCCCTGCCAGCTTCTCGGTGGTCCAACCATATCCAATCTCCAAACAAATAAGGGCCGACGAGTGGAATGGTCTTCAATGCTGAGGCGGGTTTGTGTGACATATTGGAATAGAAATGACATCCTTCACACTTGTCGACTATTTCCTTCGCCATTTCGTTTGCTCTTGGCCAGTAAAATCCTGCTCGATATGCTTTAGCCACAATGGTCCGAGAGGACGCATGATGACCACAGGTCCCCGAGTGGATATCGTCAAGAAATATCTGACCTTCCTCTGGTGTTATACATTTCTGGCTGACTCGATCGCGCTTTCTCTCAGATAACTGTCCCTTGATCACAAAGAAGGCCTTGGATCGGCGGACGATCCGTCGAGCCTCTTCTTCGCTCTCCGGAGCTCTTTCCTTAGGATATACGCGATGTCACAGCCTTTGTCGGTCGGGAGTGATGACCAAAACTTCCATGATCAGGTCGACCACAGCTGGGACCTCAACTTCAGTCGGATCAGTGACACTTTTTGGCTGCGGGGCTTCTTTGGTGAAAGGATCCTCTTGAACTGATGGTGTGTGGATGTGCTCCAAAAAGACATTACTGGGAATGGCTTCTCTCTTGGACCCTATTTTTGCCAAATCATCAACAGCTTGATTTTTCACCGGGGTATATGATGAAGCTCTAACCCTCAAATTTCTTCTCTAGCTTTCTCATCGCATTGCGAGAACCGATCATGGTTGGACCGACGTCCCACTCCTTCATCACTTGATTAACCACCGGATCTGAGTCGCCATAGACCATGAGGCGACGGACGCCGAAAGTGAAATGGCCATACGCAACCCATACAAAAGTGCTTCGTATTCTGCTTCATTGTTGGAGGAATCAAAGTGGATCTGGAGCACATATCTGAGCTTATCTCCTCGGGGGGAAACCAACACTACCCCAGCACCGGAACCATTCAGCATCTTAGAACCATCAAAGAACATGGTCCAGTGCTCCGAGTGAACTTGAGTCGGTAGTTGCTGTTCAATCCACTCGGCGATGAAATCTGCTACTGCTTGGGACTTGATGGCTTTCTTTGCCTCAAACTTGATATCAAGGGGAAGGAGTTCAGTCGCCCATTTCGCCACTCGACCGGTTGCATCTCTGTTATGCGTAATCTCGACAATGGGCGTCGACGATCGTAATGGAATGGTCGAGAAGTAATGAGCAACCTTCTTCGTGGTCATATAAATCCCATAAACAAGCTTCGATAATGAGGGTATCTTTGCTTTGATGGGGTCAACACTTCGTAAAGATAATATCTTTGGGCGCCGAACTTTGAAGGCTTTTCCTTCTTCTTCCCGCCGACCGTAGCATCAGATCGATGACTTGTCCTGTGGCTGCAATGTAAATCAGCAAAGGCTCTTTGCCGATTGGGGCAGCAAGCACCGGTTGGGTGGAGAGCGAGCTTGTAGCTCGCAAACGCTGCATCGACTTCGGAGTCCACTCGAACTTGTCTCGACTTCTTCATCACCGGTAAAGAGGCAATGCCTTTTCACCGAGATGAGAGATGAATCGACTTAAAGCGGCCAAGCATCCAAGAAGCTTCGACATCGCACACGCATTGTATGCGTTTCATTCGGAGTATAGTACCAACTTTTTTACGGGTTGGCGTCGATTCCTCGTTCGGAACGAGAAAACCGAGTAACTTTCCGCCAGAACTCCGAATGTGCACTTTGATGGATTAAGCTTGATATCATACCTCCCGAGATTGGCAAATGTTTCAGAAGGTCGGCCAATGTGTCGGAACCCTTCCGTGATTTGACCACAATATCATCCATGTATGCCTCCACATTCCGATTGATTTGAGTGAGCAAACACTTCTGAATCATCCTCATGAACGTGGCTCCGGCATTCTTGAGGCCGAATGGCATGGTGACATAACAGAAGCATCCGAATGGAGTGATGACAGCTGTTTTGATCTCGTCGGGTCCATACAGACAGATCTGATGGTAACCGGCATAGGCGTCTAAACAAGACAGCCGCTCACATCCCGCAGTCGAGTCGACTATTTGGTCGATGCGGGGGAGAGGAAAATGATCTTTCGGGCAGGCCCGATTGATATGTTTGAAGTCGATGCACATGCGAAGTGACTTGTCCTTCTTGGGGACCCTGACAACATTGGCGAGCCACTCGGAGTGGTAAATCTCTCGGATAAACTCTGCTGCTAAGAGCCGAGCCACCTCCTCGCCAATGGATTTTCTCTTATGGACGATGGACCGTCGAAGATGTTCTTTAACAGGTTTCACCTTTGGGTCGACTCGTAGACGATGCTCAGCCAGCCCCCTGGGAACACCCGGCATGTCAGCAGGCTTCCATGCGAAGATGTCCCAGTTCTCACGGAGGAACTGGATGAGCGCTTCTTCCTATTTGGAGTCGAGTGTCGTTGAGATATGAGTCGGAGCAGCACTGGGGTCGGTCGGTTGAATGTGTATCGGCTTTGTCTCATCGAACGACTGAAACGCTGATTCCGTAGCAGGCTTCTTGGCTCGCAACAAATCACTCGGATCCGCAGTTTTCTGGTATTCCTGCAGTTCTACCACTGCCATCTGAGCATCGGTGATCTTTGAGCCCTTCTGATAGCACTGTTCTGCCTTCTTCCGGTTGCCAGTAATGGTGATCACACCTTTGGGACCATGCATCTTCAATTTGAGGTACACATAACATGGTCGAGCCATAAAACATGCATAAGCTGGCCTGCCCAAAATAGCGTGATAAGCACTCTGGAAATCCACAACTTCAAACGTCAACTTTTCTTTGCGATAATTCTTGGAATCACCGAAAACCACATCAAGAGTAACTTGGCCGAGTGACTCAGCCTTCTTTCCAGGAATGACTCCATGGAAACTCATGTTGCTGGTACTGAGTCTGGACATCGGAATGCCCATCCCTTTCAGCGTCTCTGCATACAATATATTCAGGCCACTGCCACCATCCATCAAGACTTTAGTCAGTCGTGTGCCTTCGACAACTGGGTCGACCACCAAAGCTTGCCTCCCAGGGGTGGCTATGCGCGTTGGATGATCGGACTGGTCGAATGTGATGGCAGCCTGAGACCATTTCAGATAACTGGGCATCGCCGGAGAAACCATATTCACCTCTCGGTTTATAACTTTCAATTGACTTTTGCTTTCTACATCAGCAAAAATCATCAGGGTGGAATTGACCTGGGGGTATCCATCATCACTATCTTCTTTGTCTTCAACTTTGTCCGACTCCTTCTCCTTATCTTTGGACTGTTTCCCCTGGAACTGCTGGATCAGAAGCCGACACTGTCGAGTGGTATGTGTCGGGTAAATGAATTTACCCTCTTCATCTTTCTTCGTGTGGATGTGGCCCGGCAAATCCATAACGTCATTCCCTTCCTTGTCCTTCACCTTCTTAGGGTTCCAAGACCCTTTGGGTTTCCCTTTAAACTTTCCTTGAGTCACGGCCAAGGCTTCTCCAGGAGCAGCTGGCTTGGCTTTCCGCTTCTGCTTCCGACTAGAGTTCCCTCCTCCGGTTTCATGAGCGGCTGACTTGTACTTGCTACTCCGGAGCCGATCCTCTTCTTCACCATTGGCATACTTGGTGGAAATCTCCATCATTCGACTCAGGGTCATGTCTCCGGTCCGACCGAATTTCAAACTTAGCTCTCTGTTCTTAACACCTTCCTTGAAGGCACAGACTGCTTGGTGATCAGATACATTTTCTACCGTGTGATGTAAAGTGATCCACCTCTGGATGTAATCCTCGTAGTCTCATTCGACTTTTGCACACAAGATTGCAGCTCATCACAACCCTGCTGGTCGCTTGCAAGTTCCTTCAAATGTTACGACAAACACTCGGGCAAGATCTTCCCAAGTGTAAATGTCTTTGGGTGCCAACTGATTCAGCCATGCTCTAGCCGAGCCCTCCAACATAAGAGGCAGGTGTTTCATGGCCACCTCATCATTGTCGCCGCCAATCTGAATAGCCACTCGGTAGTCCTCAAGCCAAGTATCAGGCTTGGACTCACCAGTGAACTTATCGACTCGATCACCAACTTTGAAGTTGGGAGGAATCACCGCGGCCCTGATGGCTCTGCTAAAACACTCTGGTCCTGAGACGTGAACTCTGCTGCTGGTGGGCACATATCTGTCATGGCCTTCACGGTGAGCTCTGTTCCTGTCGACCAAACATTGAACGATAATGGATCTCGCATCAAAGTCTGGTTCTCTGGGGACGATTGGAATCCTTCGCCCAACACTGTGCTGGCGTCTGTCATCCTGCTGTCGAGGAGCGTATGATCCACCCCTTGGGGGAGGGGTGGGCACTCGACGTCGATCATTGCGATCGAATCGGTGATCATACTGCTCACGGTTCTTGTACTGATCATCACGCCGGCCTCCACGTTCCTCACGCCTCAGGGGCGATCTTGGACTATGGGCCGACTGGACTGTATTCGCAGCAACGGATCTGCTGTGGATCCTATTCCGTGACTGCGATACAGCTGAATTTTGATCTCCTGCTGCCCTGAGTAAATCTCTGATCTGTAGCAAACCTCTACCAGCCTCGGACTGGGAAGGCTGAATCGATTCTGCTACACGGGCTGCAACTGCTAGATTCTGAATCGGAGTTCGATATACCTGAGTCGGTGGTGGAAAGAGTTGACGTCGACTGGAGTCTAGAACCCGTTGCCGCGTGCGCTCGTCGAGTGCTCGCTGGAGGTTCTCCAGTCGAGTACGCTCAGCCAAGTTGGCCAAGCGCACGTCCTCTAAGGCACGAGCCTCGGGGGTTTCTTCAACGATAGGAGTGTGTAACGCATCCATGTTCCGGCGGCGAAGTTCTTCCCTCTACAGCGAAGTGAGGGGCTCGGGTTTATACTCTTTGTGAACCTGCGCCGGATTGCCTCCGTCGTCGCCTCCGTCGGCGCGGGGAAAGCCAGGAGGACTGCGTGGTCCATTGACCATCAGAACCTCCGCCGCTAGATCACTGCTGTCGCACTTGGATGCAGTCTCTGCGGAGCCAGTCGACAGATCGAACAGGCCGTAGAGAGATTCGTCGGGCTCGATTGCCGCGACTTGGGGAGTGGCCGACCGGCGGGCCACCGCGTGTCTCACCCACCGCTGAAGCCTTGACCGACCGGAACGCTTGCGCCGGCCGAAAACAGGGAGGGAAGACGACACAGGGGTCGACCAATACTGGGTCGACGATTGCCGTAGGAGGACGCCGCGGACGCATGCGCTAAAGTGCGTCGCCCCGCGGACGGGAAGCGCGTCGACGTCGAGTGGAGCCTCCTGAAGCCAAGCGGAGTCATCGGCGATGAACGTGAGCGCGCCGAGACGGATCTCGCGGCCCTCAACCAAAACTCCGCCTGAAACCATGACGAAGGAGATCGGAAAAATCCCAACTTCTCCAATAATTCGCTAAGACACCTGCCCCACGGTGGGCGCCAACTGTCGTGGTTCTAAGTTTGACAAGAGAATAGGGGTAGGAATGGAGAGGCAAGATCCTAGCTATGGAGTAGTTGTATACGCAAGATGTTTACGAGTTCAGGCCCTTCTCGGAGGAAGTAATAGCCCTACGTCTCGGAGCCCGGAGGCGGTCGACTGTATTATGTGTGTATAAGTTACAGGGGTGCGAACCCTTGACACTGAGGAGGGGGTGGCTTATATAGAGTTCGCCAGACCCCTCCAGCCCTCAGTTATGTAGGGTTTAAAGTACATTAAGATCGGGGGTTACTGGTAACGCCCCACATAAAGCGCTATGAAGATCATAAAAGCTACTTAATGACCGACCGTTTGTGTGCAGACTGACTTTAGATCTTCTGGTGGTCGAGTGGTTGGCTTTATAGTCGAGTGTCCTTAAGTCCGTCGAGTGGAATACTTCTAGGTCGACTGACAGGCGGTTTCTTCTAGAGATGTCCTTGGGGAGGGTATCTTGGACAGGTCCATGACCCTACCCTAGGTACATGGCTTCATCAGTCATCATGATGAAATGAAGACAAGCACAGAGTACAGAAAGCGTAATCACAGGATAACACAAGATGAAGACAAACAGACTGAAGAAATTGAACTGAGGAAATTGAGAAAGTCTTGAGTCAAAGTCTTCAACCACAAATATGAACAAACACTCAACACAGTAATGAGGAAATGAAAGAGTTGAGGAAATAGAACCAGTAAGCTTGGTGAATACAATGATTTGGTAGACCAGTTCTAACTGTTGTCTCCGTTGTACGTCTGGTTGGAGCGGCTGAGTATATAAACTCGAGGACACACAGTCCCGGACACCCAGTCGCTGAGCACGCAGCTCAGGACACCAAGTCCTCACCGTATTCTCCTTGAACTAAGGTCACACAGACCTCGTCCAAACACTCGTGGTAAGTCTTGAGCGACTTCCAACCCTTCACAGACTCGGTCACTCGGCGATCCACAATTCCTCTTGGATGCTCTAGACCATGACGCCTAACCGTCTGGAAGAAGCACAGTCTTCAAAGGTAACAAGCGTCGGATCCACGCAGGATCAATCTCTTTAGTGATGCTCAATCACTTTGGGTTTGTAGGTGTTTGGTTTTGGGTTTTCCTCACTCGATGATTTTCACTCAAAGTCCTCGGAGGATGGGATGCTCTCAAATGACAAGTGGCAGTTTCTCTCGGAGCAGCCAACCAGCTAGTGGTTGTAGGGGGGCGGCTATTTATAGCCTAGGGAGCAGCCCGACATGATAAGACATAAATGCCCTTCAATGATATGACCGTTAGGTGGATAAGATATTTTGGAACAGGCGCAAGAACACAAGAACGGTCGGAAATTTGACTCTCAAATTCCTCGGGCTATCATGTTCCTCACAGTGTAGGCAATCCGATCATGGCGAATTCCTAACTCCTCGGTCGAGAACAAATTCCTCAAATGACCGAAGAACTTTGTCTCATCATTGAAGAAATTGACTGAATCAGTATGAGATTTCCAAAGGCTTCACTCGAAGGGATTGGTAGGTGTAGGATTTTGAGTTGAGCATCACATGGAAATTTTTCCTTAGTATTTCCTCGACCCCTTTAACAAAGACGGTGTGTCCTATGACTCAAGAAAGAGAAAACGAAACTACGAAAACAAAAGTCTTCACGCTTCATGTTCCTCAAATGAATACCAAGTCTTCAAGGTCACACCAATTTCTTCACTTTCAAAGTCTTCAGAAAGTCTTCAGAATATCAAAGTCTTCAGTCGAAGAACTTCATTTTTAGGGGTCGACTTTCTCTATAAATATCAAACTCCTCATAGACTTATAGACCTGTGTACACTCATAAACACATTAGTCCCTTAACCTATAAGTCTTCAATACACCAAAATCACTAAGGGGCACTAGATGCACTTACAATATCGTCAATGAATGTTAAGCGTGCGGACCCTACGGGTTCGAGAACTATGTAGACATGACCGAGACATCTCTCTGGTCAATAATCAATAGCGGAACCTGGATGCCCATATTGGCTCCTACATATTCTACGAAGATCTTTATCTGTCAAACCGCATAACAACATACGTTTTTCCCTTTGTCATCGGCATGTTACTTGCCCGAGATTCGATCGTCGGTATCTCAATACCTAGTTCAATCTCGTTGCCGGCAAGTCTATTTACTCGTTATGTAATGTATCATCCCGCAACTAACTCATTAGCTACATTGCTTGCAAGGCTTATACTGATGTGCATTACCGAGAGGCCCCAGAGATACCTCTCCGACAATAGGAGTGACAAATCATAATCTCGAAATACGCCAACTCAACATGTACCTTCGGAGACACCTGTAGAGCTCCTTTATAATCACCCAGTTACGTTGTGACGTTTGGTAGCACACAAAGTGTTCCTCCGGTAAACGGGAGTTGCATAATCTCATAGTCATAGGAAAATGTATAAGTCATGAAGAAAGCAATAGCAACATACTAAACGATCAAGTGCTAAGCTAACGGAATGGGTCAAGTCAATCACATCATTCTCTAATGATGTGATCCCGTTAATGAAATGACAACTCATGTCTATGGTTAGGAAACTTAACCATCTTTGATTAACGAGCTAGTCAAGTAGAGGCATACTAGTGACACTATGTTTGTCTATGTATTCACACATGTATTATGTTTCCGGTTAATACAATTCTAGCATGAATAATAAACATTTATCATGATATAAGGAAATAAATAATAACTTTATTATTGCCTCTAGGGCATATTTCCTTCAGCGCGAGCACCGAGCCCGGTGGACGGCCGGACGAGTCCATGCCCGCAAACCTTTGGCGGCAGCGGGCGATTTAACCCGCGCGCATCTTGGCGATGCGCCCTTGCTCGGCTGCGGAGAGGCTCCCGACCACTCCATCGCTGAGGCAGCAACCGCGATCGGAAAAAGCCAAATCCGGCGGCCGGCGATGAAGCGCCGCAGATCTGCAAATCCGGCGGCCCGCCAACGCACGGGGAAGTAAAGGGAGGCCTCGTGCGCATGGAGGCCTTCCGGCGTGCTCCTGCCGGCTGTTGTCACCAGAATCTTGGGCGGCGGCGCGAGGGGAGAGGAGGGGTGGTTTGTGGGAGATAGCGCGGGATGAAATGCCCCCCCCCCCCCACCAACCGCTTCCACTTATATGCAGGGCACCGCAGCCGCGGGGGGAAACTCGCGTTTTCCCGGGTTGGGGTCGGAATTTTGCCGCGCCCCGCAAAAAATTTGCGGGGCGGGGCGGGATGCGGGGTCTGATCGGGATGCTTTTTCGGCCCCGACCCGCATTTTGGTGGTTATTTTACAGGTCGGGGCGGGATGCGGGTTCTGCTAGAGTTGCTCTTAGCCCCCCGTCCCGGTGGTGTTTCAAGTGTCATCGGAAGGCGCGTGGAGGTTTATCTCCAACGGATCTTATGAGATGCGGTCGGTTTTTGTCTTACTAGATGAAAATTTTACTTTTAATATATTTTTTATACTTATCACCTTGATAGTTGATAAATAGATAGGAAGTTAAATAAACACAATAATAGATCAACATCTACAAGCACGCACACGGTAACTTGTCTCCTAATCACGCGCTAGTAGAATCGAGTGCACAAGATACTCGTAGGCCACCCATCCACTTGGCTGTGTGTTCGTTCACAGAATCTGCAACAGTCTGAAAGAAAATCGACGGCGATTATCCCTTCGCTTCCACGGCGTATGCTTTTTGCTCGGAGATCCCGTCGCTTCGCCGTTCACTGTTTTTTTCATTTTGGGAACGCCGTGCGCTGTTGGCTGGATCGTGTGGCCACGATCGAAGCTTGGAGCACGTTGAGACTCAGCCGTGCAGGGGGATAAAAGTCCATTTTTTTAGGGAAGGGAGATAATTTTTTTGCATCTGGGATGGTGGGAAAGAGGGCGTGTCGGTGCGCTGCTCGACCTGTGATAGCGATGCATGGGAAGACTTTTTTGGCGGACCTTCTATATGTCACGCTTTGCCACAAGTTCTTTTCAAAACACCCGTAACTTTATTCATGCACATACCAATTACAAGATTTGGACCAGAGATTCAAGAAAATATAACTCCTATGACTAAGAATCACAATGAGATCTCTTCAAAAAATATTCTTTGCGGTATTAATCTTTGCTCGAGAAAATACTCCAAAAACTTCAGTAAAGAGATTGTAATTGAATTAGAGCAACAATGTTGTCACTCTTTCACCCGTACGAATATTACTAAAAATGGTTTTGAAAGCGCCTTGAGTCATCCATCCAAAAAGATGGGAAGACTTGGTCAATGAATGTATTTGGTCCGAGGATGATCTCGTGGAAGTGCAGATCGTCGAATCACTATATCTTCACCATGGTGTCGATGGAAGATTTCACCTCCACAAAGATCAAACCGACAAAATATGCTTGACACTACGACATAAACCTATCAGATCCACGGATCCGCAAGGACAGAAAACCTCTAACATCATGGTATCGCCAGCAGAACGAGAATTTTTTTATTCTCAGAAACTATGGCAATCACTAGACGTTGACGAAGAACATAGAGGTCTTGAAGATCCGAGCCCCTCCCCACCTCCAAGCGCCTAGATGGTAGCCGGAGGCGAGGGGACCTAAATTTCTCACGTGGCAACGGCGACGGAGGCACCACAAAGTCTCACGAGTTGGGATTTTTTTGTTTTTGCCAATCTAGATTTTGCCAATTTTTCTTATGCCACTCCAGATTTTGACATTTCACTTTTGCCACTCTTAGCTTTTGACAATTATCACAATTACCATTATGTGGGAAAAGCAAAATAATTTTACGTTATTTTTGTCACTTTTAGCTTTTGACAATTATCACAATTGTCACTCTCAATTTTTTTACTTTTGCAACGGGAATGGAAATTGTGATAATTGTCAAAAAATTAAGAGTGGCAAAACTGAAATGTCAAAATTCAAAGTGGCATAAAAAAATTGGCAAAATCTAGAATGGCAAAAACAAAAATTTCCTCACGAGAAACCCTTCCAGCAATACTTTGAAAGGGGAGCCCACCTGGGCCGGCCCATTTACGGTGGCACCGCGCAGCGACGTGAAAAACGACAACAAAAAAGGAGTGCGTGCTAGCTGGGACTGGGAATAGAACCTGCGACAGCTTATTGATGTGTGGCGTGCTGCTAGCCACTGCAATTGACCAGCTTTACTGATAGATGCGTAGCGCGACACTTAAAAACTAACACAGCGGCAAAACTTAACACTTCTTGAAAATAACGAACAAATTTCCAGAAATCGAGCAATTCTTTGAACTTATGATCCTCTTTTGACAAACGTGGCCAGTTTATGTTTTTTTAATATGTGAACATTTTTTTAAATTCCCGAACAATGTTTGGGAACAAAATCTTGAAATCCCAAATATATTTCCAAATTGGAAAACAAAATTATGAAAGCGGGACCAATTTGAAAATCCTGAAGAAATTTTGAAAGCGCGAACATTTTTGGAATACCTGTTAAAAGAACATTTTCTGAAAGTCAGAACTTTTTTGTAAAATGCGAATTTGTTTTCAAAATTCGGAACATTTTTTGAAACACATTTTTTTTGCATATTTTGAACATTTTTAAAAGTTGTAAACATTAAAATGAAAGAAACAGTTCAGGAATCCTGGAAGGATCCCAAAACCGAAACTGAAAGTCATGCATACAGTGGGAGATGGGCCGGCTCAGTTACTCAAAAGATCGATCGCGCGTGTACGATTCGTCCAGTTCTCTCGTATTTGAAAATAGCGTCGACAGTTTAACGCAAAATGTGTCGAAAGAGGATTTCGTTTTTCCTTTTGGGTCGAGGGCCTGGTTTGAGTGTCACTGCTGCTTGTCACGGCCTGCTTGGCAACCTCTGGTCCGGCTCGGGCCGTTCTTACCCATCATGGGCTTCCATTCCTACCGATGAGATCGGTATCCTTCAAAAGAAAAAATAATATCAGGCAGCTGCCATGAATCTGAAGAGTTTGAGTTCTGAACTTTTGTTTTTCAGCAGCAGTCTCTCTCTCTAGTTGGCACCTCCTCTCAGCGGCTGTGATGCAGGTGCCCCTGGCAGGCCCTAACGAACTGACAGCGCCGCGCCTTGAGTGCGAATGCGAATGGGAAAACCGTTGGACCGAACCAAAGGCCGGTCGATGGAGGAGAGGAGTTATGGACGCGATGCCGCGACCAATCAATGACCGTCTCTCTGCCGCTCTGAATCGTCGGCGGCGGCGGCGGCAAGTGCAAGCAGAGGCTGCGTTCGATTTCGCTACCAACGGGCCTGCATCTGCATGGTAACCGATCGGCGGTGAATGTGCTCTGTTTGTTAACAGTGGCTTATCGGTCAACAATCTCCGTAGCTGAATGCATATAGTTCGTGGAACCAACCCAACCACCCGTACATGATCATGATCAGCATTACTATTAAATTCATGCTCTAGTCAGTTGCTTCAAAAGTTTGAACTGATGAAGGGAGGCAGGTAATATATTTCAACACTCCCCTTCACGTTTAAACTATTTTAGTTCTTAGACGTGAGATCGATGTAGGCCGCATAATCGTTTTATTTAATACTGCGTTTGCAGTGTCTTAAACTCAAGACCTTTTGGCTCTGATACTATATTAAATTCATGCTTCAACCAGTTGTTTCAAAAATTTAAATTGATGAAGGAAAGCAGGCAATATATTTCAACAATAGAACAATGCACATGTATGTGTCGGTTAGTAGGCTTCCCCCGTCACGTATGGTTGACGCGGCACGTGCGCATGTCCGAACGTAGGGAATCCGGCGTGCACCGTTCGCCTCCACGCGCGGCCCGTGAGACAAGCAAAAACATCCGGGTCGGGGCACGTGTGGCTGTCCGTGCATGCATGCACATCATGCCCGCAATTCCCCTCCGTACGTATCGACAGGAAAGCTCCACCGGACAACCAAAAAAAAAGGCAAAGAGGCTTTATTTACGTGCGCTTGGTTAATAGTACCAACTTAGCAAAAATAAGCCACCCAATGACCCAAATTAAGCTTGTTTTCCACCGCCGACCATAAAAGCTAGGGCAACGGCAGGTGTTCAGCATGCATGAGCATGACCACCCGCGTGAATGAGTTAGTTTTTGAGGCCGTCACACCGTAAGATGACTGATGGTGCACGGCGGAAGAAAAGCTGCGCGTAGTGCTTACTGTTCCGCAACGCCGCCTGTGAGTCCGGTCCGAGGGCGGAGCGAGGGCGAGCGTCGTAGACGAAGTAGTCGAACATGGAAAAGTAAATGACACAGAGAGATATGGAGGAGACCAGCTTTATTAATCAATAATCAGGTGTTACAATGATGACTCCTCGTTGCTTTATATAGGGGGTAGGAGGTCAAGGATAAGTACCCTGCACTTTGCACGCGGCCGCCGCCATCCTCCCGGGTGGCCCGGTTTCCCAACACTCCCCCTTGGGTAATTATCCGTATATCCATGCTTCAAAACTCCGAAAAACCCAGTGGAAAAAAATATGGAGAAAGAGCACACAGTATACGTTGTTGTATTGTACGAATTGCCTCGTCAAAAACCTCGTGTGAGAAACATTAGGAAAACTCATTCAAGGGAAAAAGAGTACAATCCACTCAACCATCAAGTTGAGTACTCGATCATCAGGATCAAGATTTTAGCGATGAGTTTGTGAAGTTTCTCCCCCTGAATCTTGCATCTCTCTAAGTCTCATTATACCGATTCCACGCACACACCTCTCTAAATTTGATGCCAGTAATGATTTAGTGAACATATCAGCAAGATTGTCACATGACTTAGTATGCAAAACTCTCACCTCGTTCAACTGCTGCAGCTCATGTGCATAGAAGAACTTGGGACTAATATGCTTTGTGAGGTTATTCTTCACATAACCCATCTGAACTTGTGCAACACAAGCAGCATTATCTTCATAGATAATGATAGGGGTTTGTACGGTGTTCAGCCCACATGTCTGCTGAATGTGGCCGATCATCCGTCGAAGCGATACACATTCTTTTGACGCTTCGAATAGTGCCATGGTTTCCGAGTGGTTCGTGGAAGTCGACACAAGAGTTTGCTTGGACGATTTTCAGGAAAACGCAGTTCCACCACAAAGGAAAACATATCCAGTCTGCGATTTGCAATCATGCGGGTCCGGTAGGTACCCAGCATCGGCATAGCCTATAATAGATAGGTCTTGATTCCTTTTATAAAATAGGCCAAGATCTTTAGTTCCTTGCAGGCAACGGAAGACGTTCTTGACACCTTTCCAATGTCTTTTGGTAGGTTCAGAATTGTACCTCATAAACAAGCGGCCGACGCAATGTCCGGCCGTGTACAGTTTGCGAGATACATGAGTGCTCCAACTGCACTCGTGTAAGGAACATCTGGTCCCGCAGTCCCCCCTCTTCGCTTGGCTCGAACGGGTCCTTGTCCGTCAGAAGATCTCCCGACCATCGGGGTCTTAGAAGGATATGCCTTATCAAATCTAAATCTTTCCAACATCTTTTGGGTGTAGGCCGACTGGTGCACTAGAATCCCATCAGGGGAATGTTCAAGTTGTATACCTAGACAGAACTTGGTTTTACCCAAATCCTTCATCTCGAATTCCGACATCAGGTAGGAACTCGCTTTGTCAATATCCTCAGGTGTACCGATTATGTTTAAATCGTCCACGTACACCGAGATTATACAGAATCCATCTTGGGATCACCGTATGAAAACACATGGGCAATCTTTATTGCTCGTGTAGCCCTTCTGATGAAGGAAATCGCTTAAGCGATTGTACCACATTCTACCGGTATGCGAGTCCGTCATAGTTCCTTTTGAAGTTGAACACTGTATAGACCCATGTTTGCTCTATCATGGTTCGGAACAGGGATACCTTCTAGAACCTTCATATATATGTTTGAATCCAAGTTACCATATAGGTAAGTAGTGACAACATCCATTAGTTTCATTTTCAAGCCCATGTTTACTGCCATCGAGATCAAATATCTAAAGGTAACTCCATCCATGACCGGGGAATAAGTCTCCTCAAAATAGACACTTGGTCGTTGAGTGAACCTTTGAGCGACGAGCCTTGCTTTGTACAATACTACCTTATTATTTTCATCTTTCTTTCGAACAAAAACCCACCTATGGCCAACAGGGCGAATGTGGGGAGGAGTTCGACAAACTGGTCCGAACACCTTCCTTTTGTTGAGAGATAATAATTCGGCAGTAATTGCCTGCTACCAATCTTTCCAATCCGACATTTTCTTGCAATCAGCGAGCGTGTTAGGCTCAGAGTCAAGATCTATGATTGAGGCAGTTTTCGTAGCAAAGTTAATGTCGACAATCACTGTTGCTCGGTTCAGGGACTCCCCCGTATAAATATAATTTATGGTCATTTCGTCATGGAGCGCATCCGGCGCAAACACTTGCTCTACCAAATTTCCCATTATGGGAGCAAGGTCCTTTAGATTTCCATCGCCGATGTGTGCGCTCACATCTCCACTGGGTGTTTCCCCTATGGGAAAGTTTAAGTCCGGAATTTGGTGCCTTTGAATTTTCCGTGCTTGTGCAGTCTCGATCGCTCCCGTTTCAATTTGGGGTACTTTGGTGACAGGCTGTAATAAAACTCTCTTATCCTTTTTCGCCAGGCCTCCCCGAGTACTTGGGATTTGAGAAGCCGGATTTCTCATCCTTTTAGGCCTTTGGACGGGAGCGGGTATACCATCGTTTTTCTTCGGTATTTCAACCCTTTCCGGTGGATTGCGCGCGTGCACATGAGATTTTGTCACAGTCTTTAAGTCACTAAAGTGGTCAGGCAGTTGATTTGCTAAAGACTGCAAATCTATTATCTTTTGGACTTCTCTCTCAGTCTCAGCAGTGCGCGGGTCATGAGCGTGGATCTCCGTGGCTTGCCACATGATTTCTCGACTTTTAGCATCAAGGGGTTGATTCTCCCCCCTAAAGTCGGGAAAAAAATCCTCGTAAAAAATGCAATCAGCAAAACGAGCCGTGTGACAGTCACCTGTCATGGGGTGAAAGTGCAACTATCCCTAGGTGGTTTTGGTAATTCATAACAACATATAGCTCATTGAGCTAATGCTATTCCAAGACTATTATTTCAGGAAAGCTCAATGAATGGCATGGCATGGATGATGAAAGTGGATCCTCAAAATACTAAGGACAAAGGAATGGCTCAAGCTCAAAAGCTCAAGACTCTTCATTTTACATTTTAGTGATCCAAGATCACATTGAGTCTATAGGAAAAGCCAATACTATCAAGAAGGGATGAGGTGTTGCTTAATGAGCCTTTTGCTTCATGTTCTTAGTGATATGCTCCAAAACCCTCAACTACTTTCCCACATCCACAAATGACCTAAACCAAAAGCCAAAATCGGTCACACCGATTCTTTCTATCTGGCGCCACCGATTCCAAAAGTCATAGCCACTGCCACAAACCCTAAGCAAATCGGTCTTACCGATAGGGATCTCGGTCTCACCGAGATGGGGTTGCAATATCTCTGTTTCCTTCAGAACGCTTCGGTCTAACCGAAGTGAGCGATCGGTCCCACCGAGATTGCAATGTAAACTCTCTGTTTCCTTTTTGTAACATTTCGGTCTCACCAAAAGAGCAAATCGGTCCCACCGAATTTACCCGACCAACTCTCTGGTTAGCTAATTACCAAAATCGGTCTCACCGAGTTTGTGTAATCGGTCTCACCGAGATTACGTTATGCCCTAACCCTAACCGTATCGGTCTCATCGAGATGCATATCAGTCCCACCGAAAATCACTAACGGTCACTAGGTTTACTAAATCGGTCCGACCGAGTTTAACGATTCGATCCCACCGAGTTTGGTAAATTGTGTGTAACGGTTAGATTTTGTGTGGAGGCTATATATACCCCTCCACCTGCTCTTCATTCGTGGAGAGAGCCATCAGAACAAACCTACACTTCCAACTTACCAGCTTAGAGAGAACCACCTACTCATGTGTTGAGGCCAAGATATTCCATTCCTATCATATGAATCTTGATCTCTAGCCTTCCCCAAGTTGCTTTCCACTCAAATCTCCTTTCCACCAGATCCAAATCCTATGAGAGAGAGTTGAGTGTTGGGGAGACTATCATTTTGAAGCACAAGAGCAAGGAGTTCATCATCAACACACCATTTGTTACTTCTTGAGAGTGGTGTCTCCTAGTTTGGCTAGGTGTCACTTGGGAGCCTCCGACAAGATTGTGGAGTTGAACCAAGGAGTTTTAAGGGCAAGGAGATCGCCTACTTCGTGAAGATCTACCGCTAGTGAGGCAAGTCCTTCGTGGGCTTGACCATGGTGGGATAGACAAGGTTGCTTCTTCGTGGACCCTTCGTGGGTGGAGCCCTCCGTGGACTCACAAGCAACCGTTACCCTTCGTGGGTTGAAGTCTCCATCAACGTGGAGGTACGATAGCACCACCTATCGGAACCACGCCAAAAACATTTGTGTCTCCAATTGCGTTTGAATCCTCCAAACCCTTCCCCTTACTTTCTTGCAAGTTGCATGCGTCAATTTCCGCTGCCTATATACTCTTTGGATGCTTGCTTGAATTGTGTGATGATTGCTTGACTTGTCCTAAAATAGCTAAAATCTGCCAAACTATAAAATTGGGAAAAGGTTAAGTTTTTTATTGGTCAAGTAGTCTAATCACCGCCCCCCCCCCACAAGACCAACTTCAAGGTCCAACAAGTATAATCATATCATTGGTCTACATTTGCATTGATTTCCATAGCTTTTGGTGGTCATATCCTTGGTTTCACAACCTAGGAGAGTATGGCGTCTAGCGAGGGAAATTATCACCGTAGAGGTCCTTACTTTGATGGTACTAATTTTGCTAGTTGGAAGCATAAGATGAAAATGCATATTCTTGGACATAACCCCGCCGTTTGGGCAATTATTTGTATTGGCTTGCAAGGTGAATTCTTCGATGGGAGAGAACCGAACCGTGAAGCTAATGCGGAAGAATTGAAGATGTTGCAATACAACGCTCAAGCATGTGACATCATCTTCAACGGATTGTGCCCCGAAGAATTCAACAAAATCAGCCGTCTTGAGAATGCAAAAGAAATTTGGGATACTTTGATTGATATGCACGAAGGTACCGAGTCCGTCAAGGAATCCAAGTTGGATGTGCTCCAAAGTCAGCTTGACAAGTTCAAAATGAAGGATGGTGAAGGTGTCGCTGAAATGTACTCTAGGCTTGCTCTTATCACAAATGAGATTGCCGGCTTAGGGAGTGAAGAGATGACCGACAAATTCATCATCAAGAAAATCCTAAGAGCATTGGATGGAAAGTATGATACCGTGTGCACATTGATCCAAATGATGCCAAACTACAAAGATCTCATGCCAACGGAAGTCATTGGAAGGATTGTTGCTCATGAGATGTCACTCAAGGATAAGGAGGAACTTCACAACAAGTCAAGTGGTGCCTACAAAGCCTCAAGTGAAGTCCGCACATCATCATGTGAGAAACCAACCTTCAATGAAGAATTGAGCTTAATGGTGAAGAACTTCAACAAATTCTACAAAAGTAGAAGCAAAGAAAGAAGCTCCAAGTCAAGGTCTTACAATGACAAGAGATCTTCTAGTCGAGAGCGCATTGCTACAATTGTGGGAGACCCGGACACTACTCCAATGAGTGTACGACACCCTACAAAAGAAGAGAAGATTCTCCAAGAAGAAGGAGCAAAAGAGAAGAATCACCACCAAGAGAGAGGAGGAGTAGAGATGATCGTCATGAACGAAGACCCTCATGGAGAAGCAAGGATTCGGAAAGGAAGGACAAGTCATCAAGGAGCTACACAAAACAAAGATATCAAGCTCTTGTTGGTGAACGGGTATCCGGCTCCGACTCCGACAATCACTCCGAGAGAAGCTATCACTCCGACTCCGAATATACTCAAGATGAAGGTGTTGCCGGTCTAGCACTTGTGTCAACCAACTCCTACGACATATTTGATTCACCAAATGAAGGAATTGGAAGATGCTTCATGGCCAAAGGTCCAAAGGTAACACATCCCGAGTATGTTGATTTTAATAGTGATGAAGATGACTTGATAGGTGATGATGATTTACTTGTTGACAACTCTAGTGATGAATACTATGATGAAACGTCAATTAATCATGCTAATCAAATGAATGACAACGATAAGGATAAAATTGAGATTCTAACTAAAGAACTAAACACTCTTAAGTTGGCTCATGAAACTATCTTCGAAGATCATCGAGAACTTTTAAGGGCTCATGAGAAGTTACGCTTTGAAAAGCTCAATCTTGAGCAAGAGCATGAGTTCTTAAAGGCAATCAATGATGATCTCCGCAAGAAAAGTTCTTACATTGCCAAGCGTTTACTCTTATCTACTTACATGCCTCAAGTCAAGTCTAGTAACAAGTACAAGAAAGATACTTCCTCTAGTAGTAACAATAATAATGTCAAATCCAATGTTGTTGCTTCTAGAAGTTCTCTTGATTCCACTAATGATTTCTCTTAGACAAGTTACACTTGAGCAAGAAAATAGTTTATTGAAGGGAATTATAGAGAAAGGTGTTTACAAGAGCCTTGCCGGGAGTAAGCAATTCGAGGAAATTGTACGCAAGCAAGGAAGGCACGGAAGAATCAAGGTGTTGGTTTTGAACGAAAGTTCAACGCCAATGGAGTTGAGTGGGAAGAAGATCAATACCCCAAGACAAAGTTTGTTCCTCAACAAGAGAAGTATGATCCTACTTCCTTCAAGGGGACACAAGCTCAAGATGATCTTCCACCACAAGACCACAAGAACAAAGGCAAGAACAAGCTTCAAGAAGAGATTGATGCATTTCAAGAAGCACCTAAAGCCTCGTTCGAGTGGGTCCCCAAGACTACGTCAAGTTCTACTTCATCAAGTACAACTACAACTCCAAGGATTCCCATCAAGATGATGTGGATCCCGAAGAAGAACTAGAGAGTTCTTGAGGGTGACTCATAACATTCTTCACTCATATCATTTTGGCAAGAACAAGTGCAATCAACTTTCACATCTTGCACTAGTTCAAGGAGTCACAAACCCTCATGTTGGTAAGGAAAGGGACAAGGTAACCTAATGTTTTCATGGACATCATCTTGTGTGTGCATCACTCTATGTCTATGGATATTCTTGTTTGTTCCTTGTGGGACTAACCCATGTAGGCAAGTTGAAAGTGCTACTCACTCCAAAGGATTGCTCCAAATGATCTACATCAACATTGAGCATCTACATCTTCAACACCTACATGAAGTCATCATCGACAAAACCCAAGGTTAGTTCATCCCTCTAAGGGGGGATCTCACATCTAGGGGGAGCTTAACTCTTAAGAATTGAGTCTAAGCAACTCTAATGGTGTGAACACATTAATGCATTATGTAAAAGTGGTAACCCCACTTGAGCTTAAACGATGAGTATGACCTATGATCAAATGTTCTCATTTGACTCCTAAGTCAATATACTCATATATAGATGACCCAGTCACCGCCAATTGTTTGATACATGCTAGAATTGGTTGTGCATGCTTTGTCACATATTTCAATTGCCATCTTATTGTGTGAGCATGTTGGTGCATATTTTACTCATTCAAGGACATCCACTTGTTGTTTTGTTTGTTTGGTTCTTTCTTCTTTTGGCCAAGTGGATGGACAAGAATGCCTAAGAACCTTCTTTAGTTATCTATGATTTTCTCGTGTCAAACTCTATTCATGCTACATCACAAAATTTGATCAAGTCAGATTCGAACCACTCTGTGTGAGGAGCACTCGGAGTCCCCGATTCGTCATAGACTTAAACTTCCAAAACCTCTTAGTGATTCTCGGTCCGACCGATCCTTCCATTTCGGTCCTACCTGAGATCATCAAGTTGATCTGAAGTTTTCAATCTTGGTGCAACCGATTTGAACTTTTCGGCCTCACCGATTTATTGAATCGAACACGCTTATGCATCTCGGTGCCACCGAGTTGTTCCACTCGGCCACACCGACAGGGTCGGGCTATATATATAGCCACGGGCAAAATTTTGGAAATTTCTCCGAAACCCTTCGCCCGCACAACAGCTCGCTCTGCCATCGTGGTCTCCGGATCGTCTCCTCATCGCCAGCAGCCTCCTGTCGCTGGTCTTTGCCGCTGTCAACAGATTTCATCTCCGCCGTTGCCGCCGTAGCAAGTCCACCGCCAAGTTAGGGTATGGACTTGATCTTTGTGCTATCCACGTCTGATTCCTGGCACATTGTTTTCATATTGATTCTTGCCACGACTGAAACTCATCTATCCAGCCAAAGTAGATCATAGATTAGATGTGATTTAAATTTTTAGGTTTAGGTTTCCGCCGAAACCATCTCGGACCCACCGAGTTGAAAAACTCGGTCTCACCGATTTGGCATATGCCATTGCACTAGTGACTCTCGGTCTGACCGAGAATTACTAATCGGTGCAACCGATTTGAGGATTCTGTGAAACCCTAGCAGTCTAGGTACCATCGAACTAAAACTCGGTCCAACCGAGATCATCAGTTTAGGTTCCAAAACTGCTTCGGTATCACCGAGTTTGAAAATCGGTGGATCCAAAATGCTTTCTGTGGAAAACTAAAACTGAACTTTTGAGTCATTCTTTTGCAAAAACCTCTGCGTTTTGTGATGCTCATCTTTTCTATCTCATCTATAAGTCTTCACGAAATTGATCGCCTGCAGAATGTCTGATCAAAGTGACAGCCAGAACATGTCAGAAGAGCAGATGAACTTGAGTGAGGGCACTAGTCCCTCAACTTCAGATGAAGGGAGCAGAAGTACTCCTAGCAATTTGCCTAAGGCTGCAACTAGGCAAAGGAGGAAAAGAACTTCATATTCAGAGGATGAAGATTACAAAGCTGAGGAAGATGAGGCAACTTCCAAGAAAGAGGTGGTCAAGAAGGAAAGGGTCATGAAGACCAAAAGGCCTGCAGGACGACAACCAATGTCCAAGGCCAGAACATCAACTCAACTGCCTGTAAATCCTGATCCCAAAGAGCCAGTTGCTGAGAGCAAGAAGAGGAAGGAAAGGGTCAAGATGACCATCGCCGGAGTAATTGGGAAGCCTTCCATGATGGAAGAGGAAGAGCCTGCTGCACCAGCACCAAAGGCACAAAATCTCATGGGTGATGCAATCAGATGAGGGGCTGCCACATCTAAGCCCAAGGAAGCACCCAAAGCTGCCCCCAAGGCCAAGTCTGCACCAAAGAGGAATACTAGGAGTATTCCACCTTTGAGAAGAACAAGGCCCCAGTGCCTGAGGATGCTGAGGAGGAAGATGAAGAAGGACAGGTTTTGAGGAAGCTCAAGCCAAAGATACCAGACCACAATGATGCCCATCCTGTGGCTGAGGACATGAGAATGAGGAAGGACTCAGGATTGAGGAAATGGAGGATGGCAGATCCATATGCTTCAAGGAGAAGAACTGCTGTTGATTACAGGTTCCATACAAAGGAACAACAGGACTTCTATGAGACAATCTTGTTGGACAAGAAGCCCATTGTCTGTGACATGAGGTGGGTCGACTGGACCTACATGAAGGAGAATGAAGAGCACTATCCTGGAGTGCAAGACAACTTTATTGCTTGTGGAGTTGCAGATTTTGTTGGGCAAAAGCTCACAAATTGGAATGATGAGCTAATCATGCAGTTCTACTCCACAGTACATTTTTACCCAGATGGAAGAATTGTTTGGATGTCTGAAGGTACAAGGTACCAGTCATCTGTTGAGGAGTGGGCAAAGCTGATAAATGCCCCAGAGGAAAATGATGATGATCTGGACATTTATGCAAAGAATAAAATGGATCACAATTCCATGGCACACATGTACAAGGAAATTCCTGACAAGGCACTAGGAACTCACAAGTTTGGATCAGTTCACTTTCTGCTGTCAGGGTTGCCAACTATAAATTGGATTCCGAGGCACACTTTGTTGCCCAACTCAGGTGACCATAACATGATCAGAGGGCATGACATCAACATGTTGCATGTGTGTGATGTGCCACAGAAGTTCAAAGTCATGAGCCTGATCATAGAAACTATCAAGAGGACTGCAGCAGATCAGAAGAGGAGCTGTGGATATGCACCTCAGATTCAAGAATTGATAAACTCAAAGATGGGCACGGGAAAATATCAGTTGGATAAGGAACACTTTCCACTTTATCCAGACTTTGAGGACAATGAGGTTGTCATGAATGAGAATGATCCATCGTCAGTTCAAGCTCAGGAGAAGAAGGAGAAGGCAAAGAGGGAGAAGGCTGTCATGATGCCAACTCAAGAGGAGGCATCTGAGTATTCCTTGAAGAACAAGCAGGAGCAGCTTGGTTACTTAATAGCATCAACCCTGAGGATTGAGAAGGGATTGGCCACCCTCACTCAAAATCAGGAGAGCTTGGAGAGAATCATAGAACAAAAGTTCTATAACTTAGATGTAAAAGTAATGGCGAGATTCAGACTGCGGTGGAGGAACTACAAGATGACATGCAGAGAGGAAGGGCATGACTACCACCAATGTGTTTGCCAGAGTGCCTAGAGCCCAGAGGTCATCACCAGGTGTGCGATTTCGACACAAGAGCAACTTCATCTGCACCAGCTACAGCCTCAGTGCCACCAGCTCCAGCACCTACATCAGCTCCAGCTCCATCTGCATCAACTGAAGTCTTCGTCCAAGGAGGCATCTCTACACCACCACCAGAAGATCAAGTCTGAGAGTCGATCTAGCACTATGCATTTTCTATGAACTTTTTGGTAACTTGTTGCCAAAGGGGGAGAAAGATGTATAGATCATAGGCTTCGAGAGAGAGAGAGAGAGAGAGAGAGTGTTGCTTTTGTTCTCTCTTGCTTTATTTGGTGGTTTTTCAAACGTTTTTTTGCTTTTGGTTGAGATACTATGCTTGTGAGACATTGATGATCATGTGTTTGATCATAAGCTACACTTATGCATGCTTGATATTATCCTATCTATCTTATGTGATCGCTCACTATTCTTGGTGATGAGTGCATGTATTCTTTGTTTACTATTTTGAGCGCTCCACCAAGATGTATGTGACATGGAAGAGTAACCCATGAGCCTAATTCATTGTGCATTTGCAGTCCAAAGCAAATCTAAAACTATGCACAAATTTAGGGGGAGATCTTGCTTATCACATACTTCTCAAAGCGACGATGTTATTTATTTTATTATCATTTATCGAAGCTTTGATCTATATGTTGTCATCAATTACCAAAAAGGGGGAGATTGAAAGTGCAACTATCCCTAGGTGGTTTTGGTAATTCATAACAACATATAGCTCATTGAGCTAATGCTATTCCAAGACTATTATTTCGGGAAAGCTCAATGAATGGCATGGCATGGATGATGAAAGTGGATCCCTCAAAATACTAAGGAAAAAGGATTGGCTCAAGCTCAAAAGCTCAAGACTCTTCATTTTACATTTTAGTGATCCAAGATCACATTGAGTCTATAGGAAAAGCCAATACTATCAAGAAGGGATGAGGTGTTGCTTAATGAGCCTTTTGCTTCATGTGCTTAGTGATATGCTCCAAAACCCTCAACTACTTTCCCACATCCACAAATGACCTAAACCTAAAGCCAAAATCGGTCACACCGATTCTTTCTATCCGCGCCACCGATTCCAAAAGTCATAGCCATCGCCACAAACCCTAAGCAAATCGGTCTTACCGATAGGGATCTCGGTCTCACCGAGATGGGGTTGCAATCTCTCTGTTTCCCTTCGTAACGCTTCGGTCTAACCGAAGTGAGCGATCGGTCCCACCGAGATTGCAATGTAAACTCTCTGTTTCCTTTTTGTAACATTTCGGTCTCACCGAAAAGAGCAAATCGGTCCCACCGAGTTTACCTGACCAACTCTCTGGTTAGCTAATTACCAAAATCGGTCTCATCGAGTTTGTGTAATCGGTCTCACCGAGATTATGTTATGCCCTAACCCTAACCGTATCGGTCTCACCGAGATGCATGTCAGTCCCACAGAAAATCACTAACGGTCACTAGGTTTACTAAATCGGTCCGACCGAGTTTAACGATTCGGTCCCACCGAGTTTGGTAAATTGTGTGTAACGGTTAGATTTTGTGTGGAGGCTATATATACCCCTCCACCTCCTCTTCATTCGTGGAAAGAGCCATCAGAACAAACCTACACTTCCAACTTACCAGTTCTGAGAGAGAACCACCTACTCATGTGTTGAGGCCAAGATATTCCATTCCTATCATATGAATCTTGATCTCTAGCCTCCCCAAGTTGCTTTCCACTCAAATCTTCTTTCCACCAGATCAAAATCCTATGAGAGAGAGTTGAGTGTTGGGGAGACTATCATTTGAAGCACAAGGGCAAGGAGTTCATCATCAACACACCATTTGTTACTTCTTGAGAGTGGTGTCTCCTAGATTGGCTAGGTGTCACTTGGGAGCCTCCGACAAGATTGTGGAGTTGAACCAAGGAGTTTGTAAGGGCAAGGAGATCGCCTACTTCGTGAAGATCTCATCGCTAGTGAGGCAAGTCCTTCGTGGGCGGCGGCCATGGTGGGATAGACAAGGTTGCTTCTTCGTGGACCCTTCGTGGGTGGAGCCCTCCGTGGACTCACAAGCAACCATTACCCTTCGTGGGTTGAAGTCTCCATCAACGTGGAGGTACGATAGCATCACCTATCGGAACCACGCCAAAAACATCCGTGTCTCCAATTGCGTTTGAATCCTCCAAACCCTTCCCCTTACTTTCTTGCAAGTTGCATGCTTCAATTTCCGCTGCCTATATACTCTTTGCATGCTTGCTTGAATTGTGTGATGATTGGTTGACTTGTCCTAAAATAGCTAAAATCTGCCAAACTATAAAATTGGGAAAAGGTTAAGTTTTTTATTGGTCAAGTAGTCTAATCACCCCCCTCTAGACATACTTCAAGGTCCTACATGGGGTCCAGATACTTGATTATGGACACAGTCTCATAACCAACGTATATCCCCGACTTACGGAGTGGGCCCATCGCCGATCGCTGAGGGGGTGGTATTGGTACATATACCTGGCAACCGAACCTACGAAGGTGGGAAATTTTCGGTGCCAACCCTTGCGCAAGTTGAACAGGAAAGTGGATGTTATAGGCCGACGGTCGAAAGTTGATGAGATTAGCCGCGTGTAACACCGCATGGCCCCAACATGTAGTTGGTAAATTACAACCCTGAAGGAGCGGTCGAGCAATGAATTTAATTCTTTTAATCAATGCCTCGGCAAGTCCATTTTGTGTATGAACATGTGGTACCGAGTGCTCAACTTTGATTCCCATTGCCATGCAATAATCATCGAACACCTTTGAAGTAAATTCTCCGGCGTTGTCCATTCGAATAGACTTTATACGATAATCTGGGAAATTATTCCTCATTTGTATGATCTGAGAGATCAAATTTGCAAAGGCATGGTTCCGTGTTGACAAAGCAAACATTGGACCATTTAGAGGAAGCATCAATGAGCACCATGAAGTGCAAAGCGGCCCCGTGAGGGGCAGAATTGGACCACATATGTCCCCTTGGATACGTCCCAAGAACGCGGGGATTTCATCCCTCACCTTGAGGGGCGATGGCCTAATGACTAAATTCCCCTTAGCGCATGCGGAGCACACGAAATCATCGGGATTCGGGAAGTTCTTCACGTTAACATTATGGCCATGCGACTTGTTAATTATATTTCTCATCATCCTAAGTCTGGGGTGGCCTAACATATCGTGCCAGAAGCAGAAGAGTTTAGAGCTTCTAAAGACGGTCTTGAGGGTAGTGTACACGGGCGGTGCTACTATCTTAGTGTAGTATAGCCCTGTGTCAAACGAAGGAAGACTTTCGATAACATGTTTACAACCCACATCCCGCTTTGTGATGAGTAGGCACTCCTTGCCGTTTTCATCATCGGTCTCAACATGGAAACCATTAGCGCGGATGTATCTAAAGCTCAAAAGAGTACGAGTCGACTCCGGGTACAACAACGGATCATTAATGATCAAAGTTGTTCCCATAGGGAGTATAATAGTGGCTCATCCGAAGCCAACTATGTGAGAACCACAACCGGCGATTGTCATAATAATTCCCGGAGATTTTTTAATGGACTCAAAGTACTTAGTTTCTCGTAAAATGGTATGAGTGGTGGCGCTATCGGCAAGGTACGTTTCCTCCATTCGGGCGCCACACGTGTTCTAAAATATGACATCTAATTAATGTAATGGGGAGGAAAATATATTAAAAATAAATGCACACATCTCAGAACATAACATGCTATCATGTATAAATAATGGAATAAATGAATGAAATAAATGTCATCCAATCGCCAAAGTAAAGAATAAGTTTATGCTCTCATAGAGCTTACAACCAAATCGAATTTATTCAAATTTATTGTATCAAAAGCACGGAATCATGATAACCAAAGAGGTATGCTAAGTGGACTCGGTGAAGAAGCCATTCACTTCAGCCGCAATCTCCATACTAGTGAGCTGATCCTCCTTAGAAATCATCTTGGAGGCAGCATCAATGTCTAGTGGCGGCACCGCCGAATCAACCATGTGGTCAACCTCCATGGCAACGTGGGCGTCGGTAGAGACCGCCAACGCTGCCGTGATGGGCACCATAGGGGTCGCCTCTATGGGCGCAACAGGGGGCGTAGAGATCATCACGGTTGCCGCCATGGGTGCCGGTGGTGCTCCATCCTGAGCCAAGGCGAGGTGCGTCTCACGCGCCTTCCAAGCCTTGTATGCTTCAACGACCTCCGGTGGTGCGCGGCACTGGCGGGAGAAATTCTCCAGCGAGCCACAACGGAAGCAGTCCTGAGGCCTCTGCCCTCCCTTTCCCGGCTTGTTCTGCTTAGCCGGGGCGGGGTGAGGGACCTTCTTCTTGCCCTTGCAGCCCCTCTTCTTCTGTTGAGGCTTGCAGATTTTGAGAGCGTTCACCTCCTGGCGAGAACTCCCCCCCAAGTGGTTGCGCGACAAAGTTCTTTTTGAGAACCTCGTCCTGCGCCTCCGCCACCTGGAGGACGTCAATCAACTCTGAATACCTCGCGTAGTTTCCCTGGCGGTAGTTCCGTGAGGACTGGACCGCGTCGGGGTGGAAAGTGGATAGGGTTTTCTCAATCTTCTGGGTGTCGGTAATCTCAGTACCACACAACCGCGAAGAGTCGTACAAATCTGGTGCAGAGCCGAATTGTACTCCCCAACCGTCTTGAAGTCCGCAAACCTCAGACGGATCCACTCTGCCTCTGCACGTGGCTTCACAGTGTACTTCAGCCGCTCAAACCGCTGCTTAAGAGCGGTCCAAAGGCCAGAAGCACTAGCTCAGCCATATACTCATCTTTCAGAGTAGGTGACAGGTGATGACGAGAAAGTGCAGAGCCTGCGCATTCTCAGTTTCGAACTTGCGATCAGTGGCGGCCAGCTGGACCCCCTTACCGATCGCCCTCGGGAGGGTTTTGCCCTAGAGAAAGATCTCGCAATCCGAGGACCATGACAGGTAGTTCAACCCTGTCTGGGCCAACTCGGAAAACTCCTTGTTGACAATTCCGGCCATCTGCGATTTATGCGAAAATCATGAGATTACAACAGGTAATCTTTTGAACAAAGCGACGTTGATAAACTTATTCAATAAAATGACGTTCCATTATCTAAACATGTTCTTATATGACTTACTTAATGATTAAGAGTGCAAAACAATTAATCTACACTAGTAAAATCATACAATAAAACATGTTTACAAAATATAGCATGTTAAGCGCATGTAGTATGTGAAAAATAGCCCAAAAAGTGAATTCCTGAGGCATTTTAAAGCTCAAATACGCGTTTTCAGAGAAAACAGACAGTACCAGGGGCTTCTACGCGAAATATTACTGCAGGAATAAAAACCCGCGTAAAATCTGAAAAACTACGGGGGCTAAACCGCAAGTTGCCGCGCTACAGCCGGCGCCCCTCTTTTTTCTATTGAGGGATCCCCACGGTCGCGGCTCATCCGGCCCAGGAGCCAGCGGGGCGGCCTATGTGCGGCGCTGCCTCCTGCCCGCAGCAACGCTAGGGTTTCTCCTAGCGCCCGAGCGGCAGTGGCGGCTCGCCCGCAGGCACCCATGCCGGACGTGGCTGGGGCTGGCCAGGCGCGCACGCTCGAGGGAGCGGCGACCTGCAGCGAGCAGGGTCGGGCGAGGCGATCGCCAGTGTAGCTGGGGCGAGCCGGGCGTCAGGACCCGGCGGCGGCGGCCACGGCAGGCCCGTACGCACGCGCGGCGCGGCCAGCGGCTGGCCAGCGGTTGGCCAGCGCGCTCGCTCGCGGCGGAAGCCACGCACGCGCGCAGGGCGGCCATGACTCGCCGGCTGCGGCCACCAGCAGGGCGGCGCGGCGCGTCGCGGCCAGCAGGGCGGCACGGCGCGGCCAGCGGAGCACGACGGCAGCGCGTGCAGCAGGCATGCGAGTGCGGCGACGGCAGCCGAGTGCTCGGCGACGGGAACTGCCAGCAGGGCCATGGCGACGCCGGCGGCGGCTTGGCACATCGTCATCTGCCTCGGAATGGCAAAATCGTGCCTCTTCGGGACGTCACGACTCGTGTATGTCGGGTACAACGCAGCGGTGCCGTGCTCATCTGGAGTACGTGTAATCACCGTCTCCCTAGAGTGTAGTCAACAAATCTCTCTTGATCCAAAAACATCGACATTGGTCGACGACGTATTCGTCCGCTCAGTTCTTGGAAGAGAAATCTACATCATAAGTAGATTTATCCAAAAAATAATCTAATCGCAAAAACAGAATCGCAGTAACGAGAGGAATCCATTTTTGCAAACGTGGAGATCAGATCTTATGCCTCCGCGGGATCGACGAAAGCCTGCGTGATGCAGACTTGGAGCAGGCTTGACGGAGAGTTGATGAAGCGAAGCATGCTGATAACGTGTTCCGCAACTCCGCTGGCGAGTCCGGTCCGAGATTGTGGAGCAAGGGCGAGCGTCGTAGATGAAGTAGTCGAACACGTGAAAGTAAATGACACAGAGAGATATGAAGGAGACCAGCTTTATTAATCAATGATTATGTGTTACACTGATGACTTTTTGTTGCTTTATATAGGGGTAGGGGGTCAAAGAAAAATACCCATTTAACGTAAAAAGCGAAAACGGAAGCGGCCAGCCCGTGCGCTTTGCACGCGGCCGCCGCCACCCTCCGGGTGGCCCGGTTTCCCAACACTTACGAGACTTGTGATCACCCAATCGATCACTCACTTGTGTGCTATACTTAATTACCAACGCGGCCAAACTAATTAACAAGCCCACACGTGAGCAAGACACGCGACGTGGGTGATCGGGGCGCAGCGCACGGAACACGGCCGTGCAGGCTGCACAGGCACGTAACGGTCGAGACTCGAGTCAGTCACTCACGTACACACCCGGCCGGATCGGCGATTGAATGCATGCGACGCAACGGGCAGCGATCCAGTACGTTGGGCAACGACCGCCGTACAGTACGAGCGAACGCTGAGTTGCTGGCACTGGCAGGACGATCACGATGAGAGACCGACGACCTATATTGGTGCGGTGCGCGTACGTTCAGCGCTGTTTGGTTGACTTCCACTAAAAACTGGATGACTCAATCACCAATCTCATTGAATTTGGAAGGCCTAAGGTCAGAATCGTTGCCTAAGCATGGAGCTGCCTATTAGATCAGCGCTACAACCAGACCTCTCAAACCCTTCTTATACGTCCGGACGGGTCACTCGGTCATTGATCGGTTATGTTTTTTCGATCTAGAGAAGGCCTCAAACGGGTCTCAAACGCCCAAGCTGACCGGCACCCCCATATACAGACCAAATATGAGGCGGATATGGGGGCGCTCGGACACGCCCGTCACGTCGGTCCCGACCATGCTAGTCCACCCGACCCCCCTTTATATTCGTCCCCATCCGCTCGCAGGAGCAAACCCTAGCCACTTCACTCCACTCCCCTTCACAACACGAGCTCACCTTTGGCGGTTTCCAGCCTTCTCCGCCATGGCAGACAGCGGATCGGACTACGAACAGTCTGGATCCGTCAACTGGGTTGTCACCCCGTGTGGGTTGGAGGAGGCAATGGCAGTCCGCATTGCACTCCGCCGCTCCTGGGAGGACATCGCCTAACCAACGGACGGATTCGTCCGCCGCGACGCCATAGCGTCGGCTCACCGGGCGCTCGGGTCCTCTAGTGCTGGATCCTCACAGTTCCGGCAGCCGGAACCTCTCCTTCCCCATCGCCGGTTGGGCAGACTATGAGTCCCACCGGGAACGGACAGCCCGCCATGGGAAGGAGAGCACTAGTAGAAAAAGGGTCTAATGTGCAGCTCATTAGTCCCGGTTTGAAATTGAGCCGGCACTAATGTGACCATTAGTGCCGGTTCCAACGGCTAGGCAGGCCGCTCTCAGTAGTACCGGTTCGTGGCGAACCTTTAGCACTGGTTCGTGCCACAAACCGATACTAAAGAGAGTGGTGGCATGATGTTGTCAGACTGGGGCCCCTCCAGCACCTTTAGTACTGGTTCGTGCCACGAACCGGTACTACATGTCATCCTACATATAAACCGTTCGTCCAGCTTGCTCTGTTCTTCCCCCTTTCCCTCTCCTCTCTGTTCCTCCCCTCTTCCCCTCGAGCTCATTACACATTTTGCCCAAATTTTGTCAAGATTTGAAGGCCCCCATCCATTCAAGTGATCACAAAGGTTAGCAACTTTGTCCTTTCATTTCTCATTGCTAGATTAGCTCTTGCAATGCTTTATATAGTGATTAATTTATGGGTTTTAGTAATTTGGGAGGAATTATATGTGGTAGTTTATTTGATTTATATGCAATTTGAGCTTAAAATAACTCTTAGTTTGCATGTGTAGGTGTGGTTTACTTAGTGCCTTCCCGTCTCCGTCGTAACCACCGTAGATCGTCCGCACCGACCCGTCGCTGGCACCACCTTGTGGTGAGCCTCTTGTTCTTATCTTTTTTATATAAAAAAAATCATGTTTGTGTGATTTAGATATATAGTTACTTGTATAATTATCTTACCCGTACGTTATTTGTTATACATAGTGCCATGGTTTTGATATCCGTCCCCGTTGGCCCTCGTCCGTGTTATGATTCGGATGTGGTATATTCTCTTTTAAAACTATTTGTTGCATTTCATGTTTATGACAAATTATGCCCATCAAGTTGACATAGATATTTTTATCTAGGAGGTATGTGAACCGGAAATTCCAACCGACCCTATTGTCGAGAGGTTAAATTTAGTTGAAAGAGAAAAGCGAGTATTTGAAAGAAAATTGAAAAGAATTAAGGGGAGAAGATGGAATTGGAGTTGCCGATGTAAATGCGATGCTCACAAGATCAAGATGGAGAAAATGCGGTTGAAGATTAGAAAGATTAGAAATATGCCATTGATAGTGAGGCTTGGTATCATTATGCTGTTGGATCAATTGTTACCTTCGTTGCAATCTTGATTGCATTTGTTGTTGCATTTAAATGCTTTAGCTAGAGAGTTATTTGTATGTTGCATTTAAGTGTTGTATGAACTTTATGTATGAACTTGTATTAATTTGGTCTATTCGGTGGTGTGTAATGAAGATGAGCCGGCAATGGATGTATGATGACCGATGCTCTCCCCAGTTCGTTGGTGGCGTGCATACTTTTCTGATTGCGGCTCAGGCAAACAAGCGGGCGGATGGTTTTATGCCTTGTCCATGTGCTGGCTGTAAGAATCATCACAATTACTCTAAATCAAGAACCATTCACGTCCACCTGTTTGAGTCTGGTTTCATGCCCCACTATAATGTTTGGACCAAGCACGGAGAAAGAGGGGTTATGATGGAAGACAATGAAGAAGAAGAGGACGAAGATAGCTATCCTGGCCATGGGTTCCCTAAATACGATGATACAACAATGCGAGAAGAGGCTGAGCCGGCAATGCGAAAAGAAGCTGAAGAAGAGGCATCAGATGAGCCCGCTGATGATCTAGGTCGGGCCATTGCCGATGCAAAGAGAAACTGCGCAAGTGAAAAGGAGAAAAAGAAGTTGCAGCATGATACGTCTCCAACGTATCTATAATTTATGAAGTATTAATGCTATTATATTATCTGTTTTGGATGTTTAATGGGCTTTACTATACGATTTTATATTATTTTTGGGACTAACCTATTAACCGGACGCCCAGCCCAAATTGCTGTTTTCTTGCCTATTTTAGTGTTTCGAAGAAAAAGAATATCAAACGGAGTCCAAACGGAATGAAACCTTCGGGAGAGTTATTTTTGGAACGGAAGCAATTCAGGAGACTTGGAGTAGACGTCAGGGAAGCTTCGAGGTGGCCACGAGGGTCAGGGGCACGCCCCCCTCCCTTGTGGGCCCCTCCTGGCTCCCTTGACCGACTTATTTCACCTATATATATATATATCCATATACCCTAAAAACATCGAGGAGCACCATAGATCGGGAGTTCCGCCGCCGCAAGCCTCTATAGCCACCAAAAACCTCTCAGGAGCCTGTTCCGGCACCCTGCCGGAGGGGGAATCCATCACCGGTGGCCATCTTCATCAACCCGACGCTCTCCATGTCGAGGAGGGAGTAGTTCACCCTCGGGGCTGAGGGTATGTACCAGTAGCTATGTGTTTGATCTCTCTCTCTCTCTCTCTCTCGTGTTCTTGAGGTGGTACGATCTTGATGTATCGCGAGCTTTGCTATTATAGTTGGATCTTATGATGTTTCTTCCCCTCTACTCTCTTGTAAGGGATTGAGTTTTCCCTTTGAAGTTATCTTATCGGATTGAGTCTTTAAGGAGAGAACACTTGATGTATGTCTTGCATGTGCTTATCTATGGTGACAATGGGATATTCACGTGGTCTACTTGATGTATGTTTTGGTGATCAACTTGTGGGTTCTCCTTGTGAACTTATGCATAGGGGTTGGCACACGTTTTCGTCTTGACTCTTCGGTAGAAACTTTGGGGCACGCTTTGAAGTACTTTGTGTTGGTTGAATAGATGAATCTGAGATCGTGAATCATACCCACGGATACTTGAGGTGACATTGGAGTATCTAGGTGACATTAGGATTTTGGTTGATTTGTGTCTTAAGGTGTTATTCTAGTACGAACTCTATGATAGATCGAACAGAAAGAATAGCTTCGTGTTATTTTACAACGGACTCTTGAATAGATCGATCAGAAAGGATAACTTTGAGGTGGTTTCATACCCTACAATAATCTCTTTGTTTGTTCTCTGCTATTAGTGACTTTGGAGTGACTCTTTGTTGCATGTTGAGGGATAGTTATATGATCCAATTACGTTATTACTGTTAAGAGAACTAGCACTAGTGAAAGTATGAACCCTAGGCCTTGTTTCCTAGCATTGCAATACCGTTTGTGCTCACTTTTATCATTGTCGGAGTAATGGGCCACGGGTAGGCAGACCCGAGCCCCTGGACCTTTCAAAACATCGGGGCAGACTGCGCCCCTCAAGACCCCAAGACGAAGAGACGCCTTCATAGAGTCGGCGACAGAGTCGCCGACTGCCCCACTAGGCCGAGTCCCAAAGACGGCCTCAGGACAAGCCGACTCCAAGCCAGCGACCTCCAATGAAGCCGCTCTGGAGTCGGCCATGACTCCGTCCACTCCTGCTGGCGACTCTGGCGGGATGGGATAAAGCCGCCTCGTGGCGGTCCCGCCCGCTCATAAAGGGCGAGCATGGCCACTGGCGCCCGTACCAACGGAGATCTCCGTCTGGCGCAAAGATCGTTGCCACACTGCCCTCGACGTCAGCCCCGTGGGCAGATTCCTGTACCCACGATGGCCTGTCTGTACGACGCGAAGACGGCGGGACCCGCCTGTCGGCGGGAGTGCAGAAGACGGCGAGAACGCCCCAAAGACGGACCCGTTGGAGTCGGCATCTGAGAGTCACCGCCTCCGCGGGCTCCGGCGCCATTAACCGGCATAAGACAGGAATGGCAACAAGGATTGCTCGCCAGCGGCGGCATCATTGCCATGCCCCCCGCGACTCAAGCTCACGTCATTAGAAGCGCGGCTCTGATAACCTGCAGCGGCAAGAGCCGTCCATGGCCAGACAAGGGCTGTCGGCCCCATGCTGGACCGTCGGTGGGGCCCGCTAGTCGGCGGGCCCCAGGAGTCAGCGGAGAAGACGGCGACCTAAGAGACTGACGGCTGGGACCCGCGCCCAGCCGGATTACCATTGTACCCCCGGGGGGTAGGCCTATATAAACCCCCCGAGGCACCCATGCAAAGGGTTGGAACCTAGTAGTTTTAGACACACACATAGAGGAAGGGAAGAGCTAGCCGTGCCCTTCTCCTTCCTCACCCGAACAGCTCAAGGAGCATCTTGTACTCACTTTGCCATAGTGATCATGCGGAGACCCACAGAGCAGCGATGAGGGTGTTATCTCCTCGGAGAGCCACAGCCGGGTAAGATTGGCGGCGTGCATGTCTTCGCCTCATCCTGCTTCTGTGCACCGCGACGTTCTACTCGCCCCCCTCCATGATAAGCCATCCTTTGGCATATGTCGCACCCAACCCCGACATTTGGCGCCCACCGTGGGGCAGGTGCACCGTCGTCCGGAGACCTTCTGCGGGCGGGAACCCTCTTCCTCCTGGCGGCGCAGCCAGCCCGGCATGCCAGACGGAGTTCTGCGCTGACGCACATGGCGCTGAGGTCGCTTGCTGGCGAGCTGCCTCGCCGAACTTGTCGGGCGAGGTTCGCCTCTCCGACGAAGCTTGCATCCGACGCAGTACACGGGCGGCCCGAAAGCCTCCTCGCGGGCCTCCTCGAGCAACTCCACGTCGCCGGGCGAGCCCGCCCGCCGACACAGGTCCGTGAGGGCTCCATCGACCCGATCTTTGGTCGACTCCGACACCGCGTCGCCGACGCTGTTCCCACCAACGTGGTGGTCTCGACGAGCCTCTCCCTCGCGCGGAAGCGCCGGAAGCACCGTCCACAGAGGTGCTCGTTATCGGTCTGGCGAGCCTTCCGGCGAGGGAGCTCGTGACCCTCTCGCGGATTTTGCAAGACCTGACCGCCCCATTCCGGAAAGACGCCGGCTTAGGGCGGCTGAAGCACGCCGCCTCCGGCTCCTCGTGGGCGCCACGAAGCAGCAAGCATGAGACGCTTGTCGAAGCCTACCAGCGTGAGATGGATCGCGCCGTGGCGGCTCGCCCGGCTCCGACTAGGCCTAACCGCCTAAGCGCGGTCCAACGATCTTGAGTAGCCATCGCCCGGTCTGTTTGGGGCGATGTCGCCCTGTATACGCCACGCCCGGAGAACATCCGCGCCGCCAGCGCGGCGGCGAGCAACTGGATAACCGGCGAGGCGCCGCTGATGAGCGAAGTCCAGCAGCTCCTCGGCGTGGCAGCCAGCAAAGACGGCTGCCGCCGCAGGCGCCAAGCGACGACAACACGGGCGACTTGCCTCCCGCCGAGATCAAGGCGCTGGCGTCTCGGACGCCGGCTGGCGGCGTCCATGGAAAAAAACAAGGATCCGGTATCGACCATAGCCGGACTCACATCTCCATCGAAAGCACGACGAAGACGGCCGCCCGAGAGCGGTGGAGCGGTGGGACGACTATCTGCCTCCTCCTCCCCGCAGAGAAAGGCGAGTCTCCCCGCCACCCGTCGAGCATCCGACTCTCGGCGACCGCCTTGGCCGCCGAGAGGGAGTCGGAGAAAACGACGCCCGCCACCGGATCGAGCGACTCCACCGATCCTCGGCGCCGAAGAAGAAGATGAGTTGGGCCATACTGTTTGGACCTCGCATCCGAGACGAGCCCTTTCCCAGAGGATTCACACTCCCCCGAGACACATCCAAATACACAGGCTTCGTGAAGCCGGAGGACTGGCTGGTGGACTACTCCACGGCCGTCAGCATAGCGAATGGCAACAAGCGCGTTGCCGTAAAGTATGTTCCCCTCATGCTCCAGGGCACGGCCCGGACATGGTTGAACAGCTTGAAGCCCCGCAGCATCAACAACTGGGTCGACTTCACCGAGGCCTTCGTCCGCAACTTCACGAGCACATACAAGCGACCTCCCAAGCCTCGTCAGCTGTCCTTGTGCGTGCAAGGCCCCAACGAGTCTACTCGCGACTACCTCACGCGCTGGGCCGAGCTCTGGAACTCCTGCGAAGGAGTGCATGAGGTGCAAGCAATCGAGTACTTCACCGCCGGGTGCAGAGAAGGCACCCTCCTCAAGCACAAGCTCCTTTGCGACGAGCCGGAGACCCTCGACGAGCTGCTGATCATAGCAGACAAGTACGCCACAGCCGACTCCTCCATAAAGTCGGAGATCGGAGTTAGTGCGACTGGCAAGGTGGCTCCTCATGCTCCCAGAACTCCGGCTGGTGACGCCAGTCGGCGACAGCAGAATGATCCTGGCGCAAGGCCCGCAGCCGGCTTCCAACAGCCGGCAGTGGCGGATCGAAGACCAGCAGCCGGAGGCAGCCTCACCTTGGCGGCGAAAGGCGGCAAGTCAACTGGTTGCCGGCCTTCTCTTCTGCGACTACTGACGGACCTGCAAGTTCCATAGCGGCCTTGGCCGTCAAATCACACCACCGGAAGTGCCAGCAGCTCACCAGGATCGCCACGGGAGAGGGCCTTGCCCCTCCTCAGCCTGTTGGGCAGCCGCCTCCACCACCGCCCTAGCAGCCGGCTGTCTGGCCAGTCGGCTCAGGACAAGACGAGTACCCAGCAGAGCATGGTGCCTATGTAGTGTTTACCAGTGAGCCGACGATCGCCCGCGAAAGCGGCAGCAAAGAATAAAGAAGAAGTGAATGCAGTAGCATCAGATACTCCAAAATTCATGCACTAGTCTGAGAAGCTCATCAGTTGGAGCCGGGCTGATCACCCAGAGGTGATGCCGAATCCGGGCTCCTACGCCCTGGTCTTGGGAGCCACCCTTGCCACGGATAGGCGGGCCGCTCGCTTCACGCGAGTGCTGATGGACGGAGGCAGCAGCATCAACATCCTATACAAGGATACGATGGAGAGGTTAGGAATCAAGCAACGATGCCTTCAAAGACAAATCGGGACTGTGTTCCATGGAATTGTACTGGCCTTTCCGCTCACCGATTGGCAAGATTCGATAGACGTCCTCTTTGGGGACAAGGATCACTTCAGAGAGCCGATCTGGTTCGAAGTGGTGGACCTTGAAAGCCCCTACCATGCTCGCTTGGCCGACCTGCTGGCCAAGTTCATGGCGATCCCCCCTACGCCTACCTCAAGATGAAGATGCCGAGTACCAAGGGGATTCTGACCGTAGCCGGCGACTACAGAAAGTCGTCCGCCTGTGCGGCTGAAAGCAGCCGGCTGGCCGAGTCCCTGGTGATCGCAGGTGAAGCGACTCTGGATCGGGTTGTGGCAATGGCGGCAAGAAGCGGAGATATCGCCCGACCCCAAGGAGTCGAAGGCGAGGGCTCGTTCAAGCCGGCCAAAGAGACCAAGAAGATACCCTTGGATCCGGAGCACCGGAGAGATCTGTTGTCGTAGGTGCAAACCTCGACAACAAATAGGAAAGGCGAGCTCGTCGATTTCCTCCGTGAGAATCGGGACATCTTCGCATGGTCCCCAAAGAGATGCCAGTGTACCGACGGAATTCGCCGAGCACAAGTTACATGTCCGATCTGATGTGAAGCCCTTCAGCAGCCCTTGCGCCACGCTGTCGGAAGAAAAAGAAGAGTTGTTGGAGAAGAGATAGCCCGGCTCCTCGCGGCGGTTTCATCATGGAGGTGTTCTTTCCGTAATGGTTAGCGAACCCGGTCTTGGTACTAAAGAAGAACAAGCGATGGCGGATGTGTATTGACTACACAAGCCTCAACAAAGCCTGCCCCAAGGACCCGTTAAACTTTGCCAAGAATTGATCGGTGATAGACTCCACACGGATGCGAGCCGTTGAGCTTCTTAGATGCATATTCAGGATATCACCGGATCAAGCTGAACCCGGCCGACAGATTGAAGACCGCCTTCATCACGCCCGTTTGGAGCCTTCGCTGCGACCATGACGTTCAGCTTGAGGAACGCCGGCGCCACCTTTCAGCGTTGCATGCGAAGTGCCTCCTCAAGCAGCTTGGCGAACGCATGCGTTTACGTGGACGGCGTGGTGGTGAAGACGGAGAAGCGAGGAACGCTGTTGGAAGACCTCAAGGAGACCTTTGAAAATCTGCGCCCGATTCCGGATCAAGCTCAACCCGAAAAATGCGTCTTGAATTACCGGCCAGCTCCTTGGTTTCCTGGTCTCTGAACGCGGCATAGAGTGCAACCCGTGAAGATCAAGGCGATCGAAAGGATGGAAGTACCCGCCGACTGCTATATGTGCGAAGTTCACCGCTGCTTGGCGTCTATCGGCCGATTCATCGATCGGTGGCGAGAAAGCTCTTCCTCTGTACCAGCTTATGAAGAAGACCACCTTCTTGAATGGAACTCAAAGCGGGCGAAGCTTTTCTCCGATTGAAGAGAATGCTGACTACTCCCCGATCTTTGGCGGCTCGACTCCAAAGGAGCCCATGCTCCTGTATATTGCCGCCACCAGCGAGGTAGTCAGCCTGATCATTGTAGTTGAACGCAAGGAGGAAGGCAAGGCGCTACCTGTCCGAGACCGATGTATTACTGAGCGAGGTCTTTGCCGACCTCCAAGCGAGAACTACCCCCACTACCGTAAGATGTGTTACGGCGTGCACTTTGCCGCAAGAAGTTGAAGCCTTACTTTCAAGAGCATCCAATCACCGTGGTTTGCACGGCCCCACTAGCAGAGATCATCGGAAGCCGAGATGCTTGAGCCGAGTGGCCAAATGGGCCATAGAGTTGGCCCCTACACCATCTATTGCCAGCCCGCACCGCAATCAAGTCACAAGCACCGCCGACTTCCTCGTCGACCGGGCAGAGACCCGATACTGCCGCCAAATACCGACTCCACCCATTGGCGGATGCACTTTGATGGCTCCAAGATGCGCACCGGCTTGGGAGCCGGTGTGGTCCTCACATCCCCAAAGGCGACAAGCTCAAGTACGCGCTACAGATCCATTTCGCTGCCTCCAACAACGTCGCCGAATATGAGGCGCTCATTCACGGGCTCCGGCCTTCCAAAGATCTTGGCATTCGCCGGATCCTGTGCTATGGCGACTCCGACTTGGTGGTCCAACAGTCATCCGGCGACTGGGACGCCAAAGATGCAAATATGGCGAGCTACCATTTTCTGGTACAGTAGCTGAGTGGATATTTTGAGGGATGCGAATTCCTCCACGTGCCACGAAACGACAATGACCAAGCAGATGCCCTGGCAAGAATCGGCTCTACCCGCCAGGCAATACCATCCGGCGTCGCCCTTGAGCGCCTCCTCAAGCCATCTGTCAAGCCGTCACCAGAAGTCAGACTCCATTTTGTGCCCGCTCCCCAGAAGAAGTCGGATCCGACTCCAAAGCCTCGTGACGGCACAAGAATCCTTGCAGACGCCCCAAACGCAGCGATCGAAGCCGGCCCGGGGACTTCGTGAACCCGGCCCGGGGACTGGCGACCATTATGCGAACTCAATACTCGGCCGGGGACTGCGCCCGGTCGGCCGGGACTTCTTCAACCCAGCAAGCCGCTGCGGACTCCAACCCGCCGCCTCCCAGCCCAACCACCCTCGTGCAAGTAGCAGTCCTGGCAGTCGAAGAAATAGCAGCACCCTCATGGGCCCAGCCCATCCTGAAGTTCTCGATGGCGGAGAGCTACCAACTGATGAAACCTTGGCTCGGCAAGTGCAACGCCGAGCGGCAGCCTACACTATAGTCAATAAAGAGCTGGTCAGGCGCAGCGTCACCGGTGTCTAGCAGCGCTGCGTCGAGGCAGAGCAAGGCCAAGCAATTCTCGAAGACATCCATCAGGGCGAGTGCGGCCATCATGCAGCCTCAAGAGCACTCGTCGCCAAAGCCTTCCGACACGGTTTCTTCTGGCCAACTGCCCTAGAAGAGGCCAAGGAATTAGTTAAAAATGCAAGGGGTGCCAGGTGTTCCGCTCCAAGCCGCTTCAGCCGGCTTCAGCGCTCAAGACTATCCCCATCGCCTGGCCCTTTGCTGTTTGGGGCCTGGACATGGTGGGACCATTCAAAACGGCACGAGGTGTCCTAACTCACTTACTTGTCGCGGTGGACAAGTTCACCAAGTGGATAGAAGCAAAACCCATCAAGAAGTTGAATGGTCCTCTGACGGTGACTTTCATCGCCGACATCACGACTCGATGCACGGCGTACCACACAAAGCATCATCACCGACAACGGCACAAATTTTGCCAAAGCGCCACAGCCCGTTCTCGCATACGCAAGGCATCCGATCGACATAGCGTCCGTTGCCCATCCGCATGATCAAACGGCCAGGTGGAGCGAGCGAACGGCCTCATCTCGTCGGCATCAAGCCTCGATCGTCGAACCATTGGAGCGTTCGGCCGGTGGCCGCTTGAGGAGTTGCCAGCCGTCCTCTGAGTCTGCATACGACTCCAAAAAGTCAATCGGCTTCACACCCTTCTTCCTCGTCTCGGTGCGAAGCCGTCATCCCAACGGATATAGAGTTCGACTCCCGAGTCACCATGTACACCGAAGAGGAAGCGGAAGAAGCACGCGTCAAGGCGGTGTCGATCTGCTGGAAGAGGCGGCTATTGGCACTCGGCGGTCCAAAGATCTACCGGCGAGAGCCTGCGCTGCTACTACAACAATAAGGTCAAGCCAAGATCATTCCTAGAGGGCGACCTTGTGTTCCGGCTGATCCAGCGAACAGCCGGCCAGCACAAGCTGTCGGCGCCTTGGGAAGGCCCATTCATCGTCAGCAAAGTGCTGGGCAGCGACTCCTACTACCTGATCGATGCTCAGAAGCCCCGAGCACGCAAGAGGGACGATTCCGGCAAAGAGACGGAGCGGCCATGGAATGCGAATCTCCTCCGAAGATTTTATAGTTGATGCAGTATGTACCACGCTACCCTTTGTGTTTAAAGTACCAAGACTCCGGGGCCCCCGAGACGAGCTCGGGGACTGCCCTCCTTTGTTATCTGTATGATAAGAATTATGCCTTTGAGTATGTTACGCTTTGATTATGATGTTTGGCATCGGGCTCGACTAGTCGGCCCGGGGACTCGCCGCCTTTGGGCTATGAAATGCTTCCTGCAGTCAGACAAGTAACGTGCAGTTCCTAAGCCGTCTCCTGTCAGAAGCTGCAGTTCGCAGAGCGACTGTTTGGTGGGCAGGAGTAAGGTAGAACGGGCGCCCACACGACAAAATGGCTAAGGACCCAAAGCATAAACATAGTTTAAATCGGCTTCCAGCCGTTTAAGTAAAACCGACTCCTAAGTAGCCGGCTCGCCGCTTTCTACCCACCTTGCTTAACGACTCTAGAAAATGGGCAAGTACTTGCCTTCTCAAAAGTAGCCAAGCACTTGACCTAGACGGCAGTCCGAGAGCGGTTGCCCGATGGGCAAGGCGGCATCTAAGGGAAGGCGGCAAAGGAAAAAGCCACAAGAGCAATAAGCAAGGAAGGATAAATTAGAATAATATTTACACAAGCTTAGGCCCTTGGCCGGATCTTCAGACAGAGGTTCAGAATACACCCCGCGGGTGGAATTGTGCAAATTAACAAGTTCTTTTAAAAGACTAGCAAACAGATAAAATAAAGGCAAGGCAGCGGCCTAAGAAGCAGCGGATGGGGTTGGAAGGCCGGAGGCGGCGGCGGCGTCAGGCGCCAGGGCGGCCGGCTGGGCGGTCTCAGCTTGATCGTCTCCGGCGGCAGCCGGCTCAGATGGGCGCGGCCCGTTGCTAGAGGCGCGATCGAGCTGAGGCTGGTTGCCTGCTCCGTCTTCTGGCGCCTCCATGCCGTCTCCGTCCTCCGCCTCGTCTTCATCCTCGGCGCTGGAGTCGATCACCTCCGCCGAGTCCTCGCCGTAGTCCGGGTTCATCCCGAACAACTCCGGCAGTGCTTCCCCACTGTCTTCAGCCCGCTCAGGGACGAAGACGTTGGTGTCCGTGTAGTCGGCGATCACCGCCGCACGCTCGACGAGGGCGTCCTCCGCGGCCAGCAGCTCCGCCTGGGCTTCTGACCGAACGCCGCCCGGCCGGTCCGAATCCAGCCTCGATACCACGCCTTGACAAACTCCGAGGTTGGCGAAGCTCCGGCCGAGCCGCGGAACCCTTCAAGCCTCAAGACGGCAAGCCGCGACCTCCAACCAGCCGGGCGGTCCGGCTGGAGTCTGCAGAACCGGCATGTCCGCCACAGAGCAGCGATCGCTGCACCGACACGGCGAAGACGGCGCAAAGATCCGATGGGCCGGCCGCAGACGAGCCTCAATGCTCAGGAGCTGCTCGTCAAGGGTCCGGGGGGCGTTGGCTGCGATCTCAGCGCCACCCGCCCTCCGCGCCTCGCGCTCAGCCTCGATGGCCTGATTGGCCGCCTGCGTGTGACCGGGGAAGAAGTCTGCCAAGAAGAAGAAGAAGCAAGTCGAAAAAGCGAGTCGGCTTGACCCATAATCAGCAACCCAAAAGAAAAAGAAAAAGCAAACTCACCATCGACGATATCTTCGATTTCGTGGAAGCCGGAGGTCAGCAGCGCTTCCCTGTCGGTCCAGGCAGAGCGCTCGCTCTCAAATTCGGCCAGAAGAGCGGCCTCTTTCTTCTTCGCCTCAGCCTGCACCGCCTTGAGCAGCTCCCTCTGCTCCGCCAGCTGCGTAGCCAACAGGTCGCGCTTTGCGGCAAGCTTGCCGCACTCCTCCTCTTTGGCGCGCAAAGCGGTCTCGGCTGTACCCAGCTGCCCCCGAAGAGCAGCGTTGGACTCTGAAGAATAAAAATAAGAAGGACGCGAAGTCGTCAGCTAAGAAGGTCGCCAGGAAGATCCGGCCACTGCATGATCGGCACGAATCTCGAGGACTACAGCCCAGCAGTGCGCCTTGTGCGCCCGAAGAAGAAAACTCACCTCGGCTCCTTGCCAAGTCAGCAGCCCGCTTGCTCAGCTCCTCAACGTTGCGGTTGAAGGCAGTAGCGCGGAGGTTGTGATATTCCTGCGACAAGAATTCCAGACAGAGGTAAAAAACTTGGAAGTAAGCAAATAGAGTTCCGAGCCGCCTGCTCAGCAGCTGGCCCGAAACTCGGGGACTACACCTAGTGGGTGCGCTGGCGCGCCCCCACAGAGAAGAGCAAGAAAAAGTTTGAAAAAGAAACATACCCGCACGGCGGATCGTGATGCCACGTGCGCCTTGGAGAGGTTCTGGATGGCGTCACCCTCAGCCCGCAGCTTCGCCTGGACGTCCAGGAGCGCCGTGTTCAGCGGGCCCGTGCTGCCTCTTCGCACCCACCCAACGGGCGTGGCGCTTGTCGCCTCGGCGTCAGGGATGGCCGAAGGCGGCGCCCGGTCTCAAAGGCGCGCGCCAAGTCGCCTTCTCGGGGCGGCGTCGTAGGCGACTTGAAGAAGTAGCTGCGCCACGGCCTCGTCGTTGGTCGGCGGCACAGGCGGGTCTGCCGGCTGCTTGCCTCGCACGATCTCGGACTGCGGTGGAGGCGGCGGAGGTGGCGCGGCCGCGCCCGGTAGGGAGACCTCGCTGCCTTCCCTCCCCGCGACGGGGACCTCACCACCGACTCCCTCCGACTGCCCCGTGAACTCCGGCGGCGGTGGCGCAGAGCTCAACGGGGTGACGAGCAGCGCCCGGAGGCGCGCGGCCTCCTCGGCTCGCCTCTTGGCTGCAGCGGCGGCTCGACCTCCTCCAGATTCTTCTGGGCGGAAGCCGCCGCCTTCTCAGTCTCCGCCTTCTCCAGACGGGCGGCCTCCTCCTCGTCGCGCTTCTCCCATGCATTCCGCTCCGTTGCCTCCCGAGGGCGGCCGCAGGTCAACCCGCCGACTATTGGCGGGCGTCTCCACCGACCCCATGACGGAGGCGGCGGCAACCCTCTCCAAGGTGAGGCGAGCCCCGATGAGAAAAAAGACATGAGAAGACTTCGGACAAGACGGACGAAGAAAACAAGGCAGAATAAAAATACTTACGGAGACCAGCGGTGGCTTCTTCACTTCCTTGCAGGCGGTTAGCCTTCGCGACCGCCTCTTCGCGCTGAGTCGCGGCGGCCGTTCCCCTGAATTTCTTGGCCCGGCCGCCTGGCAGACTCAGCCCGGCCCGGCGCTTCTTCACGCCGCCTCGACCACCCAAGGCGCCGGAGGAGCTCGCGCCTGGATGGCCGGCTTTCTGCTGGCGGCGGGGGATGACTTCCTTCTCACCGTCGTCATCAGGCCAATCGGCGAAAGTGGCCGAAGGCCTGAAGTCGTCGGCCCCTCCTCCTCCCTCGGCGTCGGCCTCCATCGCCGCCACGCCCAAGTCGGGGTCGTCGGCGTCGCTCTCCGCCCGGTCGGGGACGAATTCACGAGCCGGCCCCGCGGCGCCGGCCGAAGGCGGCATGAGGGGATTCTGAGTCGGAGAAGACCAAGGAAAATTAGAGTCGGATTCGGCTGAAGAAGGAAACAGAGAAGCAAGATATGACTTACCAATGGCGGGGGGTTGGCGCGCGAGTATGGCTCCTTGCCAAACTGCCATTCCTCCGTGAGGCCGCAGTTCGCCAAGAAGTTCACCGTGTCCACCACCTCTGTGTGGGGCATGTCTTTCGAGCACAGCCGGCTGGGGTCCCGGCGGCCGCTCATCTGACAGATCAGATGAGGTCGGCCTTGAAGAGGGAGAACTCGGCGCGCCCGCGAAAGGCGGCCAAAAAGTCTGCCCGGTCGGGCCCTCCGATTGCATCATCACGCTGGAGTCAGCGACGGGCGGCGTTACTGCGGAGTCAGCGTCCGGGCCCTATAGGACCAGCTGGGGGTCGGCCCGCCAACTCGCCGCCCACGTAAGGCGGCAAGTTGACCCAGTCGCCCTCGGGGGCGACGTTCTTGACATAGAAGTATGAACGCTGCCACATCTTCACCGACTTGATGAGGGAGATGGCAGGAAAAGGGTTCTCGGGCACCGGCCTCCTCTTGGCGATGAACGTGCCGCACAGAGCCGGCACGCGAGCGACGTGGGTCCCGAGCTTGGCTTGGAAGAATTCCCCCCACAGCTCGATGGTGGGGAGAACACCGAGAAAACCCTCGCATAAGGATGCGAAGGCGGCCAGCAGCACCACCGTGTTGGGGGTGAGGTGGTGCGGCTCGAGCCCGAAGAACTCCAAGAACGCGCGGAAGAAGCCGCTCGCCGGTTGCCCTAGCCCGCGCACGAGGTGCAAGCGAAAAATGACCCGCTCGCCCTCCTCCGGCGCCGGCGTGATTTCGCCCTCCGGCGCGGCGCGGGTCCGCACTAGGTGGCTGCCGGGGATGCGGAGCGTTTGATGAAGAAACTCAATGATGTTGTTGTCTATGATGGAGCCGTCCCACACGCCGGAGCGCGCGGTGGGTGGTGCGGCGGCGGATGAGGAGCTCATCTCCGCGGCGCGGCGAGGTTCAGCGCAGCGGCGCGAGGAAGAAGACGAGGCAGGGAGCAAGAGGGAGCAAGTGGGAGCGGGGAAGAGAGGGTGCGCGTGCGTCGCCGCCCCTCCCTCCCCCCGCCTACTTATAGGCGCCTAGGCTGCGAAGCCGAGGGGGCGGGCGTGGGATTAACTGCTCCCATGCCCCCACGCCCCCACGATTTAATCCACGACGTTACTGCGCGCAGTAACAGCGTGGGGATAACCGCCGCACGACCGCAGCGGATCGCCGCCGCCGGGCGTGGTAGTGGCGGGCCCCGCCGACGGGCCTGTCTTGTCACACGCGTGCCGGGCAGATCGCCCTGCCAGTGGCGTCGCGTGGCGGGCCCGCAACGAGCGGCTACCAGGAAGCTTATCAGGCACGCCGCCCGGATCCCGCTGCGACCTTCGAAACCTTTGAAGAGCAAGACGGCCCCCTGCAAGGCCGAATCCAGCTAGTCGGCTCAAGACGGAGACGGCGGGCCGAATCCAGATTCTTCTACCAAAGGGATGAAGCTCTCAAGGCTCCTCGACATGTTGCCCTCGGCGCCTCACCAGCTTCGAGGACTACTGTCGGAGTAATGGGCCACGGGTAGGCAGACCCGAGCCCCTGGACCTTTCAAAACATCGGGGCAGACGACGCCCCTCAAGACCCCAAGACGAAGAGCCGCCTTCAGAGTCGGCGGCAGTAGTCGCCGATCGCCCCACTCAGGCCGAGTCCCGAGCACGGCCTCAAGGCAAGCCGACTCCAAGCCAGCGACCTCCAATGAAGCCGGCTACAGGGAGTCGGCCCGCGACTCCGTCCACTCCCTGCGTGAGCGACTACGAGCGGGATGGGATAAAGCCGCCTTGCGGCCGGTCCCCGCCCCGCTCATAAAGGCCAGGCATGGCCACAGGGTGCCGTACCAACGGAGATCTCCGTCCGGCGCAGCACTGTTGCCACACCGGCCCTGACGTCAGCCCCGTGGGCAGATTCCTGTACCCACGATGGCCTGTCTGTACGACCCGAAGACGGCGGGACCCGCCTGTCGGCGGGAGTGCAGAAGACGGCGAGAACGCCCCAAAGACGGACCCGTTGGAGTCGGCCTCCGAGAGTCGGCCGGCCCCTCCCGCGGGCTCCGTGCGCCATTAACCAGACAAGACAGGGAATGGCAACAGTTATCGCCCGCCAGGTGGTGGCACTGTTGCCATGCCCCCGCGACCAAGCTCACGTCATTAGAAGCGCGGCTACAGTAACCTGCAGCCGGCAAGAGCCGTCCGCGGCGGACGAGGGCTGTCGGCCCCATGCTGGACCGTCGGCAGGGCCCGCTAGTCGGCGGGCCCCAGGAGTCGGCGGAGAAGACGCGACCTAAGGGACTGACGGCTGGGACCCGCGCCCAGCCGGATTACCATTGTACCCCCGGGGGGTAGGCCTATATAAACCCCCCGAGGCACCCATGCAAAGGGTTGGAACCTAGTAGTTTTAGACACACACATAGAGGGAAGGGAAGAGCTAGCCGTGCCCTTCTCCTTCCTCACCCCGAACAGCTCAAGGAGCATCTTGTACTCACTTTGCCATAGTGATCATGCGGAGACGCCGCAGAGCAGCAGTAGGGGTGTTATCTCCTGAGAGCCCTGAAGCTGGGTAAGATTCGCCGGCGTGCATGTCTTCGCCTCATCCCGTTTCCAGGCACCGGCGACGTTCTACTCGCCCCCTCCATGATAAGCCATCCTTTGGCATATGTCGCACCCAACCCCCGACAATCATTAGTTACCTTGCTGTTTTTATAATTTCAGATTACAAAAACCTATATCTACCATCCATATTGCACTCGTATCACCATCTCTTCGCCGAACTAGTGCACCTATACAATTTGCCATTGTATTGGGTGTGTTGGGGACTGATACGTCCATTTTGCATCATGCTTTTATGTCGATATTTATTGCATTATGGGCTGTTATTACACATTATGTCACAATACTTATGGCTATTCTCTCTTATTTTGCAAGGTTTATCATGAAGAGGGAGAATGCCGATACCGGGATTCGCCGAAAAGGAGCAAATATTGGAAACCTATTCTGCACAGCTCCAAAAGTCCTGAAACTCCACGAAATTCATTTTTGGCAATAATAAGAATTATTGAGAGAAAGAAGTACCAGAGGGGGCCCACACCCTGACCACGAGGGTGGGGGGCGCGCCCCCTGTCTCGTGGGCCCCCTGGTGGCCCTCCGGTGCCCATCTTCTGCTATATGAAGGCTTTTACCCTGGAAAAAATCATAAGCAAGCTTTCGGTACAAAACTCCGCCGCCACGAGACGGAACCTTGGCGGAACCAATATAGGGCTCCGGCGGAGCTGTTCTACCGGGGAAACTTCTCTCCGGAAGGGAGAAATCATCACCATCGTCATCACCAACGATCCTCTGATCAGGAGGGGGTCAATCTCCATCAACATATTCACCAGCACCATCTCCTCTCAAAACCCTAGTTCATCTCTTGTATCCAATCTTGTATCAAAACCACAAATTGCTACCTGTGGGTTGCTAGTAGTGTTGATTACTCCTTGTAGTTGATGCTAATTGGTTTATTTGGTGTAAGATCATATGTTCAGATCCTTAATGCATATTAAACTCCTCTGATCATGAACATGAATATGCTTTGTGAGTAGTTACGTTTGTTCCTGAGGACATGGGTGAAGTCTTGCTATCAGTAGTCATGTGAATTTGGTATTCGTTCGATATTTTGATGAGATGTATGTTGTCTCTCCTCTAGTGGTGTTATGTGAACGTCGACTACATGACACTTCACCATTATTTGGGCCTAGAGGAAGGCATAGGGAAGTAATAAGTAGATGATGGGTTGCTAGAGTGACAGAAGCTTAAACCCTAGTTTATGCGCTGCTTCGTAAGGGGATGATTGGATCCACTAGTTTCATGCTATGGTTAGGTTTACCTTAATACTTCTTTTGTAGTTGCGGATGCTTGCAATAGGGGTTAATCATAAGTGGGATGCTTTTCCAAGAAAGGTCAGTACCCAAGCACCGGTCCACCCACATATAAAATTATCAAAGTAACGAACGCGAATCATATGAGCGTGATGAAAAATAGCTTGACGATAATTCCCATGCGTCCTCGGGAGCGCTTTTCTCATCATAAGAAATTGTCCAGGCTTGTCCTTTGCTACAAAAAGGATTGGGCCACCTTGATGCACTTTATTTACTTTCATTGCTTGTTACCCGTTACAAACTATCTTATCACCAAACTATCTATTACATACAATTTCAGTGCTTGCAGAGAATACCTTACTAAAAACCGCTTGTCATTTCCTTCTGCTCCTCGTTGGGTTCGACACTCTTACTTATTGAAAGGACTACGATAGATCCCCTATACTTGTGGGTCATCAAGACTCTTCTCTGGCGCTGTTGCCGGGGAATGAAGCGCCTTTGGTGAGTGGAACTTGGTAAGGAAACATTTATATCGTGCGCTGAAATTTTTTGTCACTTGTTACTATGGAAACTAATCCTTTGAGGGGCTTGTTCGGGGCATCTTTGCCCCGACCAGTAGAGCAAAGAGTTGCTCCTCAACCTACTGAACCTATTGAAAATGTTTACTTTGAGATTCCTTCGTGTATGATAGAGAAACTGCTAGCTAATCCCTTTGCAGGAGATGGAACATTGCATCCCGATTTACACCTTATCTATGTGGATGAAGTTTGTGGATTATTTAAGCTTGCAAGTATTCCGATGATGTTGTTAAGAGGAAGGTCTTCCCTTTATCTTTGAAGGAGATGCATTGACATGGTATAGGCTATGTGATGATACGGGATCTTGGAACTATAAACGATTGAAGTTGGAATTTCACCAGAAGTTCTATCCTATGCATCTTGTTCATCGTGATCGTAATTATATATATAATTTTTGGCCTCGCAAAGGATAAAGCATCTCTCAAGCTTGGGGGAGGCTTAAGTCAATGTTATATTCATGCCCCAATCATGAGCTCTCAAGAGAAATGATTATTCAAATTTTTTATGCTCGGCTTTCTCTCAATGATCGCACCATGCTCGATACTTCCTGTGCTGGTTCTTATATGCTGAAGACTATAGAATTCAAATGGGATTTATTGGAAAGAATTAAACGCAACTCTGAATATTGGTGTTCCGACGATGGTAAGGAGTCAGGTATGCCTAAGTTTGATTGTGTTAAATCTTTTATGGATACCGATACTTTTCATGGATTTAGCGCTAAATATGGACTTGACTCTGAGATAGTAGCTTCTTTCTGTGAATCTTTTGCTACTCACGTTGATCTCCCTAAGGAGAAGTGGTTTAAATATAATCCTCCCGCTGAAGTAAAATTAGGTGCACCTATTACAGTTGAAGAAAAGACTATTACTTATAATGATCCTATTGTTCCTACTACTTATGTTGAGAAACCACCTTTCCTTGTTAGGATAAAGGATCATGCTAAAGCTTCAACTGTTGTTCGTAAGAGTAATACTAGAACATATACACCTCCTGAGCAAATTAAAGGTTAACCTAGTATTGCTATAGTTAAATATCTCTTGAACGATAATATAGATGGGCATGTTATTTACTACTGTGGGGAAGCTGCTAATATCGCTGAACCCGATGCTAAGATACATAGACCCGTTGTAGGCATGCCTATTTTTTCTGTTAAAATAAGAGATCATTGTTATCATGGCTTATGTGATATGGGTGCGAGTGCTAGTGCAATACCTTTTTCCTTATATGAAGAAATTATGCATGATATTGCACCCGCTGAGTTAGAAGAAATTGATGTTACAATTAAGCTTGTCAATAGAGATACTATTTCACCATTTGGGATTGTTAGAGATGTTGAAGTCTTGTGTGGGAAGGTTAAATATCCCGCTGATTTTCTTGTTCTTGGTTCCCCACAAGATAGCTTTTGTCCCATCATATTTGGTAGACCCTTCTTGAATACTGTCAATGCTAGGATTGATTGCAAAAAGGATGTTGTTACAATTGGCTTAGGGGATATGACACATGAATTTAATTTTGCTAAATTTCGTAGACAACCCCATGATAAAGAATTGCCTAGTATGGATGAAATTATTGGTCTTGCTTCTATTTCCTTGCCTCCTACTGATCCGTTAGAACAATATTTGCTAGACCATGAAAATGATATGTTTATGAATGAAAGAAGGAAAATAGATGAAGCATTCCTTAAACAGGGTCCTATTCTGAAACACAACTTACTTGTTGAAATCCTAGGGGATCCGCCTCCACCCAAGGGTGACCCCGTGTTTGAGCTTAAACCTTTACCTGATAATCTTAAATATGCTTATCTTGATGAAAAGAAGATATATCCTGTTATTATTAGTGCTAACCTTTCAGAGCAGGAAGAGGGAAAATTATTGAAAACTCTGAAGAAGCACTGTTCTTCTATTGGGTATACTCTGGATGATCTTAAGGGCATTAGTTCCACTCTATGCCAACACAAAATTAAATTGGACGAAGGTTCAAAACCAGTAAGAGATCCTCAACGACGTTTAAATCTTAAGATGAAAGAAGTGGTAAGAAAGGAGATACTAAAGCTCCTTGAGCCAGGTATAATTTATCCCGTTGCTGATAGTGATTGGGTAAGTCCTCTTCATTGTGTTCCTAAGAAGGGAGGTATTACTGTTGTTCCTAATGATAAAGATGAATTGATTCCGCAAATAATTATTACAGGTTATAGGATGGTAATTGATTTCCGTAAATTAAATAAAGCTACTAAGAAAGATCATTACCCTTTACCTTTTATTGATCAAATGCTATAAAGACTATCCAAACATACACATTTCTTCTTTCTAGATGGTTATTCTGGTTTCTCTCAAATACCTGTGTTAGCGGAGGATCAATCCAAAACTACTTTCACTTGCCCTTTTGGTACTTTTGCTTATAGATGTATGCCTTCTGGTTTATGTAGTGCACCTGCTACCTTTCAAAGATGCATGATGGCTATATTCTTTGACTTTTGTGAAAATATTTGTGAGGTATTCATGGATGATTTCTCCGTTTATGGATCCTCTTTTGATGATTGCTTGAGCAGCCTTGATCGAGTATTGCAGAGATGTGAAGACACTAGTCTCGTCTTGAATTGGGAAAAGTGCCACTTTATGGTTAATGAAGGCATTGTCTTGGGGCATAAGATTTCTTAAAGAGGTACTGAAGTTGATAAAGCTAAAGTTGGTGCTATTGAAAAGATGCCGTGTCCCAACGACACTAAAGGTATAAGAAGTTTCCTTGGTCATGCCGGCTTTTATAGGAGGTTCATTAAGGACTTTTCTAAAATCTCTAGGCCTCTGACTAATCTATTGCAAAAAGATATTCCTTTTGTTTTCGATGATGATTGTGTAGAAGCATTTGAAATATTTAAGAAAGCTTTGATCACTGCACCTATTGTTCAGCCACCTGATTGGAATTTATCCTTTAAAATTATGTGTGATGCTAGTGATTATGCTGTATGCTAGTAAAACTCTAGACACTGCCTAGAGAAATTATGCTACTACTGAAAAAGAATTCTTAGCAGTTATATTTGCATGTGATAAGTTCAGACCTTATATTTTTTTATTCTAAAGTAACTATTCACACTGATCATGCTGGTATTAAATATCTTATGGAAAAGAAAGATGCTAATCTTAGACTTATTAGATGGGTCCTCTTGCTCCAAGAATTTGATTTGCATATTATTGATAGAAAGGGAGCTGAGAACCCTGTGGCAGACAACTTGTCTAGGTTAGAGAATGTTCTTGATGACCCACTACCTATTGATGATAGCTTTCCTGATGAAATATTAGTGGACATTAATGCTTCTCGTACTGCTCCATGGTATGCTGATTATGCTAATTACATTGTTGCTAAATTTATACCACCTAGTTTCACATATCAGCAAAAGAAAAAGTTCTTTTATGATTTAAGACATTAATTCTGGGATGACCCACACCTTTATAAAGAAGGAGTAGATGGTGTTATTACACGTTGTGTACCTGAGCATGAACATGAATAGATCCTACACAAGTGTCACTCCGAACCGTATGGAGGATACCACGCTGGAGATAGAACTGCACATAAGGTATTGCAATCCGGTTTTTATTGGCCTACTCTCTTTATAGATTCCCGTAAGCTTGTCTTTGTCTTGTGATGAATGTCAAAGAATTGGTAATATTAGTAGACGTCAAGAAATGCCTATGAATTATTCTCTTGTTATTGAACCATTTGATGTTTGCGGCTTTGATTATATGGGACCTTTTCCTGCCTCTAATGGATATACACATATTTTAGTTGCTATTGATTACGTTACTAAGTGGGTAGAAGCTATTCCAACTTGTAGTGCTGATCATAACACCTCTATTAAGATGCTTAAAGAAGTTAATTTTCCGAGGTTTGGAGTCCCTAGATATTTAATGACTGATGGTGGTTCACACTTTATTCAGGGTGCTTTTCGTAAAATGCTTGCTAAGTATGATGTTAATCATAGAATTGCATCTCTTATCACCCGCAGTCTGGTGGTCAAGTAGAATTAAGCAATAGAGAGCTCAAATTAATTTTGCAAAAGACTGTTAATAGATCTAGAAATAATTGGTCCAAGAAACTTGATGACGCATTATGGGCCTATAGAAATGCATATAAAAATCCTATGGGTATGTCTCCGTATAAGATGGTTTATGGAAAAGCATGTCACTTACCTCTCGAACTTGAACATAAGGCATATTGGGCCCTTAAAGAGCTCAATTATGATTTCAAACTTGCTGGTGAGAAGAGGTTATTTGACATTAGCTCACTTGATGAATGGAGAACCCAAGCCTATAAGAATGCCAAACTGTTCAAAGAAAAAGTTAAAAGATGGCATGACAAAAGAATACAAAAGCGTGAGTTTAACGTAGGTGATTATGTGTTGCTATTCAACTCTCGTTTAAGATTTTTTGCAGGAAAACTTCTCTCTAAATGGGAAGGTCCTTACGTTATCAAGGAGGTCTATCGTTCCGGTGGCATAAAAATGAACAACTTCGAAGGCACAAATCCGAAGGTGGTGAACGGTCAAAGAATCAAACATTATATCTTAGGTAATCCTATAAATGTTGAAACTAATATTATTGAAACCGTAACCCCGGAGGAAAATACATAAGGGACACTTTCCAGAACGTTTTAGACTCCGAAAAGGAATAGGTATGTGGTACGGTAAGTAAACCGACTCCAAAACAGTTCCCATGGTAATTTTTCTCCGTTTTGGAATATTTAAGAATTTAGGATAGAAAGAAGTAGCCCGGGAAGTACACGAGGCCTCCACGAGGGCGAGGGCGCGCCCCCCTGTCTCGTGGGCACCTCGTGTGCTCTCCGGACTCCGTTTTCTTGCACGTTACTTCTTTTGGTCGGAAAAAATTCATTATATAATCTCCCGAAGGTTTTGACCACCGTATCATGCAAAAATCTTCTGTTTTCGTTTCGAGCTGTTTTCTGCCGCAGATTAGAGCAATATGTCGTCCCGGGATTCAGAGGGAGAAAGCTATGTGGCCGATTACCTTGCAGACGCTAAGGTCTACGGGGACTCGGATCATTGTGGCTGGACCACTGATGAAGAAGAAGACTATGAGCCTAAAAGAAAGGAGGAGATGAGCTCAGATGAAGATGAAGTCCCGTTACCTCAACCTGGGGACATGCATGTGGAGTTTAAAAATTCAAGCCTTCCTGATAGGGCAAACAAGCCCAAGATCAAGTTTATTCCTTTTCGTCTCTTGCAGGAAAACAAACAGGAACTATGTAAAAGGATTTTAAGCCTCGAGCAGGAGATCGATGATCTACGAGAGCAAAATTCCATTCTCAAGCGCAAATTAAGGAAGAAGCCTACATCATCAACAACTCCTTCTTCACCACCTCCGAGGACATAATCACATGGGTATGGGCACTCCCCTTGGCAACAGCCAAGCTTGGGGGAGGTGCCCCGGTATCGTATCACCACCACACTCCTATATTTACCATTTTATTTAGTTCGATCCCTTTGGTAATATCTAGATCTAGTAGAATAAAGTCCTGGTAAGAATTACTTTTGAGTTTTGCTTTGTGATCTCTTTATGTAATCAAGTCCCTGAGCTATATATAATAAAGATTAGTGTTGAGTCAAGGGCTTTGCTATCTTGCTATGATTTGAGAAAATAGAAAGAATAAAAAGAATAAATGAGTTCACATATAAAGAGTATGAGGCATAAAAGTTGTTGAGAGTTGACAAACATAGTTTTGGTCATCGTTGCAATTAATAGGAAGTAATAAGGAAAGAGGGGTTTTCACATATAAATATACTATCTTGGACATCTTTTGTAATTGTGAGCACTCATTAAGTATGACATGCTAAAGAGTTGATGTTGGACAAGGAAGACAATGTAATGGGTTATGTTTTCTCACATCTTAGTTAAAGTATATTGTCATGGATCATTCAAACATGTTGAGCTTGCCTTTCCCCCTCATGCTAGCCAAATTCCTTGCACCCACTTTTGCAATTGCTTCAATGACTGAGATTATAGTTTGTTAGTTCTCAATGAAGTTTCTGAACGATACTTGACACTGTGAATAGATTGTTACTTGAGTATAAGAAATCATATGACTAAATCTATATATGTTGCTGTTATAAGAATGATCATGATGCCCTCAAGTCCGTATTTTATTTTTATCGACACCTCTATCTCTAAACATGTGGACATATTTTTCGATATCGGCTTCCGCTTGAGGACAAGCGAGGTCTAAGCTTGGGGGAGTTGATATGTCCATCTTGCATCATGCTTTTATATCGATATTTATTGCATTATGAGTTGTTATTACACATTATGTCACAATACTTATGGCTATTCTCTCTTATTTTACAAGGTTTATCATGAAGAGGGAGAATGCCGGCAGCTGGGATTCTGGTTGGAAAAGGAGCAAATATTGGAAACCTATTCTGCACAGCTCCAAAAGTCTTGAAACTCCACGAAAGTCATTTTTGGAAATAATAAGAATCATTGAGCGAAAGAAGTACCAGAGGGGGCCCACACCCTGGCCACGAGGGTGGGAGGCGCGCCCCCTGAGGGAGTCCTGGATTAGGGGGTCCTCGGATAGCCAGACTATATACTTTGGCGGGACTGTTGGACTATGAAGATACAAGATTAAAGACTTCGTCCCGTGTCCGGGTGGGACTCTCCTTTGCATGGAAGGCAAGCTCGGCAATTCGGATATGTAGATCTCCTTCTCTGTAACCGACTCTGTGTAACCCTAGCCCCCTCCTGTGTCTATATAAACCGGAGGGTTTAGTCCGTAGGACAATAACAATCATAATCATAGGCTAGCTTCTAGGGTTTAGCCTCTACGATCTCGTGGTAGATCAAGTCTTGTAATACTCATATAATCAAGATCAATCAAGCAGGAAGTAGGGTATTACCTCCATCGAAAGGGCCTGAACCTGGGTAAACATTGTGTCCCCCGCCTCCTGTTACCATTGGCCTTAGACGCACAGTTCGGGACCCCCTACCCGAGATCCGCCGGTTTTGACACCGACATTGGTGCTTTCATTGAGAGTTCCACTGTGTTGTCACGATAAGGCTTGTTGGCTCCTTCAATCATCTGCAACGATGCGATCCAGGGTGAGGTTTTCCTCCCCGGATAGATCTTCTTATTCGGTGGCTTCGTACTGCAGGCCAACTCGCTTGGCCGTCTGGAGCAGATCGATAGCTACGCCGTGGCCATCAGGTCAGGTTTGGAATCTTGAACTATACTGCCCACATCCGCGGAGACTTGATCTTCGATGGATTCGAGCCCATGGCAGGTGCACCGAACAGTCATGATGAGCATGACTTAGATCTTCCATCTTACGGTGTTCAGGAGATCACACCTGCGGTTGCCCCGGATCTTAATCCGGAGCAGATCGTGCCATCCGAGGACGGGTGGATGGACCCCACCACGGAGGCCGCACACTCATCGGTGGTAGAGCCGAACACAGACTTCGCCTCTAATGTGGTCTGCGTCATCGGACCCTTGGATTCGTCTCCGGCTATAGGTTCCGAACCGCGCACATCCGCGCCTGTCGAACCTGACTGGGCACCGATCATGGAGTTTACCTCCGAAGATATCTTCCAGCACTCACCTTGGATGACGTGCTAAATTCATTAAGGTCTCTCTCCCTGTCAAGAGACTCTTGGCCAAACTATGTCCGGCTTGAGTGGGAAGCGGACGATGAAGAAATTCGTTCCCCACCCACCACCCACTTAATAGCCACTGTCGACGATTTAACCAACACGCTTGACTTCGACTCCGAAGACATCGACGGTATGGACGACGATGCCGAAGAAGAACAGGAACCACCGCCCACAGGGCGCAGGACAGCCACCTCATCATATGAAATATATATGGTGGACCCACCCAAAGAAAGCAATGGTGATGAGGAAACAGAGGATAACCCCCCGAAGAAGAAATCTAAGCATCGACGTCAGCGACGCCGCTCTAAATCCCGCCATAGCAAAAATAGTGATACCGGTACAGGAGACAATAACACTCCGGATAATGCCGAAGACGAAAACAATCCCTCCCAGCCAGACTTCGAGCAGGCCAAATGGGAGGATGGGCAAGCTAGCCCCGATGAACAGGCAATGGATGGAGACTTGGAGGACGACAATTACATGCCCCTCTCCGAGGACGAGGTGAGCCTCGGCAACAACGAATTCATCGTGCCCGAGGATCCCGTCGAGCAGGAGCGCTTCAAGCGCCGGCTTATAGGCACTGCAAAAAGCCTGAAGTAAAAGTAGCAGCAGCTTCAAGCTGATCAAGATCTGCTAATTGATAAATGGACTAAGGTCCTGGCAGCCGAGGAATATGGACTCGAGCGCCCAACCAAAAGTTACCCAAAGCGCAAGTTGTTACCCCAATTTGAGGAGGAGGCACTAGAGCCTACACTACCAGCGCAGGATGTGGCTGACCGGCCACCACGTGGCCGGGACAAAGCATATCAGCTCGATCACCAGCCCGCACCCCGTCGCCAGTCAAACAAAAACACGAAGGCCCAGGGCTACATGCAGGACCTGCGAGATGTGTTGGAAAACAAAGCAGGGCAGTCAAGATCGATCTACGGATCACGGGAGAGCGCCCCAACACGTGTCGACGATCACCACGCCGGATACACCAAATATAAATCCGGTCGGGCCGAATACAACCGACCAGACTCACTTGAACTGCGTCGTGATATAGCCCGGCATAGAGGCGCCGCACACCCACTATGCTTCACTGATGAAGTAATGGACCATGAGTTCCCAGAAGGGTTTAAGCCCGTGAACATCGAATTGTACGATGGGACAACAGATCCCGCAGTATGGATTGAAGACTTCCTTCTCCACATTCACATGGCCCGCGGCGATGATCTACATGCCATCAAGTACCTCCCACTAAAACTCAAGGGACCGGCTCAGCATTGGCTGAACAGTTTGCTGGCAAACTCCATTGGAAGTTGGGATAACCTGGAAGACGCGTTTCTGGATAACTTCCAGGGCACCTATGTGTGACCTCCGGATGCTGACGATTTAAGTCACATTACCCAACAGCCCGGAGAGTCAGCCAGGAAATTCCGGACTCGGTTCCTAACTAAAAAGAACCAAATTGTCGATTGTCCGGATGCCGAAGCCCTAGCGGCCTTTAAGCATAACATCCGCGACGAGTGGCTTGCCCGACACCTCGGCCAAGAGAAGCCGAAGTCCATGGCAGCCCTCACGACACTCATGACTCACTTCTGTGTGGGCGAGGATAGCTGGTTGGCTCGTAGCAACAACACATCAAGAAATCCTGGCACCTCAGATGCCAGAGATAGCAACGGCAAGCCCCGACGCAACAGACACAAGCATCGCAACAATGGCGATAACAGCGAAGACACGGCCGTCAATGCCGGATTCAGTGGCTCTAAGTCCGGTCAGCGGAAGAAGCCATTCAAAAGAAACAATCCGGGCCCGTCCAGTCTGGACCGCATACTCGATCGCTCGTGTCAAATTCACGATACCCCTGATAAACCAGCCAACCACACCAACAGAGAATGATGGGTGTTCCAACAGGCCGTCAAGTTGAATGCCGAAAACAAGGAAAAGGGGCCGCATAGTGATGACGACGAGGGTCCCCGGCTGCCGAACACAGGAGGACAGAAGAAATTTCCTTCCCAAGTGAAAACGGTAAACATGATATACGCCACCCATATACCTAAGCGGGAGCGGAAGCGCACACTAAGGGACGTCTACGCGATGGAGCCAGTCGCCCCAAAGTTTAATCCATGGTCTTCTTGTCCGATCACTTTCGATCGCAGGGACCATCCTACCAGTATCCATCATGGCGGTTCGGCCGCATTGGTCCTTGACCCTATCATTGACGGATTCCACCTAACACGAGTCCTCATGGGCCGGTGGCGGCAACTGAACCTGCTCTATCGGTCTGATCATAAAATGGGCATCGATCCCTCCAGGATCAAACCCACCAAAACCACCTTTAAAGTGTCATACCAGGTGTAGAGGCTCACTGCACGGGCTATATCACTCTAGAAGTAGTCTTCAGATCTCCGTACAACTTCCGAAGCAAAGAGTTAATATTCGATATCGTCCCCTTCCGCAGTGGCTATCACGCACTGCTCGGACGAACCGCATTTGCCAGATTCAATGTGGTACCGCATTATGCATTCCTCAAAGTCAAGATGCCAGGTCCTCGCGGGGTTATAACAGTCAATGGAAACACAGAGCGCTCCCTCTATACAGAGGATCACACTGTGGCCCTCATGGCAATCTGAGTAGCCTTCTTAGGCAGACCTCCGATTCGGCCATAAAGCCCGGGACTCTGCTAAGCGAGTCCGAGTACTCCATAGCAGGATCGATCGGCATATCCTGAGCTTCGCCTAACAATTCGGCCTCCGTCCTAGTCGATCAAGTAGCGAAATTAAATTGCAGCGTGTACATAATTACGCACTTAAAATACCATGGGCACAGGCGGAGGCACAACTACAATACGGTCCACAATGCGGCTCAACCGCCCAGGACCCGTATACCTTCACCCTTTTCTTTCTTTCAGGTTCCTATTTTCTGAAGGCTCTTCCGATAACCTGATTATTGGACCCATCATGGGACGGAAACGCCAAGGAGGCAAGAAGCTTTGACGTACAAGGGAATTACCAGGTGGTCTCCGATAACGATCGCTATGCCTGTTTTACATACCCGCACGCAGCTCGCTCTTGGCTAGGACATGTCAAATAGTCCTATTTTTCTTATTGCACTACTCGCATACATACACCTTGACGTACTATTCAAATAACAATGGAAAATAATGTACAACGTCAGCTTATTATTACATTTCTTTATTTCTTTCCTTGGTTGTTTATTTATTAAAATTTGCACATGTACATTTTGGTACGATCAGTCCGCCAGGGGCTTCAGTGTACCCCATAACACGGCAAGAAAAGTCCGAACACTTTCGACAGTGCGGCACCCCGAACTTATAGCATTATATGCATCAACTCCGAATCATGTCTTGGGTCAATAGTTGGGTTTGCCCGGCTCCCATGTTTTGGTGCCTTACGTTCCGCTATATCGGCTAAGGTAGCATAGGGAGAACTACTGCGATTGTGTCCCGGTTCTTCCGGACGAGCACCTCGATGAAAGCCGAAACTGACTCATCATGATGCGGCGAGAGCTGGTCGTTGTTCGAGAGGTCTCAAATCCTTAAAGATTTTTTCCGCTTTGGGCGAGGAATCGGCCTTGCCCGATTTAGGTGTGTATAGCGCCCCAAGTTTGGCCCTCCGAATACTAGGGGCTTCGCCAAAATTTAAAATTGTAGACTTCTATGGCTAAGTGAGACTGATAAAGCTATATAGTCTGATTGTCTTGTTCGCTGCGCTAAACACCTCCTTAAAGGACCAAAAATTTGGATAAAGAGTGTTTAGATTTATCCCGAACACCCCGGTACTAGTTACATGGGGGCAGAAGCCGACGACTGGCCAACTCTCAGATATTATAAACGGCCGCACAGAAGCTAAATTTTAAATCAACAAGCATTATATGGCGCAAATGAACTTGTTTTCATATTACAGGATCAAATGAGTACATTTATTCAAATATTACATCCTTAGCACATTCCTCCGCCACGAGGCGGGCGCCCTTCAGGACACTGCCATAATATTTCTCGGGGTGGCGGTGCTCCTTGCCCTTCGGTGGCCCCTCAGTCACCAGCTTCTCGGCGTCCATCTTCGCCCAGTGCACTTTTGCGCAGGCGAAGGCCCTACGCGCACCTTCAATGCAGACTGACTGCTTTATGACTTTGAGCCACGGGCAGGCAGACACAAGCCGCTTCACCAGGCCGAAGTAGCTGCTGGGCAGGGCTCGGCTGGCCATATCCAGACTATGAGGTCCTTCATGGCCAGTTCAGCCGCCTTGTGAAGTTCGACCAGTTGCTTCAGCTGGTCGCTCAAGGTCATCGGATGTTCATCCCCAATATACTGGGACCAGAACAACTTCTCCGTCGAGCTCCCTTCTTCAGCTTGATAGAACTCTGCGACATCAGATATGCTGCGCGGCAGATCTGCGAATGCTCCTGGAGAGCTCCAAATTCGGGTAAATAAAAACAAAGTCTCCTTCACATGCTTGCTTTGCATATTGAATGCCTTACCCGCCGCAATCTTCTTGGCCGCCTCAATCTCCTGGAGGGGCTTTTGGGCTTCGGCCTTGGCGTCTCGTGCGCTTTGGAGGGCCTTCGCAAGCTCAGACTCTTGCGTCTTAGAGTCACGCTCCAAGGACTCATATTTTTTGACAAAATCCTGGAGCTCTTGCTGGACCTCGCCCACTCGGGCCTCTTGCTTCTCGCGCTCGGCGCGCTCCTTGGCCGCTTTGTCGTCGGCCTCAGTCAGTGTTGGGGATACACATAAGTCATAACAGGTAGGCCCACGAAGGGTCGAAATATCATAAAGCATGGGGTCCACACAACACGTGGGTCCAGATAAATTTCATATAGACATACTATCCACTCGGACAAGCAGCATACTATCCACTCGACCAAACAGTATACCATCCACTCGGATGACACTTCACCACTCGACCACATGACTCACTTGGATATATGAAGACCAGCAGGCAACAAAGCAGTCGGCATCATTATCATGGTGAGGGCTTGGTAGTGGGCTGACATTATGGCATTCATGCCCCACTTTGTAACATAGGAGGTGAGGAGGTGGCGCACTCTATATAAACCACCCCCACCACTAGACTTGGGGGGCTTTTTTCTTCCACCTCTCTCTCTTTTCACCATGAGTCTCAGGACTTAGCTCAGGCATGGGGATCCGTTCCTCTCTCTCACACACACATTGTAATCTCCGGATATATACTCAGATAAAACAAAGCCTCTCCGGAGCACGAGACGTAGGGTATTTATATCCACCGTGAGAGGCCTGAACTCGCTAAAACTACCGTGTCACCTATTTGCATCTTGATAGATCATGCTCCTTTACCCTACCCCTTTCTATTGTCGGAATCATTCCCACGGCAGTTGGTGCCCGCCGTGGGGCATGGCATCTATCAATCCATGATGCGGATTGTTTGTATCCATTATTACATCTATTTCCTATTTTACTTGTGATGCCTCTTGCCTTTGCCAAGAATAGGATCATCTTCGGCCTCGTATGCGAACTCCGTGGCCGCTATTCCATGCATGGTTTCCACATGTGCGGATGAAGGGGCGAGGAGATCAGCCCCGTCGACTCCTGGAGCGGTGAAATGCTCTAAGCGCCGCAACACCATGCACGCTTGCCGCCCAGCGCTGTCGCTGGCCCAGCGCCGCGCTCGCCCGCCCCGCGACACACTCGCTGGCCCCGTGCCACGCTTGCCGCCCCATGACGCGCTCGCAGGTCCTCGCTTACATCGCCGACAGCGCACGCTACCCAGCCACCTGCGTCTCCTTCGTCAGCATCATCTACATCAAAAGCCCAGCCGTGGTTCACTCGGCCGATTGACCTTTTCACTCGGCCGGCTAACAAACTGCTCCGCTCGGCCAACCCGTCCGGAGATGATTTCTGCACTCTGGACAATTAACGTGTAAGTTACTCGGATGGTTAGCTTCAGCAAGAAGCCGCCAGCGCCGTCCGCCTGTCGTCGTCCCGGGCTTCGTTTGTGATGCCGTCGTCAAGCCTCCACGCATGGCCACCGGCGCCGTCTGCCAGCCGTCGTCTCAGGCTTCGTCTGCAATGTCATCAATGAACCCCCACATACAGCTCCTCCTCCCCAAGCATCAACTGCTCAGCAGCAGCTCCCGTACCGGTGAGCACAAGCCTGACCTGGCGCCGTCCCATTCGTGCCGCCGCTCCTCCCTTCGGCCTTGGTGCTTGGCCATGGGCTGACGGTGCTCGTCACTCTACGCTTCAACGACGACAAACTCAGGGGAACAATCTTATCCTGTCCCGTCATTTTACAATTCATTACTCAAATTATTCGACAATAGCTTAACAGTCCCATTCTTGTTCGAACCCAGGTTCAGTCGTACGGGACTAAAGCTCCGCTTGGCACAGTTCGCGCGCATGCTCGGGCGAATTTACTCGGATGGTTAACTGACCGATGCGACACAGGATATTCACACTAACGACATTCGCTCCGGTCAACATCCGCTCGGACGTTCCGCTCGCACTCGGCCGCCCGCACGTCGTCGTCACCTGGATGCCCGTGACTTCATCAACCTGTCTGATTCGGCCGCATCGTGAATCACCACTCGGCTAGACGTGTCCTCTTCACTCGCTGCCCCTCGCGTTGCCGCCCAGTTGGGCACATCTTCATCAATTTGCCAGACTCGGATGCCCCGCACATCGTCACTCCGCTGCACGCGTCTACATCATCCGGACGTCCGCGCGTCGTCATTCCGCGGGAAGCGTCTACTTCATCGGACGCCCCGAGCGGCGCCAATCCGCGGCACACGTCTACATCATCTGGACGCTACGCGCGTCGCTACTCTACGGGACGCGTCCACGTTACTCGGACACCCCTCTTGTCGTCACTCCACGGCACACATTTCTACTTCACCGGGACGCCCCGCGCATCATCACTGCACGGCACGCATCTACATCATCCGGACGCTTCGCGCGTCACCACTCTGCGGGACGCGTCTATGTCACTCGGACGCCCCGCATCGGTTGGTCACCTCATCACCACTCGGCCGCTTCGCGCGTCGCCTCTCGGTTGGTCACCTCATCACCACTCAGCCGCCCCGCGCGTCGTCATCGGTTGGTCACCTCATAACCACTCGGCCGCTCCAGGCGTCGCCAATCGGTTGGTCACCTCATCACCACTCGGTCACCCCGCGACACAGTTTTGACAATCTCATAAATGATTGTTATTCTTTTTTATATGCTCTAAATCCCCCAGTGGGTGACTTAGTTGCGAATCCGTCTCGCCTAAGTTTCAAAAAATCATGCCGAGTGGAGAGCAACCCTCCCACTCGGGGGCTTAGCTGTAGTCCAGTACTCGCCTAAGTTTCAAAAAATCCTGCAGAGTGGAGAGCAACCCTCCCACTCGGGGCTTAGCTGCAGTCCAGTACTCGCCTAAGTTTCAAAAAATCCTACCAAGTGGAGAGCAACCCTCCCACTCGAGGGCTTAGATGCAGTCCAGTACTCGCCTAAGTTTCAAAAAAATCCTACCGAGTGGAGAGCAACCCTCCCACTCGGGGGCTTAGCTACAGTCCAGTACTCGCCTAAGTTTCAAAAAAATCCTGCTGAGTGGAGAGCAACCCTCCCACTCAGGGGCTTAGATGCAGTCGATGCTAGCCTAAGTTTCAAAAAATCCTACCGAGTGGAGAGCAACCCTCCCACTCGGGGCTTAGCTGCAGTCCAAGACTACTAAGTTTCAAAAAATCCTGCCGAGTGGAGAGCAACACTCCCACTCGGGGGCTTAGCTGCAGTCCAGTACTCGCCTAAGTTTCAAAAAATCCTACCGAGTGGAGAGCAACCCTCCCACTCGGGGTGAGGGAGTCCTGGATTAGGGGGTGTCCGGATAGCCGAACTATCACCATTGGCCGGACTCCTGGACTATGAAGATACAAGATTGAAGACTTCGTCCCGTGTCCGGATGGGACTTTCCTTGGCGTGGAAGGCAAGCTTGGCAACCATTGTAACCGAATCTGTGTAACCCTAACCCTATCCGGTGTCTATATAAACCGGAGGGTTTTAGTCCGTAGGACGAACAACAATCATACCATAGGCTAGCTTCTAGGGTTTAGCCTCCTTGATCTTGTGGTAGATCTACTCTTGTACTACCCATATCATCAATATTAATCAAGCAGGAGTAGGGTTTTACCTCCATCGAGAGGGCCCGAACCTGGGTAAAAACACCGTGTCCCTAGTCTCCTGTTACCATCCGCCTAGACGCACAGTTCGGGACCTCCAACCCGACATCCGCCGGTTTTGACACCGACATTGGTGCTTTCATTGAGAGTTCCTCTGTGTCGTCACCCTTAGGCCCGATGGCTCCTTCGATCATCAACAACGACGCGGTCCAGGGTGAGACTTTTCTCCCCAGACAGATCTTCAGATTCGGGCGGCTTCGCTGCGGGCAATTAAGCAGCCATCTGGAGCAGATCGAAAGCTATGCCATTGGCCAACAGGTCAGATTTGGGAGTTTGAACTACACGGCCGACATCCGCGGAGACTTGATCTTTGACGGAATCGAGCCACAGCCAAGCGCGCCGCACTGTCTCGATGGGCATGATCTAGCTCTGCCGCCCGAGCGATTGCCACAGGGGCGCACGAGTCCGCTCCGACCCTTAGCTCGGGCCGACTCCCCGATCGAGGACGAGTGGTTGGACACCGCCTCGGGGGCTACGATCTCTACGGCGATTGAGCCGAACTCCATCCCTGTCCTTTGCGGAGACCGTGACTCCAAGGTGTCGGACTCCTCTCCGGACTCCTAACCCTCCACGCCCCTGACAATCGAATCCGATTGGGCGCCGGTCATGGAGTTCACTGCCGCGGACATCTTTCAGTACTCACCCTTTGGCGACATCCTGAATTCACTAAAGTCTCTCTCTTTATCAGGAGAGCACTGGCCGGACTATGGTCAGGAAGGTTGGGATGCGGACGACGAAGAAATTCAACGCCCACCCACCACCCACTTTGTAGCCACCATCGAAAGCTTAAACGACGTGCTCGATTTCGACTTCGAAGACATCGACGGTATGGACGACGATGTAGGAGACAACCATGAACCATCACCTATAGGATACTGGACAGCCACCTCATCCCACGAGGTATACATGGTGGATACACCTAAAGGAAGTGACAACGAGGAACAACGGGACACTACGAGGGATCAGGGTGGACACGGTACGGGCCGGTCCGGTCCCGGTCCGAGCCGTTGTTTGGACCGGCCGTCGGCGGTCCGGTCCGGACCGGACCGAGCATTGCAGCGGTCTGGATTTCAGGGACCGGACCAGCAGACGTGAAGCTCGGTGCGGACCGACGGTCCTCACGGTCCCGGTGATGTCGAGTCACTGCCATGTGGGTCCAGGATGTCGGAGAGGTGGTCAGAGATGAAGCACGGTGGCCGGAGCAGGAGAAGACGCACCTTTTCTTTGGGCGAGGAAGAGGCACGGGGTGAGAGGGAGGCGCTGGCCAGCGGAGGAGAGGGGAGAGGCCGCCGAGGGAGCAGCGGCGTAACACGTGAGGGATAGGGAGGCGAGGGAGAGGCGGTAGCGGCCCGTGCAGGTGAGAGAGAGGCGCGAGGGAGAGGGTGGTGTTGTGGCGAGGTGGAAGGCGTGCGTGAGAGCAGGGCGGCGGGTAGAGGGCGTGTCGTGGAAAGTGTGTTAGCCATGAACCTGCGCACGTTTATTACTTAGCAACTTTCTTGGTTGCATGCAAGCAATCTATCACGTGCATGAGCCCACGAATATTCGTCTACACCTATGCCGTGATGAGTGGGTCAAATTGGACGTGGAGTTAATTGTGGGATGGCTCCGTGATTCTCGGATCGAACCTGTTTCTCTCATTAGTCGCGAATAAAAGGAAAGAGCAGCATGGAGTTAGTCGTGGGATTGACTCGACCGTGCTGGGATAACTACCTTTTACGGAACGAGCATGCAAAATCAGGGGAGAACCGGTTCAAGAATCTCAGCAGGCGATTATTTCCATAGATGTAGCGACAAATTATGGCGGGATAAGCGCCCGTGATTATGGGATATCCTTATTTTCTCTCGGTCTTCTTCGGTCCGACCGAAGCGGACCGAACTTTAACGGACCGGACCAAACATTTTTCGGTCCATATTTTGCAGGCCCAGACCGGCTATTTTTTGAGCGGGCCAGGACCGAGCTGGGCAAGACCGGCGGGCCACGGCGGGCCAAAAGCCCGCTCGTGTCGTCCCACCCTGAACGAGGATAAATCCCTCGGCGATCAAACGGCAACGTAAACGCCGCACCAAGTCCCGCCTCGACAAAGACGGCAGCCACACAGACCCAGCCATAGAGCAGGGCGAATCGATGGACGACGAACATGACATCGAGCAACCGTCCGAACATGCTATCAAGCAACCGTCCGAACAGGACAACTTGGATAAACAAACCATCCCCGGCGAAGATAACAGTCCGGACGATTTCACGCCGGACAAATTGTTGGAGCAGAAGAACCTCCACAAAGGCTGCGCCCGCTGCGTGCAACTGAAAAAGTAAGCGGAAGCTCAAAACAGCGGAAGATGCACTCAGAATCAGATGGAGCAAAGTACTCAATACCGCAGACAAATACGGCGACAGTTGCCGAACAAAGAGCTACCCAAAGAGAAAACTACTGCCCGAATTCGATGAGGAGGCCGTAGAGCCCCCACAATCAAAAAACAAGGAGTGGCAAATGGCGCCGCACACAAGCCGGTACGCGATCCGCATAAGGATTCGCATCAAAATGATGGCCTAGTTAGGCCCGTCTATGGGCCAAGAAAGCAAGCTCTTCAAAGCAATGCAACACGCCAAATATCCGAACATCACGGCACGCCCAAATATAGGGGTGCCGCACACCCCCTGTGTTTCACCGATGAGTTGCTGGATCACGAATTCCCAGCGGGATTCAAACCCGTAAACATAGAGGCATACGATGGAACAACAGACCCTGGAGTCTGGATTGAGGATTACATCCTCCACATACACATGGCTAGAAGAGATGATCTCCACTCCATAAAATACTTACCCCTCAAGCTCAAAGGGCCAGCCCGACATTGGCTCAAAAGCCTCCCTGAAAATACCATTGGAAGTTGGGAAGAGCTCGAGGACGCTTTTCGGGCAAATTTTCAAGGGACTTATGTCCGTCCTCCGGATGCGAGACGATTTAAGTCATATAACTCAACAACCCGGAGAGTCAGCCATAAATTCTGGAACAGGTTCCTCACCAAAAGAACCAAATAGTCGACTGTCCGGACACGAAGCCTTAGCAGCTTTCAAACACAACGTCCGAGACGAATGGCTCGCCGGACACCTCGGCCGGGAGAAGCCGAGAACAATGGCTGCATTAACAAGCCTCATGACCCGCTTTTGCTGGAGAGGATAGTTGGCTAGCAAGATGCGTAACCAGCGACCCAAGTACATCCAAGTCGGGGATGGAAATGGAAAACCACGGCGCAGCAAGGACCAACGCCGGACAAAGGGAAACAGCCGAAGAGCACGACGATGGCCGGATTCGTAAGCTCCGGCAGAATCATAAGAAAATGTCCCTCAAGGACAACAGCGACGAGCTATCCAACCTAAACAAAATCTTAGACAAAATATGCCAAATCCACAGTACTCCCGGGAAGCCTGCAAACCATACCCACAGAGATTGTTGGGTCTTCAAGTAGTCAAACAAACTCAATGCGAACACAAGGGGCTCGACACACCAAGCGAGGATGATGACGAACCCCACAAGTAGAAACCTTTGGAAAACAAAAGAATTTCCCACAAACAGTCAAAAGCAGTGAACTCACTTCCAAGTGACAAAGGGAAAAACAGTGGCGCCCATAGAAACCACAGCCATACGGTCTATCCCAGCGAGAGTCCCAACGATGGTTGTCAAAACCAATCACCTTCGATCATCGAGGACTATTCGGAAGTATCCGGAACGTAGGATGGACTGCCTTGATATTAGATCCCATAATCGACGGACTCCAATTTACTCAAGTCCTAATGGACGGAGGTAGCGATCTAAACCTGCTATATCAGGATACAATCCGCAAAATGGGGATAGACCCAACCGAAATTCGCCGTAGCAACACCTCCTTCCAAGGGGTCATGCCAGGCCTATATGCCCGTTGTACGGGCTCCCTACTGCTAGAAGTTGTGTTCGGGTCATCCGACAACTTCCGCCGCGAAAAGTTAACCTTCCACATCGCCCCATTCGAAAGCAGCTATCAAGCACTACTGGGACGTGAAGCTTTCGCCCGCTTTAACGCGATTCCGCATTATGCATCTCTTACACTTAAAATGCCCGGTCCACGCGGCATCATCTCATTAAAAGGGAGTACAAAGTGTTACTTGAGCACGGAAGAACGTGAGACTGCATTGACAGCCCCACACTAATCCGGCTCCGCTAATCAAAGCACCTGAATAGGTCATTCGAACCCCGGACACGACTAGACGAGTCCGGCGTAATCATATAAAGGCCTACTAGCGGCATACCCCCGTACAAGGGGCTGCACGCATGTACAACAGGAGATAATAAAGCTCAATTTTGTTCACTTTTTTGAACCGTACTCTGTTTATTTAATATAAAGTACATTTTTTTGCAGGATCCTTTTTTCTTTTCAACTAAGTTCCTCGCTTTTACAGATGAACAACGTGTTACACCCGTCCAGGATACGACACAACGGAGACACAGGCGCAGACGTGCAGTAGGGACCCGTTGCAAGGATTCTTTTCAGATTAAGACCCTGCGTAAACCTTTTTTTTACTCTCTTGTTGATACACATCCCCGGTTTCTTGCTATAACCGAGGAGGAGGCTGGTGTTTTGGCATCGGCCGCACTGCAAATTTCTGCACATACCGACACTCGGGGCTTAGGGCATTATTCTCGCCCGTTTTCATAAAGGCCGAATACCTTAGGGAGTGTTCGGCGTCTCGAGTTAGGCCTTATATGCATCAGCTCCGAATCATGTCTTTGGTCAAATGTTGGGTTTGCCCGGCTCCCATGTTTTGGTACCTTACGTTCCGTTATATCGGCTAAGGTAGCGCTGGGAGAACCACTGCGATTGTGCCCCGGTTGAGCTGGGTTGAGCACCTCAGTGGAGAAAGCTAAAACTGATTGTCATGATATAGCGTGAGACTGGTCACCCACTCGATGACCCAGCGGAATGTTTAGAATTCCCCCGCATTGACGAAGGACCGTTTCCCGGTCAGGCACATATGCGCCCCGAATTCGGGAGAGCGCGGTGCCCCTAGGGGCTATATAGTAGCCCCACCATCGAACTCCTATGGCTAAGTGAAAGTGATAAAGCATTATAGTCCGGTTTCCTAGTTTGCTACGCTATCACCTCCTTCACAGGACCAAGACGTTGGATTAAGTGTGAAAATCGCCTTTTGCAAACACCCCCGCACTATGTGCATGGGGGCTGAAGTCAAGACTGCCATCTTTCGGGTTATATACACATATACATCAACGGCCGCCTGAGGCGTTTTAATACTTGAACGCACAATTATAAAAAGCTCTTATATTGAAGCGTTGTTTTCACAAATCATACATGTCATTTAAACATAATATCCTTCGAACCTTTGCGTCTCTATTAAGCAGCGCCTGCAGGACTTCCTCAAAATAGTGCTCGGCAGGTACTCGGCTTCTATCCGAATCTTGGGATGCAACGTCGGTGGCCTTCATCTCCTCCCATTATGTCTTGACACGGGCAAGAGCCATCCGCGCTCCCTCTATGCATGCTGACCGCTTCATTGCATCGATATGCGGCACCGCACCAAGGAACTGTTGCACCAAGCCAAAATAACTCTTCAGCTTGAGGCTTTTCGGCCACAAATTAGTCACGACAGCCTTCATGGCAAGTCCGGACAACCTATCCAGCTCAGCCCATTCGGCCAAACGATCGGTTAACGAAAGTGGACGATCCGGACTATGGAACTGCGACCAAAAAAGCTCTTCCATTCCGTGATCCTTTTGACCTTGGAAGTGTTCGGCCGCGTCTGCGGCACTCGCCGCCAAGTACAGATAAGCATCCTCCGCACCCCACAGCCGGTCCAATTGAGCGTGCCAGGATCCGTGAATCTCCTCCAGCGAAAGGGCTTTCCAGCCGCCAATATCTTGACTGGCCGTAGCTCCTCCTTCATAGCTCTCATCGCAGAGCGAAGTATCCTTAACCTCGGTGGTGGCCTTTTCAGGTCCTCTTGTTTCGCTCGATCTTCTTTTTCAAGAAGATCGCAGCGATCGATAGCATTCTTCAATTTCACGGCCATCACGGCCATTTCTTTCTTCTTGGCGGTGAGCAGCTGTTGTTAAACTTCAAGCTCTGCGGCCGCCTTTAAGGCAGCCGCATCACTTTTTCTGGCTTGCTCCTTGGTCCGGGCGAGCTCCGCCTGAAGGCTCTCCATAGCAGCGGCACCATCTGCATTAAGCATACATGTTGTAAGGCGCGGGTGTCAAGCTCCCTTACCAGGTGTCCGCGGAGAAGTCGCATACCTTGTGACTCGTCAAGCCGCTTATTAACAAGCGCGATGTCCGCATCCGCCATATCAAGTTGCCGCTTCAGTTCGGCAAATTCATCAGCCCGGCTAGCCGGACGCCGCCACCTACATAGGAAGAGCGCATATTATACCTGGGGTTATGATACTCGGCGCGCCGTCATTTTCGACACCGCACCAAGTCTCAGGGGCTACTATCTATACAAGGCGCATTCTATATGCAAAACTGTCAGAAGGTGCATCATTTTGCGTACCTCAAAACCCGTCAGTAAACTTACAACGGCTTCATGCAATCCGCTGTCAGTGGATGAAATCCTTTCAATCACCGTACCCATTAACGTACGGTGATCTTCTGAGATAGATGCTCGCCCGAGCAGATCCTTTAGCTCCTCCGACCGTACACCCGTTGGTGCCGGACTCGTCGGATGGCCTTTTTCAAAGGCCAGACACGGAGGGCTTTGAGGGGACATATGGCTGCCTTCTGGCCCCGCCGGATTCGGAGAAGCCCTCCGCGACGACACCTCAGGGTCGCCCGCCTCGCATGACGGTACGGCAGGCGGAGGCGTTTCGCTCTCCATCATCTCCGGATCAAGATCCCCTGAAGACGAGCTCTGCTGTGAAGGGCTGAGATCCGAACTACAAGGTAAAACTTTCGGTTACCTTCAGAAATAACACAGGGATGTCTTTTATTTTATAAACTCCCCCTTTTTTTACTTACGGCTCATTTGGAGGGCTGATCTCCTTGGGGAAATAGTGCGGCTGGGGCATCTCCCGCCGCAGGACCCTCTGGTGAAGATTTCTTCCACCGCTTCGAGGCTTTGGTCTCCGGATCTTCAGAAGCGGTCCTCTTCTCCCCTCGGAGGGAGGGATTCTCGACCCCCCCTTTCTTGATAGCCTCCTTCGTGGAGTAAGTAGCTTCCTCGTTCCCCCCTTCGCCTTCTTCAGAAGGCACGGCCTCTAGCATCTTGGTTAATACGGGATCCGGCGTGGTGTCAGGGAGGGGGGCCGGACACCTGATCAGTTTTGCTTTTGCTGTCCACTCCTGTTTAAAGGATAGCTCTTTTAAGGGCAAGTTTATGATAAATATGCGGATAGCATGTCCGGGTACAGGACTACTTACTTGAGTATCCGGGAGATTGCATCTCAGACCTATGTCCTCGGTCAAGACCGGACACATTGCTTGTGATCCGAAGAACAGTTTGTACATCTTTACAGGAGTTGCACCCATAAAATGTTGAAGAGCTCGTGGTCCCTCCGGATTGAACTCCCACAGGCGGAGGGGCGACATTTACAGGGCAGGATGCGACGAAGCAGCATGACCTGCGCTACTACGACCAGATTGATCTCCCTCTCTAGGAGGTCTCGAATACGGCCCTACAATAAGGGCACGTCCTTGGGCTGGCCCCAGTCAAAGCTCTGTATTGACCCATGGCGCCAGCCAGCGGTGGAGGACCCGGCGAAAGGCAGGTGGCGCCACCCATTTGGTGCCCCACAGGCGGAGATATAAAACCACTCCTGTTGCCATAAATTGAGCTCCTCTTGAAAAGAGCCCTCGGGCCATGGAGCGTCTGCATTCTTGCTTATAACAGCCCCTCCGCACTCTGCCTGATGCCCCTTGATCATCTTCAGCTCCACTTTGAAGGTCTTGAGCCAGAATCCGAAGTGAGGGGTAATGTGGAGGAAAGCTTCACATACGACAATGAACGACGAGATGTGGAGGATGGACTCCGGATCCAAGTCGTGGAATTCCAGCCCATAATAAAACATGAGCCCCCTCACAAAGGGGTCCGTCGGGAAGCCTAAACCCCGAAGGAAGTGAGACACGAATACCACGCTCTCACCGGGCTCGGGAGTGGGAACAACCTGCCCTTGAGCAGGCAGCCTATGCGAAATTTCGCCGGTTAGATACCTGGCGTCTCTCAGCTTTAGCACATCTTCTTCCGTGACGGAGGAAGACATCCACCGGCCGTGCAGGTTGGAGCCGGACATCGTTGAAGGTCCGAAGCGCCTACCTCTGGAGCTTTGGGTGTTGGAACTCTGAAGCGGGCCTTGGTCTCGTTATAAAGAGGTTGAATACCAAGAGCCCACCCCGTGACCGTTTGAGACTCGCCTTCGATGGAGGAGGCATGCCAACGGGCACGACTGGGTTATCCACCCCGTATTGATGAGAATCCCGGAATAAGGGGGCACGATCTCTGTTTTGATAAGACGTGCCAAGGAAACTGCCTCGCTAAATGCGCTGAGGTGGACAGTAAAAACGATTCGTATAAAGGCCTGGCCGTGGTGTGATGTCACGCCGTGGAATACGTCAGCGGATCTGGGCAAAAGTTATTCTCTCTACGGTGGTATGTGGAACTTGTTTTGCAGAGCCGGACACTATCCCTGTGTTCAAAATCTTCTATAAAGTATTCGGAGGAGGAACCCGCCTTGCAATGTCGAAGACAATATGCGCGCCGGACTCATCGTCATTGAAGCCTGGTTCAGGGGCTCTTGAGGAGTCCTGGATTAGGGGTGTCCGGATAGCGAACTATCACCGTTGGCCGGACTCCTGGACTATGAAGATACAATATTGAAGACTTCGTCCCGTGTCCGGATGGGATTTTCCTTGGCGTGGAAGGCAAGCTTGGCGATACAAATATGTAGATCTCCTACCATTGTAACCGACTCGGTGTAACCCTAACCCTATCCGGTGTCTATATAAACCGGAGGGTTTTAGTCCGTAGGACGAACAACAATCATACCATAGGCTAGCTTCTAGGGTTTAGCCTCCTTGATCTCGTGGTAGATCTACTCTTGTACTACCCATATCATCAATATTAATCAAGCAGGAGTAGGGTTTTACCTCCATCGAGAGGGCCCGAACCTGGGTAAAAACATCGTGTCCCTAGTCTCCTGTTACCATCCGCCTAGACGCACACTTCGGGTCCCCCTACCCGAGATCCGCCAGTTTTGACACCGAGACGGGGGCTTAGCTGCAGTCCAGTACTCGCCTAAGTTTCAAAAAATCCTACCTGGTGGAGAGCAACCCTCCCACTCGGAGGGCTTAGCTGCAGTCCAGTACTCGCCTAAGTTTAAAAACACCATTCGGCCGCCCCGCGCGTCACCATCAGGTTGGTCACCTCATAACCACTCGGCCGCCCCAGGCGTCGCCATCAGGTTGGTCTCCTCATAACCACTCGGCCGCCCCGCGCGTCGCCATAGGTTGGTCACCGCATAACCACTCGGCCGCCCCGTGCGTCACCACTCGGTTGGTCACCTCATCACCACTCGGCCGCCCCGCGCGTCGCCACCAGGTCGGTCACCTCATAACCACTCGGCCGCCCCGCGCATCGCCATAGGTTGGTCACCTCGTAACCACTCGACCGCCCCGTGCGTCGCCACTCGGTTGGTCACCTCATCACCACTCGGCCACCCCGCGCGTCGCCACCAGGTTCGTCACCTCATAACCACTAGGCCGCCCCGCGCGCCGCCTCAGGTTGGTCACCTCAAACCACTCGGCCGCCCCGCGCGTCGCCATAGGTTGGTCACCACATAACCACTCGGCCGCCCCGTGCGTCGCCATCAGGTTGGTCACCTCATAACCACTCGGCCGCCCCGCGCGTCGCCATAGGTTGGTCACCTCATAACCACTCGGCCGCCCCATGCGTTGCCACTCGGTTGGTCACCTCATCACCACTCGGCCGCCCCAGGCGTCGTCACCAGGTTGGTCACCTCATAACCACTCGGCCGCCCCGCGCGTCGCCACAGGTTGGTCACCTCATTACCACTCGGCCGCCCCGCGCGTCGCCTCAGGTTGGTCACCTCATAACCACTCGGCCGCCCCGCGCGTCGCGATAGGTTGGTCACCTCATAACCACTTGGCCGCCCCGTGCATCGCCACTCAGTTGGTCACCTCATCACCACTCGGCCGCCCCGCGCGTTGCCACTCGGTTGGTCACCTCATAACCACTCGGCCGCCCCGCGCGTCGCCATCGGTTGGTCACCTCATCACCACTCGGCCACCCCGTGCGTCGCCACTCGGTTGGTCACCTCATCACCAGTCGGCCGCCCCGCGCGTTGCCACTCGGTTGGTCACCTCGTCACCACTCGACCGCCCCGCGCGCCTTCAGACAGCTAAGTCATTTTACATTCTGTTATTTTCGTCTTCCCGAGTATTCCGTAATTCACACATCACGTTCACTCGGAGGCCACGCCACCGAGTGTACCTCTACGCTCGGTTGCTTATTTTCACATACTTGCTTAGTACTGGTTATGTGACTCCCAAGTCCAACTTCCATTTTTTCGCATACATCATTCACGAACACCATGTGTCGTTCTTCATTTCGAGTTTGCATCGGTCCACCGGGGCTGCAACTTAGTTGAAACACTACACTTCTGTTTTATCTGAGCCAGTATTCCAATGAGTTCAGTCGGGTCTGTCGCTTCGACAAGTTCGAACGGATCCTTCGCTCTTTCAGACTCTTGTTGGTTAACCAGCAAGCCCCTTGCACTCCCAGTAGTGTCTATGGGTGTTATTCACACAAATCATTTCAAGCACACATCAAATTTCCTCCAGAAATTATTTCATTGGCTTGTGCCATTGTTTACACAAGTTACGCGATCACTCACCGGCCCTATGCGCCAACTTCATCGCTGCTCGCACTCGGTCACCATACCGGTCCCAGCGCACCACAACACCGACCTTGTCGCTCTGTTGACTTCAAACACATCCGGCCAACCCCTCTGTGGAATTCTCTTCATCGTATCAATGATATAGACCTCGTCGGGCATGAGACAGATAAGTCCCTTTCATAATTAAACTTCACACTTCACTCTTTTGCGAGTTTGCCTCTTTCGAGCATCACTCGGAAGCTTCTCCTCATCTTTACCCAAGTCCGACTCGATGAATTGCAAATCATCGATTCAAAACTATATTTCTCGTATTCCGACATGTCCATTGCCAAAGACTATAGTATGCTCGGGGGCTACGCCGCACTCGGGGGCTGCATCTCATTTGGAATGACACTCTCCTGAGTGGTCGAGTACTTCATCACCAGTCAGATCCTTCACTTCAACAAGTGCATTTGGTCCGGCACTTTGACAAGTTTTATAATCACCCAGACGCTCTGCACGCCATCTTCATTCCTACTCAGACTCAGTTGTCACGCCGGTCCTGTTGCGTCGCAACCACACTACACCAAACTCATCGCTACAGCATTTCCGAAAGCATCAGGCTAACTCCTTCGAAGGCCATTTTAGCCACTTGGCTGGACACGCAATCTGTCACTCGACCACCCCGCGCATCACCACTTGGCTGGACACGTAGTCCTTCACTCGGCCACTTCGCGCATTGCCACTCAGTTGTGCACATCATGACTCGGTCGCCCCGCGCGTCGCCACTCGGTTGGGCACGTCTTCACCACTCGGTCGCCCCACGCATTTCCACTCAGTTATGCACGTCTTCATCGTTCGGCCACCTCGCACATCATGAGTCGGTCGCCCCGCGCGTCGCCACTCAGTTGGGCACGTCTTCACCGCTCGGCCACTCCGCGCGTCGCCACTCTGTTGTGAACGTCTTCACCACTCGGCCGTCCCGCGCGTCGTCACTCGGTTGTACACATCATTGCCCCTCGGCCGCCTCGCGCGTCACCATCAGTTGGACATGTATTCACCTCTACACCCCCAGCACGGGAACGAATAAGTTACTCATATGATCAAACCTCATATCACGCTCTATAGCAAGCTTACCTCTTTCGAGCATCACTCGAGGGCTACGCACACCCGTTGGCCATGCTGCCCTCAAGGGTTATGCCCATTCAATCAACCCATTGATCACATTAGGAATATCTTTCTGACCATACTTTCTCAGTCTGCCGAAAATCTATAAGGGTAGTACTGTCCACTCGGACGATCGCCCAAATCATTACCTAAAGTCATCTTCAGGACTGCAAAAGGGTGAAAACAACGCTCTACGGATACACTTGGCCCTGTCCAAGGCTCCAAGATGTTAGTTTCACAAACTTGGACTCAGAGATGGCATGTGCTGGTTTTCCCCCGGGATAATGAGTGGCCTCTCTTTGGAGAGTCAGTCCACACACTAGCCTCGTCACTCGGGTTTCATGCCACGTCCATGTCTGACCACTAGTCTATCTCCTCCGGGAGACATGCAAGTGCCACCAAGTTTTTCTTTGCAGTCAACATGCCCCGATCAGTCCGGAAGCACGTCCACTTGGATAAAAACCCCTTTCATGCAAAAGGGTAAAAATGAAGCGCCATCGCTGAATCGTACAGGCCACCTTAGTCGTCGAACATCGTTCGTACAACCACCTCGCTATGCATCCATCCGATTGATTCAATTCCAGACAAAGATATTTACCGTGCCAACTGCATGGAGGTTTACCGAGAGACTTAAACCCTCTGCCCGACAGAGGCTCGGGGACCACACCCAGTGGGTGCACTCAACGTGCCCCCACTGGAAGAGAACTTGGAAAGAAACATTTTGCTCGATGCAAACCCATCTCCAGAATTATTCGACCTCCGAATCAGAGAAGAACAAGTTCGGTCAGTACCAGCTAAGAAGAGTTTTAGTTCTCTCATACCCCCGCCGACTGCCCGTAGTCGACGGCGGTCTCGGGGACTACACCCAGTGGGTGCACTCAGTGTGCCCCCACTGGAGTAATCTCCACTCGGTACGGCCTGACCAGTCCGAGTGATGAACAACAACAAAAAGACAGGCTCTAAGACTCCCGCCGACTGCCCGCAGTCGACGGTAGTCTCGGGGACTACACCCAGTGGGTGCACTCAGCGTTCCCCCACTGGAATGGTATCCACTCGAAACGGTCCGCCCGGCCCGAGTGACGGCCAAACAACAAAAAGACACGTTCGGGCGTGAAGAAATTCGAGTAATCGGTTACTCGATGCAGGACCAACTCCAAATCACTTCAAAAAATTGCTATAAAGGCGAAGTTTAAGCCTCCTCCGTGGACCTGTTTTGAGCCTTCTTCTAAGACTCAAAGCATGAAACTCATAAGTTTGGATCTAGAGCCGACTTGTATTGACGTTCCTCCGGGATAAGAATGGCATCTCACCGGGAGAGCAGTCCATGCGTCGATCTTGTTGCCTGGATTTAATGACACATGCATACTCTGATCACGAGTTAACGTCTTCCGAGGGATGATCGAATGTCACCAAGTTGCTCCTCGCGGGCACTTACCCCAGATCAGTCGGAAGCGCAGTGCCTGGTTGTTTGAAAGTACGATGACAGGTACCGAGTATTTCCATAATCACTCGGGCCAAGTTGTGTCTTTCACAAACTCGTTCTGCAAAATCGCAATCGATTCGGGGGCTAATGTTGGGGATACACATAACAGGTAGGCCCACGAAGGGTCAAAATGTCATAAAGCATGGGGTCCACACAACACGTGGGTCCAGATAAATTTCATACAGGCATACTATCCACTCGGACAAGCAGCATACTATCCACTCGACCAAGCAGTATACCATCCACTCGGATGACAGTTCACCACTCGACCGCACGACTCACTCGGATATATGAAGACCAGCAGGCAACAAAGCAGTCGGCATCATTCTCATGGTGAGGGCTTGGTAGTGGGCTGACATTATGGCATTCATGCCCCACTTTGTAACATAGGAGGTGAGGAGGTGGCGCACTCTATATAAGCCACCCCCTCCCACTAGACTTGGGGGGCTTTTTTCTTCCACCTCTCTCTCTTTTCACCATTAGTCTCAGGACTTAGCTCAGGCATGGGGATCCGTTCCTCTCTCTCTCACACACATTGTAATCTCTGGATATATACTCAGATAAAACAAAGCCTCTCCGGAGCACGAGACGTAGGGTTGTTATCTCCATCGTGAGATACCCGAACTCGCTAAAACCACCATGTCACCTATTTGCATCTCGATAGATCATGCTCCTTTACCCTACCCCTTTCTATTTTTGGAATCATTCCCACCACAGTCAGCGCCTTTTTAAGGGCCGCCACTTGAGTCGTGGCCCCTATTAAAGTTCATAACGCTTCTTTAAGATGTAACCATTTTTTCTTTATCAATATATAGACAGGGTATTATGTACCTTTGTTCTCCTCGAGCTGCCTCTTCACGAGGCCGAGCTCTCCTTCGGTCCGCTCCAGATCCCGCTTGATCAGGAGACCTCCATGATCTGCAGGCGGCGGCGGCAGCGGCCTGCTTATTCACATAGACATATTCTGTTAGACTCCCGCGGATGTTATTTGATCCTCTGTTCGGCCTTTCTTTCTGAACACCAAACAGAGCATTAGGGGCTACTGTCTACACCGTGATATTTTCTTATAATTTTATTACTTACCTCGAAGCCTGTTAGGAGGCTGACGCAGGCTTCGGTCAATCCGCTTTTGGCGAACCAGACCTTCTCAATCACCGCACTCATGATGGTGCGATGTTCTTCGTCAATGGAAGCGCCGCGAAGCGCTTCCAGCAAGTTGTCCGATGCCTCTGGATGGACATAGGTCATCGGCACAGGTGGCTCGCCCTCCTTAGTGAGGTGCGGCCTGCCTGAATCCGGAACCCTTGGAGGTTCAGGCGCAGTATCCGGCTGGTGGCCAAATTTACTGCAGCCCCCGTCATCAGAATCCATGGGGGTCTCCCCCCCCCCATGTGCCCGACGTCTGGGATTTCGCCTTGGGGCGTCTCCAGAACAGTCTCCCCCTGGTCCGGTATCCTCTGGGACAGCACCTCGGTGTCATCCACGGGCCGGGGGGAAGTGGCCGTCGGGAGTGAATCGCTGTTCATCGCCGACTGACTCAAAGACCCATCCGAGGAGGATACGTTGATGTGGGCTTGGGCCGGACTTCACGATCATATTCGACATGATAAGAAGCAATAAAGAAATACGTACCGGAATTACTATAGTGTCCGGATACTTACGACTTCGCCAGGGGCTTGTCCCTGGGCAAACACTCCTACGTCATTGTGGTAAGCTGTAGTGGAAGTGGTCGGAGGAGGGTCTTTCCCTTCTTGGACCCTTCGGCCTCCCCAGACGGGGCGACCTTCCTTTTCTTCTCCCCCCGGTTGCAGGGGGAGGGATTTCCGCTAGTTCTTCCTCCTCTTCGGTAGAGGAGCGCGCCTCGGTGTCTTCGGACGATGAGTCCGATACAACTTTGTGCCGGAGACCTTTCCTGGTCCCCGCAGTCTTCTTCTTGACCTTCTTCTCCGGCACCTCCTAGGGTGCCGGAAACAACATCTCTGTTAACAGAGCCGATGATGTGTCTTCAAGTAGAGGAGCCGGATAGTCAATCCGCTCCGCTAACGCTACCCAGTCCTGATGAATTGGCATGGAGGTTTAGATTCCTCCCGCGGATGTGCTAGTAAAAGGCACGTCTTGCAGAATATTAAAACTCACTGGATTGGCGGGGCGCCTTGCGCTGAGTCCGCGATCTTCGGCTATGGCTGGTGGAACCTCAGTAGTCTTGAACAACACCTTCCAGACATCTTCATGCATTGTGTTGAAGAGATCTCGCAGCGTCTGGTGTTCGGCTGGGTCGAACTCCCACATATTGAAAGCCCGTCTCTGACACGGAAGGATCCGGCGGAAGAGCATGACCTGGACCATGTTGACAAGCTTGATTTTCTTGCTTATCATATTTTTGATACATGTATGGAGTCCGTACAGCTCCACCAATGAGCCCCAGGCTAAGCCCTTCTCTTTCCAGGAGGTGAGCCCCATGGGGATGCCGGATCGAAATTCGGGGGCCGCCGCCCAGTTGGTGTCACGCGGCTCGGTGATGTAGAACCACCCCGATTGCCACCTCTTCACGGTCTCCACAAAGGAGCCTTCGGGCCAAGTGACATTGGGCATCTTTCCCACCATGGCACCTCTGCACTCTGCTTGTTCGCCGACCACCACCTTTGGGTTCACGTTGAAGGTCTTCACCTATAGGCTGAAGTGGGGCGAAATGTGGAGGAAGGCCTCGCACACGATGATAAACGCCGAGATATTGAGGATGAAATTGGGGGCCAGATCATGGAAGTCCAGCCCGTAGTAAAACATGAGCCCGCGGAAAAATGGGTGGAGGGGGAATCCCAGTCCGCGGACAAAGTGAGGGAGAAACACTACCCTCTCCTGAGGCTCCGGGGTAGGGATGATCTGCCCTTTGGTAGGAAGCTGGTGTGCGATGTCTGCGGCCTGGTATCCGGCCTCCCGAAGCCTCGTGATATCCTCCTCCTTAACGGAGGAGGCCATCCGCTTGCCTCCTGCTCCGGACATGCTTGGAATGACTTTGCGGAGAAGGAGAAAGCTTGGGCGCTAGAGCTCGAGCGAGGGGAAATGGATGAGCAGAGGAAGAAGAAGGCGTGGGTGGAGAAAAGGTGAATCCTTATCTCTTTATAAAGGCGGTATAAACCATGCGCCTCCCCACTTGCCTTGTAAAACTCGCTTATTCCCCAAGCATCGTGTTGACGGTGCGGGCGGGTTACCCACACCCGTATTGATGAGAATCCCGTGATAAGGGGACATGATCTCTGCTTCGACAAGACGTGCCAATGAAACCGCCTCGCAGATTAGATTGGTTGAGAAAAATGGTTCGAATAATGACCGGGACGTGGAATAATATCACGCTATGAGAAGTTGTCAGCAGATTAGATTTGTGGAATATTATACTCTCTACGGTGGTATGTGGAATTTGTTTTGCAGAGCCGGACATGATCCTTGTGTTCAAAATCTTTTATGGAGTATTCGAAGAAAGAACCCGCCTTGTAATGCCAAAAACAATCTGCACGCCGTACTCGTCGTTATTGAAGCCTGGTTCAGGGGCTACTGAGGGAGTCCTGGATTAGGGGGTCCTTAGACAGCCGGACTATATACTTTGGCCGGACTGTTGGACTATGAAGAAACAAGATTGAAGACTTCGTCCCGTGTCCGGGTGGGACTCCCCTTTCCGTGGAAGGCAAGCTCGGCAATTCAGGTATGTAGATCTCCTTCTCTGTAACCGACTCTGTGTAACCCTAGCCCCTCCGGTGTCTATATAAACCGGAGGGTTTAGTCCGTAGGAAAATAACAATCATAATCATAGGCTAGCATCTAGGGTTTAGCCTCTACGATCTCGTGGTAGATCAACTCTTGTAATACTCATATCATCAAGATCAATCAAGCAGGAAGTAGGGTCTTACCACCATCGAGAGGGACCGAACCTGGGTAAACATTGTGTCCCCCGCCTCCTGTTACCATTAGCCTTAGACGCACAGTTCGGGAGCCCCTACCCGAGATCCGCCGGTTTTGACACTGACACCCCCCCTACTAGGCACGCCCCCTGTCTCGTGGGCCCCCTGTTGGCCCTCCGGTGCCCATCTTCTGCTATATGAAGGCTTTTACCCTGGAAAAAAAAAATCATAAGCAAGCTTTCGGGACGAAACTCCGCCGCCACGAGACGGAACCTTGGCGCAACCAATGTAGGGCTCCGGCGGAGTTGTTCTGCCGGGGAAACTTCCCTCCGGGAGGGGGAAATCATCACCATCATCATCACCAATGATCCTCTCATTGGGAGGGGGTCAATCTCCTTCAACATCTTCACCAGCACCATCTCCTCTCAAAACCCCAGTTCATCTCTTGTATCCAATCTTGTATCAAAACCACAAATTGGTACCTGTGGGTTGCTAGTAGTGTTGATTAGTCCTTGTACTTGATGCTAATTGGTTTATTTGGTGGAAGATCATATGTTCAGATCCTTAATGCATATTAATACTCCTCTGATCATGAACATGAATATGCTTTGTGAGTAGTTACGTTTGTTCCTAAGGACATGGGTGAAGTCTTATTCGTTCGATATTTTGATGAGATGTATGTTGTCTCTCCTCTAGTGGTGTTATGTGAACGTCGACTACATGACACTTCACCATTATTTGGGCCTAGAGGAAGGCATTGGAAGTAATAAGTAGATGATGGGTTGCTAGAGTAACAGAAGCTTAAACCCTAGTTTATGTGTTGCTTCGTAAGGGGCTGATTTGGATCCACTAGTTTCATGCTATGGTTAGGTTTACCTTAATACTTCTTTTGTAGTTGCGGGTGCTTGCAATAGAGGTTAATCATAAGTGGGATGCTTGTCCAAGAAAGGGCAGTACCCAAGCACCGGTCCACCACATATCAAATTATCAAAGTAACGAACGCGAATCATATGAGCGTGATGAAAACTAGCTTGACGATAATTCCCATGCGTCCTCGGGAGCGCTTTTCTCATCATAAGAAATTGTCCAGGCTTGTCCTTTGCTACAAAAAGGATTGGGCCACCTTGCTGCACTTTATTTACTTTCATTGCTTGTTACCCGTTACAAATTATCTTATCACAAAACTATCTCTTACCTACAATTTCAGTGCTTGCGAGAGAATACCTTCTTGAAAACCGCTTGTCATTTCCTTCTGCTCCTCGTTGGGTTCGACACTCTTACTTATCGAAAGGACTACGATAGATCCCCTATACTTGTGGGTCATCAGGGACACAAGAGACTCTTTATTATTTGGTTGCAGGGTTGTTTGAGAGAGACCATCTTCATCCTACGCCTCCCACGGATTGATAAACCTTAGGTCTCCAGTTGAGGGAAATTTTGTACTGTCCTACAAACCTCTGCACTTGGAGGCCCAACAACGTCTACAAGAAGAAGGTTGCGTAGTAGACATCACAATGCATGTTAGAGGAACACAATAATCGCTGCATTGCTCCTCCACCACCGCTATCTGATGGGTGACTATCGGATCGGGCTTAAACCCGACCAAAGAGAGAATAACTCTCCGCCAGTCACCCATCAGATAGCGGTGGTGGAGGAGCAATGCAGCGATTCTTCCTCTATTTTGAGGACGAACTATGTCCGGATTCCCGAGCTCTCCGAGCCGGATACCCGTCTACGGGAGGACATTACTCAAGCTCCGAACTTAGAATCGGACAGCGGGCTAGAAAAATTGGGCAATATCCCAGAGCCCGAACTGCCAAGTTCGGAAGCTCCTCGGCCCCCGAGTCTTAGATCGGGTCAGGGTTCGGACTTAAATCAACCCACCCGCCCAGATACAAGTGATCTTTCCCACATTAGACAAGAGTCCCAAGAGACAATACATCACTTTTGGGCAAGATTCCTCCTTGTAATGAACAAGGTCAAGGACTGTCGCGAGGAAGACGCAATTTCATTATTTTGCAAAAATTGCACGGACAAGGGAATCCTCAAGGCCATACGTTGCCTGACATAGTACACTTTGCTGACTTGGCGTCCATAGTACAGAAGTACTGAGTGATGGAAAGCGCCTGGAAAACCCAAGCAAAATTCTGGGATCCACCGGCCCTCAATAAACCCCTCGTCTGAACTAAAAGGGCGCACTCTCACAAATCACCCGATCCAATCACAAAGAAACCAAATCCCACTACAGGGCGCGGAACCGTATTGGAGGGATGGCTCAATGGGCCATGCAAAATTCACACCACACCAGATACCATACCAACACACAGCCTTAGAGCATGTTGGATACTTCGGCAAGTGGCCAAGAGAGGCGAGGATCTCCTCATCAACGATACCGCAGAGCATCATCCCGTAGAAAGCAACAATACAGTATTGACAGTCTTCCAGACTTTCGCCTCAAATAACAGGCGCAAGAGAGCACTCCGCAGCCTCGCCGAAGTCTGCCACGTTGCAGCAACAAATCCCTGGAACGACACGGCTATAACCTTTAATGCCAGTGACGAACCGCCATTCCGAATAGTCCGATCTCCAGCCGCTTTGGTCCTTAGTCCAATTGTGGACGGCTTTCGGCTTACTAAAGTGCTCATGGACGGCGGCAGCGGATTAAATCTCATTTACGAGGAAACTCTCAACAAGATGGAAATAGACAAAGGCCGCATTGAGCAAAGCAACACTATCTTCCAAGGGATTATCCCTAGTCGGGAGGCGCGATGTGCGGGAAAAATCACCCTTGATGTGGTATTCGGCACGCCGGAAAATTACAGGTCCGAGGAGATAACATTCCAAGTGGCCCCGTTCGATAGTGGATACCACGCCCTTTTAGGGCGGGATGCATTTGCGAGCTTCCAAGCCATACCCAATTATGGGTACATGAAGCTCAAGATGCCCGGGCCCAAAGGAATCATCACGCTAGCCAGCGACCCGGACATAGCACTCCGCGCCGAAAACAAAACCGCCGCCCTCGCCCTTGAGGCATTATCCGAAGCCCTAGCGGCCGAAGAATTAACTGCACTACGCTCCACAGTGGATAGGGACGATGTGATACTCGAAAAACGACCCAAATCCACCTTTTTCAAGCCAGCGGATGAAATCGTCAAATTCCAAGTCCACCCAACGGACTCTACAAAAACAGCAACCATTGGGGCACAACTGGACCCCACAATCGACGCCGCACTGCGGGCGTTCTTACGCGAGAATTGGGACATCTTTGCCTGGCACCCCTCAGATATGCCAGGGATCCCACGCAGGCTGGCCGAGCATAGCCTTAATATACTAAAGGGATACAAGCCGGTCAAGCAGACACTATGGCGCTTCTCAGAACCTAAAAGCCATGGGAGAGGAGCTAGCCAAGTTACTCGAAGCCGAATTCATCAGAGAAATAAAACACCTGGACTAGCTAGCAAACCTGGTGATGGTACCAAAGAAGGACAAATCCTGGCGCCTATGCGTCGACTTCAAGGACCTCAATAAGGCTTGACCAAAGGATCCCTTCCCATCGACCAAATAATCGATGCCACCACAGGACACGACTCATTGTGCTTCCTCGACGCATACTCCGGATACCATCAAATCAAGATGGCTGAGTCCGATCAAGCCGCAACGGCATTCATAACTCCATACGGTCCCTTCTGTTTTAACACCATGCCTTTAGGGCTCAAAAATGCTGGTGCAACCTATCAACGCATGATTCAGACATGCCTGGAAACACAAATCGGCAAAACAGTGGAGGCATACGTAGACGACGTAGTCATCAAAACCAGACACATCGAGTCTTTAATAGACGACCTGAGGCTTACGTTCGACAATCTCCGAACATATGACATCAAGCTCAATCCTGAAAAATGCGTTTTCGGCGTTCCTGTCGGAAAGCTCCTGAGTTTCATTGTTTCCAATAGAGTAATTGAAGCAAATCCGGCTAAAATTCGAGCCTTGTCACAGCTGGCTACCCCAACAGACCTCAAGAAAATCCAGAAATTAACTGGATGTGTGACTACCTTAAGCCGCTTTATCTCCCGATTGGGAGAAAAGGCACTACCTCTTTATCGCCTTCTTCGACGCACCGAACACTTCGAGTGGACGGATGCGGCCACGGCTAGACTTGAAGAAATAAAGGCCCTCTTGGCCAGCAATCCAATCCTAGCCGCACCAAACATCGGTGAACCCATGCTGTTATATATAGCTGCAACGCACCAAGTTGTTAGCGCAGTGCTCGTCGTTGAACGAGAGGAGGACGGACATAAGTTCCTGCTTCAAAAGCCGGTATACTACGTATCCACCGTCCTCATACCATGCAAATCACGGTACCCACATTATCAAAAGATAGCATACGCGGTCTTCATGGCATCCCGGAAACTATGACACTACTTTCAAGAATGTTCAGTCATGGTGGCCACTGAAGTACCACTCAACGATATAATAAATAACCGTGATGCCATGGGCCGTATTGCTAAGTGGGCTATCGAGCTCCTCCCGTTCGACATCATATACAAACCACGGCGAGCCATTAAGTTGCAAGTACTGGCTGACTTCGTCGCAAAATGGACATAAGCCGAACTCCCTAAAGAGTATGGCGCGTACTCCAATTGGATCATGCACTTTGACGGCTCTAAGATGCTGGCGGGTCTGGGAGCAGGCATTGTCCTGACATCCCCCACCGGAGATACAGTCCAATACGTACTACAAAAATTATACACAGACTCCAACAATGCAGCTGAATACGAGACTCTATTGCATGGTCTTCGGATGGCAGTCTCCATGGGCATTCAACGCCTAGAAGTGTGCGGGGATTCAAACCTCGCAATATCTCAAATAAATGGAGACTTTGACGCCAAAAATGGCAGCTTACCGCAATGCCATCCTAAAAATGTCAGCTCGGTTCGAGGGGCTCGAATTCCACCATGTGGTCCGAGAAAACAATCAAGCGGCGGATATCCTCGCCCGCATCAGCCCTAAGCGCGACCCCATCCCACCTAATATCTTTCTGGAAAGGCTGTTCAAGTCATCCATGGTGTGGGAAGGAGAGACCGACAATACCAGTCCGGATCCGAACACAACCCCTGATCCCGAACACTCTGACATAACCGGAGGCTCCGCCACCGAAATAACACCTTCGACCCACGTGATCATGGCTGTCATCGCCCCGTGGAAAGAACCCTTCTAAGCCTACCTAAATAGGCAAGAACTCCCCGAGGACCAAAATGAGGCACGCTGGATTGTGCGGTGCTCCAAAGCCTACAAGGTTCATGAGTGAGAGCTTTATAAGAAAAGCGCGACCGGAGTGCTCCAAAGGTGCATCTCCAAAGAGGAAGGGCGGCAGCTCTTGGCCGAAATTCACGCTAGACTCGGCGGCCACCATGCCGCAGCTCGGGCCGTTGTAAGCAAGGCCTTCCGTACAAGTTTCTACTGGCCGACAACCCGAGCAAACACACAGGACCTCGTCCAACATTGCGTCGGTTGCCAGCTTTTTGCAAATCAAAGCCATATGCCACCTACCGCTCTCCGAACAATCCCCATAACTTGGCCCTTTGCGGACTGGGGGCTTGATATGGTCGGACCCCTTAAAGGAGGAAGCCATAAGAAAAAATACTTGTTGGTCATGCTGGATAAATTCACCAAATGGATAGAAGCCAAACCAGTTAAAACGGCCGAATTCGGACCAGTGATAGACTTCATATCCGGGGTCGTACACCGTTACGGTGTCCCCCACAGCATCATCACCGATAACGGCTCCAACTTCACAGCCGATGAGGTGAAAACTTGAATCTTGACAACATGGGCATTAAGCTCGATTATGCCTCCGTCTATCACCCCCAAACAAACGGTCAAGTCGAACGAGCAAATGGTCTTATTATGAGCGGCATCAAACCCAGACTAGTGCGATCCTTGAAGGAATCAGATACGCACTGGGTCGAGGAGCTCGACTCCGTACTATGGGGGCTGCAGATCACGCCGAACCGCACTACCGGATACACACCATTTTTATGGTGTACGACGCAGAGGCGGTATTGCCCTGCAACATCATTCATGACTCACCTCGGGTGCGCATGTACGAAGAAAGAGAAGCCAAGCTAGATCGGCAGGACAATTTAGATGCCCTGGAGGAGGAGCGTGACGTCGCAAAAGCCCGTTCCGCATTCTATCAGCAACAGGCTCGGAGGTATCAAAGCAGGGAAGTACGAGCCAAAACTTATAACATTGGTGAACTCGTTCTACGCCTACCGGAGAAGAAAAATGACAAGCTCAAGCCCAAGTGGGAGTGTCCCTTCATCATTGATAAAGTTCTCACCGGAGGAGCATACCGTCTGCGCGATGCATCAGATAATCAACTCGAGCCGAACCCATGGAACGCGGCCAGACTCTGAAGATTCTACGCCTAGTGCTGAACTCTGTGTTCGTCTCCTTACCTCCGTATTTTTTTAAAGTTATATCCTCTTTCTTTCTTTCTTCTTTTTTTTACGGCCTTACAGGCTTCAAGTGTGCCTCGACCGCACACTCTTGCCGTGCTATGCGCGCTCAATATACCTGGGGGCTTCTTATACAGAAGCTTAATATAATTATCTTCCGGGCTTCATGCCCACTACATATGTGTCACTTTTCCATATGTACCTTTTCTTCGTCATTATATGCATCGATATGACTTAAGTTTTGGCCAAGTTGGGTTGCCTGGCTCTTGTGTTTATGCCCTACGTTCCTGTTAATTCGGCTAGGGCATAAGGGGAGCACCTCTGCGATTATTACTGTCGGGTCAGCCGGATGTGTACCTTAGACTGGGTGAAGCCGAAAGCTAGCGTTCTTAAGGGAATATTCGGTCGGTGAACAAAAGATGTTTTCTTACCTATTACAACAGAAGCCCCCAGATGTTTTACGTCCTACGTCTCTGTTCGCAGTTCGGACATGCACATTCATGCATGTGTACCCATGGAAAGGAACCCTTAACGGAACTATTCTCCCTGGAAGATGTTGCTTACTATCCATGTAATATAACATAACTAGTTGGGAACTTGTCTGTTCAAGCACTTATGACCCCTACGCCTGGTTTCCATGCGTACCCCGGTTTACATAACAGAGCGGGTATTCGGATACACTTCGGACTGTCGGGTCCGAAGGTTGAAGCGAAAAGGTCCGCCATGACAAATGATTTCCAATCCGGCTAGGGACAAAATATGTCCATTGAAGTACACAGTCATTTATACTGGCTAAACTCTTCTTCTATACCATCCAACAGGCTGTCTAGCCTACAATCCTGTTGGGAATACTTAGCGGCTAATCCCACCTGGTCATATACCAGACTCATGGGAATCTCTTTCTCATCTGACCCTATAGGTCCGACCTGTGCCATGTGATTCGGATCAACCTTGGTGTACCGTGTTTTCACCATAGCCCGGGCTTCCCTCGCACCTTGTCGGCAGGCCGATATCTTCCATAACCGGAAGAGCCGCCGCGCTCCCTTGAGCATCTCTACAAGCTCTCCCATGCCTCCTGGCAGGGAGGCGGATGGCCACAAGGCTTGGCGATACCACTGCATCACTTGCGAACTTGTTCGCGCAATTGTGAAAGCTCTTGTAGCAGAACGTCTGCGGATCCGGGCAACTCCTCTTCAGGGCGACCTGTCAGCATACCTATAGACATAACTCTGTTAGCCCATTGAGGGATTCCTGGATTAGGGGGTGTCCGGATGGCCGGACTATGAACTTTGGCCGGACTCCTGGACTATGAAGATACAAGATTGAAGATTTTGTCCCGTGTCCGGATGGGACTTTCCTTGGCGTGGAAGGCAAGCTTGGCGATACGGATATGTAGATCTCCTACCATTGTAACCGACTCTGTGTAACCCTAACCCTATTCAGTGCCTATATAAATCGGAGGGTTTTAGTCCGTTGGACGAACAACAATCATACCATAGGCTAGCTTCTACGGTTTAGCCTCTCTGATCTCGTGGTAGATCTACTCTTGTACTACCCATATCATCAATATTAATCAAGCAGGAGTAGGGTTTTACCTCCATCGAGAGGGCCCGAACCTGGGTAAAAACATCATGTCCCTTGTCTCCTGTTACCATCTGCCTAGACGCACAGTTCGGGAACCCCTACTCGAGATCCATCGGTTTTGACACCGACATTGGTGCTTTCATTGAGAGTTCCGCTGTGTCGTCGTCTTTAGGCCCGATGGCTCCTCTGATCATCAACAACGATGCGCTCCAGGGTGAGACTTTTCTCCCCGGACAGATCTTTGTATTCGGCGGCTTTGCACTGCGGGCCAATTCGCTTGGCCATCTGGAGCAGATTGAAAGCTACGCCCTGGCCATCAGGTCAGATTTGGAAGTTTGAACTACACGGCTGACATCCGCGGAGACTTGATCTTCGACGGGTTCGAGCCACAGCCAAGCGCGACGCATTGTCCCGAGGGGCATGATCTATCTCTGCCGCTAGACAGTGTCCTGGAGGCCGCACCAGAGTCCGCTCCGACCTTTAGCTCGGAGCCGACCGCGCCGATCGAGGATGGGTGGCTGGACACCGCCTTGGGGGCTGCGATATCCACGGTGATTGAGCCGTACACCTACCCCATCCTTTGCGAAGCTCGTGACTCCAAGGCGCCGGACTCCTCTCCGGACTCCGAGCCTTCAGCGCCCACCTTGTCGAATCCGATTGGGCGCCGATCATGGAATTCACTGCCACGGACATATTTCAGCACTCGCCCTTTGGTGACATTCTGAATTCACTAAAGTCTCTCTCTTTATCAGGAGAGCCCTGGCCGGATTATGGTCAGGAAGGTTGGGATGTGGACGACAAAGAAAATCAAAGCCCACCCACTACCCACTTCGTAGCCACTGTCGATGATTTAACCGACATGGTCAACTTCGACTCCGAAGACATCGACGGTATGGACGACGATGCAGGAGACGACCAAGAACCAGCGCCCACAGGGCACTGGAAGGCCACCTCGTCATATGACATATACATGGTGGACATCCCAAAAGATGGGAATGGCGATGGAACAACGGAGGATGACCCCTCCAAGAAACAGCCTAAGCGCCGGCGTCAGCGGCGCCGCTCTAAATCCCGCCACAGCAAAAACAGTGATTCCGGCACGGGAGATAATAACACCCCGGACAGTGCCGAAGACAACCCTCTCCAGCAAGATTTAGTGCAGGAGGATGGAGAAGCCAGCCCTCATGAGAGAGCGGCAGAAAAAGAGGTAGAGGATGATAATTACATGCCTCCCTCCGAAGATGAGTCAAGCCTCAACGACGACGAATTTGTCGTGCCCGAGGATCCTGTCGAACAAGAGCATTTCAAATGCAGGCTCATGGCCACGGCAAGCAACCTCAAGAAAAAGCAGCAACAGCTTAGAGCTGACCAAGATTTGCTAGCAGACAGATGGACTGAAGTCCTTGCGGCCGAAGAGTATGAACTCGAGCGCCCCTCCAAGAGCTACCCAAGACGCAGGCTGCTACCCCAATTAGAGGAGGAAGCACCTAAGCCTACGTCACCGGTGCATGATATGGCTGACCGGCCACCTCGTGGCCGGGACAGAGAGGCCCGTCGGCCGTCAATTCCAGCCGCACCCCGTCGCCGCTCAAAAAATACAAAGGCACGGGGAAATGCACCAGACCCGCGAGATATATTGGAGGACAAGGCAAGGCAGACAAGATCGATCTATGGATCGCGTGGGCGCCCCACGACACGTGTAATAACCGTCATGCCGGATATGGCAACTCCGGCCGGGCCGAACACAATAGACAAAGCTCATTTGAGGTGCGTCATGATATAGCCCAATACAGAGGCGCCGCACACCCACTATGCTTCATAGATGAAGTGATGGATCATCAAATCCCTGAGGGTTTCAAACCCGTAAGCATTGAATCATACGATGGCACAACAGATCCTGCGGTTTGGATCGAGGACTATCTCCTTCACATCCACATGGCCCGCGGTGATGATCTACACGCCATCAAATACCTCCCACTCAAGCTTAAAGGACCAGCCCGGCATTTGCTTAACAGCTTGCCAACAGAGTCAATCGGTTGTTGGGAAGACCTGGAAGCCGCATTCCTCGACAATTTCCAGGGCACATATGTGCGACCACCAGACGTCGATTGCCTAAGCTACATAATTCAGCAGCCAGAGGAATCGGCCAGACAATTCTGGACACGGTTCCTAACCTAGAAAAATCAAATCGTCGATTGTCCGGATGCCGAGGCCCTTGCAGCCTTCAAACACAACATCCGCGACGAGTGGCTTGCCCGGCACCTAGTACAGGAAAAGCCGAAATCCATGGCAGCCCTCACAACACTCATGACCGGCTTTTGCGCGGGACAGGACAACTGGCTAGCTCCTAGTAACAACATGACCAAGAGCCCTGGTAATTCGGATACAAGGGACAGAAGTGGCAGGTCGCGTCGCAATAAGCACAAGCGCCGCATTAACGGTGATAGTGCTGAGGATACGGTAGTCAATGCCGGATTCAGAGGCTCTAAACCCGGTCAGCGGAAAAAGCCATTTAAAAGAAATACTCCGGGCCCGTCCAATTTGGACCAAATACTCGATCGCTCGTGCCAAATACATGGCATCCCTGAAAAGCCAGCCAATCACACCAACAGGGATTGTTGGGTGTTCAAGCAGGCATGCAAGTTAAATGCTGAAAACAATGACAAGGGGCTGCATAGCGATGACGAGGAGGAGCCCCGGCCGCCGAACAATAGAGGACAGAAGGATTCCCCCATGAAGTGCGGACGGTGAACATGATATACGCAACCCACATACCCAAAAGGAGCGGAAACATGCACTAAGGGGCGATATCTGTGATGGAGCCGATCGCCCCAAAGTTCAACCGGTAGTCTTCCTGCCCGATCACTTTTGATCGAAGGACCACCCACTAGCATCCGCCATGGCGGATTTGCCGACTGGTTCTATACCCAATCATTGTGGATTTCACCTCACTAGAGTGCTAATGGAATGGCGGCGGCAACAGACACCTGCTTTATCGAGGATACGGTCATAAAATGGGCATAGACCCATCAAGGATTAAACCCACAAAGACGACCTTCAAAGGCATCATACCAGGTGTAGAGGCCAACTGTATAGGCTCAGTTACACTTGAAGTGGTCTTCGGATCCCCGGATAACTTCCGGAGCGAGGAGTGAATCTTCGACATAGTGTCGTTCTGCAGCGGCTATCATGCACTGCTCGGACGAACCGCATTTGCAAAGTTCAATAAGGTACCGCACTACGCATATCTCAAGCTCAAGATGCCAGGTCCTCGAGGAGTCATTACGGTCAATGGAAACACCGAACGCTCTCTCAGGACGGAGGAGCATACGGCATCCCTCGCGGCGGAAGTGCAAAGTAGACTCTTAAGGCAATTCTCGAGTCCGGCTATTAAACGTCCGGACACCGTCAAGTGCGCCCGGAGTAACCTACAACAAGACCACCAGGCACGTTCCGAGCATGCATAGCAATGCGGCCCAAGCCCTAGCCCTCGCGAAATCGCGAAACAAGTATTACGCGTAAATAATTACGCTCTGGAAATACCATGGGCATAGGGGAAGGGGCACGACCATGGCATACCCAGAATGCGGCTCAACCACACCAGGGGCTCCCGATTGTGTCATTCTTTTTTTCTTTTTACTTTCAGGACTCCGTTCTCACGAAGCCATGTCCGGCATTAGAATCGCCAAACACATGATGCAACAGCCAGGGAAGCAGAAAGCTACGTTGAGTGTCCAGGTGGTCTCTATCACGAGTAATATATCTGTTTTACACAACATCCCGCGGCTTACCCCTGGAGGGAGACATGTTAAAAAGTCATGTCCCTTGCTTATCGCACTATTTGTATCGTTCTGCTCTTACAACAGCCCTTTTGAATAAACAATATATAGCTTCTGCCTATTATTGATTTCCCTTTTTTCTATATATATGTTCATTTATGACATTGAGCAACCGTACACTTTGGTACGGGCAATACACCACGGGCTTAAGTACCCCATAACATGGTGTGATAAGTCCGAACACTTTCACAAGTGCGGCACCCCGAACTTATAGCATTATATGCATCGGCTCCGAATCATGTCTTGGGTCAATAGTTGGGTTTGCCCGGCTCCCATGTTTTGGTACCTTACGTTCCGTTATATCGGCTAAGGTAGCGCTGGGAGAACCAACTGCGATCGTGCCCGCTTGAGCTGGGTTAAACACCTCGATGGAGAAAGCTAAAACTGACCGTCATGATAAGGCGAGAGCCGGTCGCTGTTCGAGAGGTTTTCGAGTCCCTAAAGACTTATGCCGCTTAGAGCGAGGAGTCGGCATTGTCCGGCCTAGGCGTGGATAGCGCCCGAACTCGGTCTTCCGAATACCAGGGGCTTCGCCGAAATTTAAAATTATAGAATTCTATGGCTAAGTGAGAGTGTTCAAGCATTATAGTCCGATTGCCTTGTTCGTTGCGTTGAGCGCCACCCTCGAAGGACCCAATAATGGGAACAAGAGCGCTCAAGTTCATCCCGAACACCCCAGCACTCGGGGCATGGGGGCTGAAGCCAACGACTCGCCATCTCTCAAATTTAATACACGGCCGCACAGAAGGTAATATTTTAAATTAAAAAGTGTTTCTTAGCGCATATGAACAAGTTTTCAGCGTACAGGATAACAAATGAGAGTCTACTCAAAAATTATATCTTTGGAGCATTCATCCGCTATAAAGCGGGCACCCTTCAGACGCCCTCATAATACATTACAGGCTTGCGATGCTCCTTCTTGGTGGTGGTCCGTCCTTCACAAGCTTCTCGGCGTCCATCTTGCCCAGTGCACCTTAGCAAGGGCAAGGCCCTCTGAGCACCTTCGATGCAGACGGAGCGCTTGATGACTTCAACCCATGGACAAGCGTCCACCAGCCGCCTTACCAGCCCGAAGTAGCTCCCAGGCATGGCTCCCTTCGGCCACAGCCGAACTATGAGGCCCCTCATGGCCTGTTCGGCCACCTTATGGAGCTCGACCAGTTGCTTCAACTGGTCGCTTAAGGGCACCGGATGTCCGGCCTCAGCATACTCAGACCAGAACACCTTCTCCGTCGAGGTCCCCTCCTCGGCTCGGTAGAATGCGGCAGCATCAGCCACCTTCTTGGGGCTCTGGAGAGCTCGGATTGAGTAAGTAACAGATAATTCACTTTCGCATGCTTGCTTTGCATATAGAATGCCTTACCCGCCGCTATCTTCTTCATCGCCTCAATCTTCTCGAGGACTTTTTGGGCTTCGGCCTTAGCGGCCTTGGCGCTCTCAAGGGTCGTGGAGAGCACGGACTCCCGAGTCTTTGAGTCACGCTCCAAACTCTCGTGCTTTTCCACGAGAGCCTGGAGCTCTTGCCGCACCTCCGCCACCAGCGCCTCCTTCTTTTCTCGCTCGGTGCGCTCCGCGGCCGCATTGCTTTCGGCCCGGGACACCGCCTCCTTCAGGGTCACCACCTCGTTTGTGGCCCCTGTAATATTCATGTTATTCCTGTCATTTTTTGCAAACACATCTTTTAAATACTCACATAAGGTATTACTTACCTTCCTTGTCCTCGAGCTGCTTTTTGGCAAGTCCGAGCTTGTTCTCGGACTGCTCGAGGCTCTGCTTCAATGCACCAACCTCCGCAGTTAGTGCGGAAGAGGTCAGCAGCGCAGCCTGCATTCCCATATTGACATACTTATGTTAGACTCCTGCGTATATCTTTTTAGATCCTCAGTTCGGCTTTTTCTTTCCGAACACCAAACTGAGCATCAGGGGCTACTGTCTATGCGGTAATATTTTTATATCTTAAATACATACCTCAAAGCCTGTTAGAAGGCTGGCATAGGCTTCGATCGGCCCGCTCTTGGCGGATTGAAACTTACGGATCACCACACTCATAACGATGCGGTGCTCCTCGTCGATGGAAGCGCCGTTAAGCGCCTCCATCAAATCATCCAGTGCCTCTGGTTGGACGGAGGTCACCGGCGTCGCAGTCTTGCCCTTCTTACGAAGGGATCGCCTGTCGGACTCCGGAACCACTGAAGGTTCGATGCGAATCCGGCGAGGTCGGACTTGAAGCCCTTCGGGTTTTATCCCCTTTGAGCCCGGATTCGGGAGGTCGCCTTCTTGGCGCCTCCATAGCCACCTCCTCCTGGCTGGGCCCCTTTTGGGACTCCACCCCGGCATCATCCGCGGCGGGAGGAGACGAGGCGGTTGTAAGTGAGGTGCTATTCACCTCCGACGAATCCAGGGAGCCGCCCAACGAATCGTCGAGCCCATCCTTGGGCGGGCTGCATGGTTATATCCGGCGTTATAGGATGATGTGCGACAAATGAAACGCCACGAGTTATTCTGGTGTCCGGACACTTACGATCTCGCCAGGGGCTTGGCCCTTGGAGCCCACCCCTCTTCTCCGTCGTCAGCATTGGCGGTGTAGTCCGGAGGAAGGGTCCTTCCCTTCTTGGACCCTCCGGCTTCCCCGGTGGGGGCGGCCTTCCTTTTCTTCTCTCCCCCCGCTGGGGGAGAGGCCTATGTTTCCTCCTCGTCTTCGCGGGAGGAGTCCGCTTCGGCGTCATCGGATGATGAGTCCGATTACACCTGGCGCCGGGAACTCCTTCGAGTTCCCGTGACCTTCTTCTTGGCCTTCTTTTCCGGCACCACATGAGGTGCCGGAGCCAGCAGCCCCCTCAATTGGGCGTCCGCTGGGTCTTCTGGCAAGGGATCCGGACAGTCAATCTGTCCGGACATCTTCAACCAGTCCTGTCAAAGGTGAGGTAGTTTAGATCCCGCATAGATTCAAACTATGAAAAAAGAGTCCCGTAAAGGGTAAAATAACTTACCTCGCTCGCTTGATGCTGCGAGCTGAATCCGCGATCTTCCGTCGCGGATGCGGGAGCTTTGGCGCCCTTGAACAACACCTTCCAGGCGTCTTCGTACGTAGTGTCGAAGAGCCGGTTCAAGGTTCAGTGTTGTGCCGGATCAAACTCCCACAAATCGAAGTCCCGTTGCTGGCATGGGAGAATCCGGCGGATGAGCATCACCTGGATTACGTTGACAAGCTTGAGATTCTTGTCCACCAGGTTTTGGACGCAGGTTTGGAGTCCGGCCAGCTCTTCCGAATTACCCCATGTCAGGCCCGTCTCTTTCCATGAGGTGAGCCATGTGGGGAAGCCAGATCGGAATTCGGGGGCCGCCGCCCATTGAGAGTCGCGCGGCTCGGTGATATAGAACCACCCCGATTGCCACCCCTTTATGGTCTCCACAAAGGAGCCCTCGAGCCATAGGACGTTGGCCATCCTGCCCACCATGGCGCCTCCGCACTCTGCTTGGCGGCCGCCCACTACCTTCGGCTTGACATTGAAGGTCTTCAGCCATAAGCCGAAGTGGGGCTGGATGCAGAGGAAGCCCTCGCACACGACGATAAAAGTCGAGATGTTGAGGATGAAATTCGGGGCCAGATCGTGGAAATCTAGGCCGTAGTAGAACATGAGCCCCCGGACGAATGGGTGAAGTGCAAACCCTAGTCCATGGAGGAAGTGGGGGAGGAACACCACCCTCTCATGGGGCCTGGGGGTGGGGATGAGTTGCCCCTTGTTGGGGAGCCTATGCGTGATGTCGCTGGACAAGTATCTGGCCTTCCGCAGCTTTTTGATGTGCCCCTCCGTGACGGAGGAGGCCATCCACTTGCCTCCCGCTCCGGACCTGGTTGGAGAAGGTTGAGGTGGGATGTGCAGACTTGGGCGCTGGAGCTCAGTCTTGTGAAAATGGATAAGCAAAGGAGGAAGAAGGAGTGTGTGAAAAGTGGATCCTTATCCCCTTATATGGACCAGATGAGCTATGCGTCCCCACCGCCTAATAAAACTCGCATATCTCCCAAGCGCCGTAATCAATGGCGCGGTTGGAGTTACCCACACCCGTATTGATGAGAATCCCGGAATAAGGGACACGATCTACTGCTTTGACAAGGCGTGCCAAGGAAACCGCCTCGCTAAGCCTTGAGGTTGGGCGATGCGTCGATTCGAATAAAGGCTTGGCCGTGGTGTGATGTCACGCTGCGGGATACGTCAGCAGATTGAACTTGTGTAAATGTTATTCTCTCTACGGTGTTGTGTGGAACTTATTTTGCAGAGCCGGACACTATCCTTGTGTTCAAAATCTTCTATGAAGTATTCGGAGGAGGAACCCGCCTTGCAATGCCAAAGACAATATGCACGCCGGACCCGTCGTCATTGAAGCCTGGTTCAGGGGCTACTGAGGGAGTCCTGGATTAGGGGGTGTCCGGATGGCCGGACTATGACCTTTGTCCAGACTCCTGGACTATGAAGATACAAGATTGAAGACTTCGTCCCGTGTCCGGATGGGACTTTCCTTGGCGTGGAAGGCAAGCTTGGCGTCTGGATATGTAGATCTCCTACCATTGTAACCGACTGTGTAACCCTAACCCTATTCGGTGCCTATATAAACCGGAGGGTTTTAGTCCATAGGACGAACAACAATCATACCATAGGCTAGCTTCTAGGGTTTAGCCTCTCCGATCTCGTGGTAGATCTACTCTTGTACTACCCATGTCATCAATATTAATCAAGCGGAGTAGGGTTTTACCTCCATCGAGAGGGCCCGAACCTGGGTAAAAACATCGTGTCCCTTGTCTCCTGTTACCATCCGCCTAGACGCACAGTTCGGGACCCCCTACCCGAGATCCGCCGGTTTTGACACCGACACCAGTTTCTTTGCCGAACTGTATAAAGGTTCGTTTGAGCACTTATTAAAAATGCCGCGTCGAAGCCTCTTATTCTCCTTCACGGAGTCAGCAAGCTGGGCCCGAACATCTTTTAGTTCAACGCCCAGCCGGGTATGGGCATCCTGGAGATCATTTTTCTCTCGAATAACCTGTGTAAGCACGCGCTCGCCAGCTTCTAGCTGTTATTGAGCATATTGCTCATCCCCTAGTACTATCTCTGGATTCAGTCCGGGATTGCCTGCAGAATCTATTGTTAGATTTGCGAGCATTCCGAATACTAACTGGTACACGTTATTACATTCTTGTTGATCAAGACAAGCATTACCAGAAGAGGCCTTCTTGGATTGCTTCATTTCGGCAACTGCGGCCCTTAGCTGGGCTTTGCACTCCTCCAACTCTTGATACAAATGGGTATTCTTCTCTGTAAGAACCTAGGCGTACAATGATCCTTAAATTAGTTGTGCCAACTATTTCAAGTCTCAGGGGCTACTGATATACATAATTATCAGATTTTTCTTACCCGTATATCCTTTAAATACTGGTCTGAGGCTCTAGCAAGCCCACTGCTACGTCTTGAGCTTGCGTTGGTTTTCCTCGAAGAGGAGAGGGTGATGCAACCAAGGTATCAATCCAGTAGGAGGCTCCTCAAAAGTCCCACGCACCTACACAAACAAACAGAGAACTCACAACCAACGCAATAAAGGGGTTGTCAATCTCTTCACGGCCACTTGCGAAAGTGAGATCTAATAAAAATATTTTTGGTATGTTTGGTATAGATGCAAAAAGTAAAGATGCAAATAAAAGTAGATTGAAAGCATATATGATAAGAGATAGACCCGGGGGCCATAGGTTTCACTAGAGGCTTCTCTCAAGATAGCATAAGTATTACGGTGGGTGAACAAATTACTGTCGAGCAATTGATAGAAAAGCGCATAGTTATGAGATTATCTAGGCATGATCATGTATATAGGCATCACGTCCATGACAAGTAGACCGACTCCTGCCTGCATCTACTACTATTACTATACACATCGACCGCTATCCAGCATGCATCTAGAGTATTAAGTTCATAAGAACAGAGTAACACATTAAGCAAGATGACATGATTTAGAGGGATAAACTCATGCAATATGATATAAACCCCATATTGTTATCCTCGATGGCAACAACACAATACGTGCCTTGCAACCCATTCTGTCACTGGGTAAGGACACCGCAAGATTGAACCCAAAGCTAAACACTTCTCCCATGGCAAGAAAGATCAATCTAGTAGGCCAAATTAGACCGATAATTCGAAAAGACTTGCAAAGATAACTCAATCATACATAAAAGAATTCAGAGAAGATTCAAATATTATTCATAGATAAACTTGATCATAAACCCACAATTCATCGGATCTCGACAAACACACTGCAAAAAGAGATTACATCAAATAGATCTCCACAAGAGAGGGGGGGAACATTGTATTGAGATCCAAAAAGAGAGAAGAAGCCATCTAGTTAATAACTATGGACCCGTAGGTCTGTGGTAAACTACTCACAACTCATGGGAGGGGCAAGGATGTTGATGTAGAGGCCCCCCGTGCTTGATTCCCCCTCCGGAAGAGTGCCGGCGAAGGCTCCAAGATGGGATCTCGCGGATCTGAAGGATTCTGGCGGTGGAAATTGTGTTTCGTGGTGCCCCGGATGTTTTCGGGTACATAGGTATATATAGGAAGAAAAATACGTCGGTGACCGCCGAGGGGCCACGAGACAGGCGCACCCTATAGGGGGCGCCTCCTATCTCGTGGAGGCTCGGTTGCTTCTTGACTTACACTCCAAGTTCTCTGGATCACGTTCGGCGAGAAAATCACGTTCCCGAAGGTTTCATTCCGTTTGGACTCCGTTTGATATTCCTTTTCTTCGAAATACTGAAATAGGCAAAAAAAACAGCAATTCTGGGTTGGGCCTCCGGTTAATAGGTTTGTCCGAAAAATAATATAAAAGTGGAAAATAAAGCCCAATAAAGCCTAAAACAGTAGATAAAGTAGCATGGAGCAATCAAAAATTATGGATACATTGGAGATGTATTAGGCATCCCCAAGCTTAATTCCTGCTCATCCTTGAGTAGGTAAATGATAAAAAGAAAATGTTTGATGCGGAGTGATACTTTGGCATAATTTCAACGTAAATCTTCTTAATTGTGGTATGAATATTCAGATCCGGAAGATTCAAGACAAAAGTTCATATTGACATAAAAATAATAATACTTCAAGCATACTAACAAAGCAATCATGTCTTCTCAAAATAACATGGCCAAAGAAAGTTATCCCTACAAAATCATATAGTCTGGCAATGCTCCATCTTCCCCACACAGAATATTTAAATCATGCACAACCCCGATGACAAGCCAAGCAATTGTTTCATACTTTAACATTTTCAAAACTTTTGCAATCTTCACGCAATACATGAGCGTGAGCCATGGATATGGCACTATATGTGGAATAGAATGGTGGTTGTGGAGAAGACTAAAAGGGAGAAGATAGTCTCACATCAACTAGGCGTATCAACGGGCTATGGAGATGCCCATCAATAGATATCAATGTGAGTGAGGAAGGATTGCCATGCAACGGATGCACTAGAGCTATAAGTATATGAAAGCTCAAAAAAACAAACTAAGTGGGTGTGCATCCAACTTGCTTGCTCACGAAGACCTAGGGCATTTTGAGGAAGCCCATCATTGGAATATACAAGCCAAGTTCTATAATGAAAATTCCCACTAGTATATGAATGTGACAAAATGAGAGATTCTCTATCATGAAGATCTTGGTACTACTTTGAAGCACAAGTGTAGTAAAAGGATAGTAACATTGCCCCTTCTCTCTTTTTCTCTCATTTTCTTTTTTCTTTTTTTTTCTTTGGGCCTTTTCCCCTCTCTTTTTTGGCCTCTTTTTTTTCTCTTTTTTTTATTTTTCGTCCGGAGTCTCATACCGACTTATGGGGGAATCATAGTCTCCATCATCCTTTCCTCACTGGGACAATGCTCTAATAATGATGATCATCACACTTTTATTTACTTACAACTCAAGAATTACAACTCGATACTTAGAACAAAATATGACTCTATATGAATGCCTCCGGCGGTGTACCGGGATATGCAATGAAACATGAGTGACATGTATGACATAATTATGAACGGTGGCTTTGCCACAAATACAATGTCAACTATATGATCATGCTAGCAATATGACAATGATGGCGCGTGTCATAATAAACGGAACGGTGGAAAGTTGCATGGCAATATATCTCGGAATGGCTATGGAAATGCCATAATAGGTAGGTATGGTGGATGTTTTGAGGAAGATATATGGTGGGTGTATGATACCGGTGAAAAGTGCGCGGTATTAGAGAGGCTAGCAATGGTGGAAGGATGGGAAAAAGTGTGTATAATCCATGGACTCAACATTAGTCATAAAGAACTCATATACTTATTGCAAAAATCTAGAAGTTATCAAAGCAAAGTATTATGCGCATGCTCCTAGGGGATAGATTGGTAGGAAAAGACCATCGCTCATCCCTGACCGCCACTCATAAGGAAGACAATCAATAAATAAATCATGCTCCGAGTTCATCACATAACGGTTCACCATACGTGCATGCTATGGGAATCACAAACTTCAAAACAAGTATTCTTTAAATTCACAACTACTCAACTAGCATGACTCTAATACCACCATCTTCACATCTCAAAACAATTATCAAGAATCAAACTTTTCTTAGTATTCAACGTACTCAAAAGAAAGTTTCACATATCTTGAGTACCAAGTATATTAACATTAAGCAAATTACCATGCTACTAACGACTCTCAAAATAATCTAAGTGAAGAATGAGAGATCAATAGTTTATTTAAAACAAGTATACCACTGTTCTCTAAAATATCTAAGTGAAGCACTAGAGCAAAAATTATCACGCTCAAAAGATATAAGTGAAGCACTAAGAGCAAAACTATCAAGCTCAAAAGATATAAGTGAAGCACATAGAGTATTCTATCAAATTCCAGTTCATGTATGGCTATCTCAAAAGGTGTGTACATCAAGGATGATTGTGGTAAACTAACAAGCAAAGACGCAAATAATACAAGACGCTCCAAGCAAAACACTTATCATGTGGTGAATAAAAATATAGCCCCAAGTAAACTTACCAATGAACGAAGACGAAAGGGGGATGCCTTCGCGGGGCATCCCCAAGCTTAGGCTTTTGGCTATTCTTGAATATATTGGGGTGCCATGGGCATCCCCAAGCTTAGTCTCTTGCCACCCTTTATTCCATAGTCCATAAAAGCTTCACCCAAAACTTGAAAACTTCACAACACAAAACTCAATAGAAATCTCGTGAGCTCCGTTAGAGAAACAAAACAATAGACTACTTTAAGGTACTGTAATGAACTCATTATTTATTTATATTGGTGTTAAATCTACTGTATTACAACTTCTCTATGGATTATAAACTAATTTATTGGCCATAGATTCATCAAAATAAGCAAACAACACACGAAAAACAGAATCTGTCAAAAACAGAACAGTCTGTAGTAATCTGTAACTAACGAAAACTTCTGGAACCCAAACAATCCTATCAAAATTATACGACCTATACAATTTGTTTATTGATCAGCAGCAATTGGAATCACTATTTTATCACGTGCTGGTGATTTTTAACAATTTGGGCACTGAGCGCAAAGTTTCTGGAAATTACAGCAAGATCAAATAACTATCATCCAAGAAGATCCAATAGGTTTAACTTGGCACAAACACTAATTAAAAGATAAAACCACATATAAACAGAGGCTAGATGAATTATTTATTACTAAGCTGCAAGGAAAAATATTGGGTTGTCTCCCAACAAGCGCTTTTCTTTAAAGCCTTTTTAGCTAGGCATTGAGATTCAATGATGCTCACAAGAAAGACAAGAATTGAGGCACAAAGAGAGCATCATAAAACATGTGACAAACACACTTAAGTATAACATACTTCCTATGCATAGGCATATTATAGGCAAACAAATTATCGTAGCAAGCAAAAACTAGCATATGCAAGGAAGCAGAAAGGAACAATAACAATCTCAACATAACGAGAGGTAATTTAGTAACATGAAAATTTCTATAACCATATTTTCCTCTCTCATAATATTTACATGTAGGATCATAGGCAAATTCAACCAAATAGCTATCACAAATTATATTCTCAACACGATCCACATGCATGCAAAGTTGATACTCTTCCAAAATAGTGGGATTATCATTAACTAAAGTCATGACCTTTCCAAACCCACTTTCAATATTATTGCGAACAATATTATCAATCTCATATTCATCATGGGGCTTAAATAAATTTTCAAGATCATAAGAAGAATCACCCCAATCATGATCATTGCAACAAGTGGTAGACATAGCAAAACTAGCATCCCCAAGCTTAGGGTTTTGCATCTTATTAGCACAATTGACATCAAAAGAATTTATAATAAAATCATTGCAATCATGCTTTTTATTCAAAGATCTATCGTGAGTCACTTCACGGATTTCAGGCAAAACCTTATAAAGATAATCTAGTGCATCCAAATCACTAGGAATTGGTTCATAATAATTGGATCTCTTAAAAAGATTGGCAAGCGGATGAGGATCCATAGATATTAGCTACTCTGTTTAGGAATAAATACCCAACTATTTCAACCAAACAAGCAAACGAGCCAAGACATCAAGGCGAACGGAAAAGAGAGGGCGAATAAAACGGCAAAGGTGAAGTGGGGGAGAGGAAAAAGAGAGGCAAATGGCAAATAATGTAATGCGAGAGATAGGGATTGTGATGGGTACTTGGTATGTTGACTTTTGCGTAGACTCCCCCGCAACGACGCCAGAAATCCTTCTTGCTACGTCTTGAGCTTGCGTTGGTTTTCCTCGAAGAGGAGAGGGTGATGCAGCAAAGTGTAGCGTAAGTTTTTCCCTCAGTTTTGAGAACCAAGGTATCAATCCAGTAGGGGGCTCCTCAAAACTCCCACGCACCTACACAAACAAACTGAGAACTCGCAACCAACGCAATAAAGGGGTTGTCAATCCCTTCACGGCCACTTGCGTAAGTGAGATCTAATTGTCAGGAACCCGATTCCAAGTCACATCGATCTAGCCGGTAACACCTCATATCACTTTGCGACCTCACACACGGTATTCCCACGGGTGTCGCCTTACCATGGCCCGGGACCGTTTGCGTCTTTTGGCTCACGTATATGATAGTGTCGCTAGCATCCATATGACAAAGAACCCGGGCCGACATGGCTAGTCGTGAACCCAAAGCGACACTAACCTATGGGGACAGGCATACATGAATCACATCGAGCATGTCGGTCATCAACGTATAAATTCGGGCTGTAGCACTGGGCTAACAGGACTCCGGTATCCGGGCTGTAGCAGGCTAGGCAGGACTCCGAATAACACCGCGTGACATTTCCCCGAAGGGACAGACATAGGAACGAAGTGAAACACATGCCGGCCAGTCAAGTGTCCAAGCAGTAGTGTTGGGCTAGCAGGACTCCGGTGAACCGGGCTGTAGCGGACTACTATCGCTCGGAAGCACGAGACTACATTTCCCCATATGAGAGGCTGCCAAGGATAAACAACTAGTTTGTCGGATCCCACACATACCAAGCATTTCAAACATACACACAATATGCTCAATATGTGTAGATACAACATGGCATCACAACATAACTCTACGACTCAAATATTTATTCATTAGGCTCAGAGGCGAGATATTACAAACATGGGTCTCATGACCCAACACTTTCGAGCATACAAGTCAAAGCACAAGCGGAAGCTAAACATGTCTCGAAAGTACGAGACAACTATAAATGAAAAAGGCTGAGAAGCGACTATCTACGAGATCTGCCGAGGGCACAAGATCGTAGCTGAGGTAACAAGCTAAATGTCGAAGTCCACGTGGAACTACTAAGCGAGGCCAGCGTCTCTACGCAAAACATAAAATAAGCAAACGTGAGTACAATTGTACTCAAGAAGACTTACATCAGAACTAACTACATATGCATCATTATCAAAAGGGGTGGTGGAGTTTGACTCAGCAAGCCAGCTTTGACTTCGGTGGCTATCCCGAACTACGATTGCAAGTAACTCTTCCGAGGTGGCGCTGCGAGTCCACATATTCACCATATCAATACACCACTATGGACCCGCTCCCGTCTCCCTACGAGAACGCCATCCATAGCACTCACGCTTATCTTGTGCATTTTAGAGTATCCACTTTCACTTGTCTATGAACTGATATAGGCAACCCAGAAGTCCTTCTCCGTGGACACGGCTATTCGAATAGATCATATTAACCTGCGGGGTGTACTTCTTCACACACGCTCTCACCACTTACCGCCATTTACACGACATGTACTCGGCAACCTTCAAGCGGAAGCCCAACGTGAGTGTCGGCCACAGCCTACCTAAACACACAAGTCCCAAGTCCAGTTTATCGCCTATTCGGGTTCCATCCGCAGGAGTCCGCCGAGGTTTCCCATACAGCCCGAGCGATGTGTGCAGGGTTCCCGAGACACCAAACGGGCCAATCGGTACACAACCCACGGTGCCTACCGCAACACAACCCACCCCTATGGTCAGCGTGCGGCGGCCCCCAAAGATGCTACAAACACCGAAACTACTTGCAACTCCGGACTAAGGACAAGAGTGGTTAAGAAGCCGAGAGGGTCCATTGGTTTCGGGCCCAATGCGTGGTAGTAACTGTTTCATGGATCACAAACACGTAACTCAGTTCCCGAGGACGGCTGCAATGAGACAACCCACCATGTACTCCTACATGGCATCTCACCGCTACCTTTACCAAATCGTGTTCACACACTTAGCTCACACACGCAGATGGGACATGTTCACACACCTCCGATTCATCCCGATGAATCGGACTGACTCAACTCTAAGCGATGGCAGGCATGACAACAAGCATGAATGAGTAGGCACAACATGGCTCAAACAACTCCTACTCATGCTAGCGGGTTTCATCTAATTCTTGTGGAGTGACAGTCATGCAGAGGATAAAGGGGTTCAGCTACCGCAGCAAGTAACACATGAGTCGTTGTTGTCCTAATGCAGTAAAATAGAGCAGGAGCGAGAGAGTGGGATTATATCGGAATGGACAAGGGGGTTTTGCTTGCCTGGCACTTCTGAAGATAATATAGTTCTTCATCGGTGTCATCGAACAATCGTCGGAACGTCATCTATCGAGAGGGGGCACTTACCGGCAAACAAGAGAGAACACAATCAATGTAATGCACAGTCACATGAATGACATGTCATGTTAAGGTACTGAATTCACCTAATGCAACAGTAATCCAAGTTAATTGAAGTGGAATTCAAACAAGGTTGAACTCCAACTCCAAATGCTATTTCATAAATTAACCTAATCATGATTCATCTTATTCAGTGAGGTTAACTTGTTCAAACATGCATGATCATGGCATAAACAGATTCTTCATATTTTTCTGATCATTTTCCATATATAAATTATTTAATTTGGAGTTACAGATTAAAAGTTATGTATATTTGAAGTTTGGGGTATTTTCTGAAATTTCCTGAATAGGATTAAATCCAGAAAATACTTTGTTTCGTCAGCCTGACGTCGATGTGGCGTCGTGAAGTCAACAAGGCGGCGAGGTCAAACCTGACTGCGGGACCCACTTGGTCGGTGTCTACGGCTGGTTTGGGTGGATGACAAGTGGGACGATCAACGTTGACTTGACTAAGTCGAAGTCTGACACGTGGGGTCCACGGGTTAGTACTAATCTAAACAGAGAAAATAAAACTAACCTAATTAGGCTCGGGGCCCACATGGCAGTGGCTCTAGGGGGGGTTAGCGGGGTCATTAGTGGCTAATGACGTGCCACGTCACCGGCCACCGGAGTTCGGCCGGCGGCGACCCGAAACGCGGCGGATGTTCGCCGGGGCTGCGCTGCAGGTGGCGGCTGGGCAAGAGAAGGGCACAGGGAGGAGTCCCTCACTCGCGCGCATCGAACGGAGCAGGTGGGGGGTCGCGGGGTGGTCGGAGCTCGCCGGAAGTGAGCTCGCGGCGGCGCCGGAGGTCGGGTGAGTCGGGTTGGCTGTGGTGCAGGAGGGCAAGTTAGTGTGTGCATAATGCTCTGATGGCTTCTGGCGCGGTGACGCGCTCCGAATCGAGCTCAAGCGGCTGCAGTGACGGCGGTGACATGGCCGGCGGCAAGGGAAGCTCGGCCACGGCAGGCTACGGCCTAGAGGGCGGGGCGCGACCAGGAGAAAGGGGAGACGATGCGGGGCTCACCGTGAGTCCGTTTGGAGGGTCGGTGGGCTCGAGGCGGCCGGAGTGCAATGAATCGGCGACGATGGTGGCCGGAGCCCGAGGTGGAAGACGACGGCGATGGCGACGTTCTTGGCCTCCCCGGTCGCGTGGATCAGCGGAGACGGAGAAGAGGTCGGGCGGAGCTCTTGGGGACGGCAGAGGGGCAAGGGGTGGCTGTGGCATGGTACGGGCGATCGGCGTCGGCGGTGCGTTCGGTGGTGCGAGAGAGAACGAGACAGAGGAGGGGAGGAGCTCGGAGAGAGTGAGAGGCACTGGGGCGCGTGGCTGTCTCCGTGTGGCTGGAAGGCCACGAGGGCGTGAGAGGCAGGGAGGAGGCCACAGGCGTCGCCCGGCCTTCACGCCTCGCCTCGCCTTCAGCGGAGGAAGACGATGAGCGGTGGGAGTAGGTGGGCTGGGCCACCAGTGGAGCCGTCGAGGAGGGGGAGAGAGAAGGCTGGGCAGTGGGCTGCGAGGTAAGCCGGAGTGGGTATTCTCTCTCTCTTTTATTTCCATTTTCTATTTTACGTAATTATGTTTGGCTTTAATAAAAATGCAGGGCATTTCCAAAAATCATGAACTGGTCAATGTCACTGTTTGGAATATTTCCAACAACAAACATTTCAGTTTGTGATTACTTGAGCATTTAAAATATTTTATAGTATTTAAATGCCCAAATGCAAATACCATATGAATTAATTCAAAAGTCCAAATGTCATGGAAAAATGTGCAACATCTCAAGTTCTTGTTTCGAGCATTTTCCAAAAATGGTGAACATTTTTTAAGGCCATTTGGTTCATTGAAAAATATTTCTTAGTTGAACCTATTTGAATTGTTTTTGGTGCTAGGGCTTGGTCATCCCCATTTCAAATTTCATGGAAATTAAACATGATGCATGGATGCTAAAGCAAAAACAAACAAGGGCTGATCTGGGGCTGTGACACTAATAAAGATAGTAAATAATATTTTTGGTATTTTTGGTATAGATGCAAAAAGTAAAGATGCAAATAAAAGTAGATTGAAAGCAAATATGATAAGAGATAGACCCGGGGGCCATAGGTTTCACTAGAGGCTTCTCTCGAGATAGCATAAGTATTACGGTGCGTGAACAAATTCTTGTCGAGCAATTGATAGAAAAGCGCATAGTTATGAGATTATCTAGGCATGATCATGTATATAGGCATCACGTCCATAACTAGTAGACCGACTCCTGCCTGCATCTACTACTATTACTCCACACATCGACCTCTATCCAGCATGCATCTACAGTATTAAGTTCATAAGAACAGAGTAACACATTAAGCAAGATGACATGATATAGAGGGACAAACTCATGCAATATGATATAAACCCCATCTTGTTATCCTCGATGGCAACAACACAATACGTTCCTTGCAACCCCTTCTGTCGCTGGGTAAGGACACCGCAAGATTGAACCCAAAGCTAAACACTTCTCCCATGGCAAGAAAGATCAATCTAGTAGGCCAAACTAAACCGATAATTCGAAGAGACTTGCAAAGATAACTCAATCATACATAAAACAATTCAGAGAAGATTAAAATATTATTCATAGACAAACTTGATCATAAACCCACAATTCATCGGATCTCGACAAACACACTGCAAAAAGAGATTACATCGAATAGATCTCCACAAGAGAGGGGGAGAACATTGTATTGAGATCCAAAAAGCAAGAAGAAGCCATCTAGCTAATAACTATGGACTCGTAGGTCTGTGGTAAACTACTCATAACTCATCGGAGGGGCAAGGATGTTGATGTAGAGACCCCCCGTGCTTGATTCCCCCTCCGCAGAGTGCCGGCGAAGGCTCCAAGATGGGATCTTGCAGATACAGAAGGTTACTGTTGGGTTCTACGGTAGGGTGCGTAGACTGCAAATTAAAATTTTCCTACGCGCAGAACATCCAGGAACATGCTACGGGAGATGGATCACAGTTCGTTACCACTAGGCAGCGATGCCGTGCAGCGGATGAAGAGTTGGGGCAGCGCGGCGCGTGGATCGTCTCCTCCTTGTTCTCGATCTCCCTCAAGCGATCGATCGTCCGATCCCACGTACGAGTTCGCCGGAGCGGCGCAAGTGCACCGCCTCTAACGGTATCCGCGCGTGCAGGAGGAACACCGTGCGGCGGACTGCTAGATCCGATCACACAGTCGGCGGCGAGTGGAGGTGGCTATTCGCAACACATGCAAACCCTAGTCGCAGCGCCGAAGCGATCAACCGCCTGAGTGTGCCGCACCTCCAATTTATATAGGCGTCCGTCGCGGGCTCAACAGTTGGGCCTCGCACGGGCCCAAAAGCCCAAAGTCTACTCCATTCCTAGTCCAGTTCGGATCAAATCCGACCAGTGTCCTACGAACTGACGTCGTAGGTTCCTTCCCTTAAGTGCGCGACCCCTTAGGTTCGAGCCGGCTTGGTCACAGTTCAGATCACCTCCGACCTGCACGGTTGGTAGCGGCCTCTAGCAAGGCGTGCGGACCACCAAGCAGGCTATGAAGCTGGTTAGGCGAAGGCTGTACCTGGCGTGTCACACTTCATTCCCTTTGCCGCATGATATATGTTAGCCGGGCTCAAGGCGAGACTGTCATCCTTGTGCTAGCCCGACCTCTTTCTCGCTCCAAAGGATACCCGACCACAAATTGGATTATCTCATAATCCTTGTCGCATGGCCATGCTTATCCTAGTCGGATCACACGAGGGGCCCAGAGTATATCTCTCCTGATCGGAGGGGCAAAGCCCATCTTGCTCGACCATGTCTCGCAGCATGGGACTGGACAAACCCGAAACCTACCTTTCACTACTAGGAAAAGGCCTACTAATGGCGCAACTAATTTGGCCATTAATGGCGCATTAGTGGTGCGCCATTAGTGCCAGGCCATTAGTATTAGTGCCAGGCCATTAGTATATTTTACTAATGGCGCACCACTAGTGCGCCATTAGTATTTGGTATACTAATGGCGGACCTCAGATGCGCCATTAGTATATACAACAGTGCGCTATTAGTATGCCTCCCAGGGGGCCATGTATACCCAGGTGCTTTGGCATCCTAATGGCGCACAACAACAAGATGCACCATTTTTAACTTCGGCATACTAATGGCGCACTGTTTAATGATGCGTCATTAGTATGAATATTAGGTTTTTTTTAATTTTCTGTTTTTTGCACAGGTTACGAAATGTATAATTGGACAAAATATAGACAGCACACATCAACAACAGATTCATCGAATACAATAGAAGATTAGTCTCTGAATACAATTCATCATATTAGTCTCCGAATACAATTCATCATATTAGTCTCCGAATTGAAAAGACCGAACAAAGATAGAACATTATATTACAAGTCTCGAGACCGCGAGTAGCGAGTTTGTCTTCACATTACAAGTCGATATCGATCATCTAAACTACCATCACATAGAAGAGAGCTGAGGTCATCACGATGAGCATCATCACGATGAAACTTGTCTTCATCCGGTTCCTCCAACGCTCCCTCCCCTCTCCCGCTAGATAGCGGGCGTATCTAGATTCGGCCTCGGCCCTAGTGGTGTACCATTTGTAACTGTTACCGCTGAATCGGTGAACCTGTCTCCGACACTCCTCCCAGTCGTCATAGACTCCGGGAACCTTACCCTTGTACACGACATACGACGGCATCGCTATGCACTAGCCAAACAAAACGTTAGTACCAATTCACAGACAATACATAAGCAATATATAAGTATGCAAATGTAACGATCGGAAGAGAAAAGAAAGACATTAATAGCATCGATTACATCAAAGTTGAACGACTATCCAAAACAAATAGACATACTACAAGTTCAATAAAGTTTAATTAAAACATGATCCAATCGATGTTTCAGAACAAGACATGCATCACCGCTTCGACTCGACTCAAGGGAACGGAGCGTGGATGAAGCCGCCGACTACCGTGTGAGTCAAGAAATAACGGGCGTTGTCAGACTGCATTTGTAGCATTGTGTAGATGTCACTTTTGGACGGTTGATTTCTGAGGTAGAACTGCCCCGAGGTACGAAGGACATCTTGATGGATGATTTCCGCAAACTCCATTTGGATGCGAAAGAATTCTTGTCTCGATGTCCGCGTCTGGATTGCCGACACGCCGCGGCCCAATCTTTGAGTTTACTTGGTAGCGAAGTTGATGATGGTCTGTCACGATCGCCCGCATGTGATGGATGGGCGTAGTAGGCACCCTTCTGACCACCGGCGGCTGCTTGACGCAGCGTAACGTCGTATTGTGGGAGAACACGTGTTTGCCGTACTTTCTACGAATAGGCCTGGTGAAGGTGCCTCCAGATTTGGCGTGGCGGGAGAACATCATCAAGAACCTTCTTGACATTTGTGTAGTCTATATTCGATCGACGGTGCAGGTCGAAATACGTGGCCATGGAATATTTGGGGCTTAGGAGGATGAGCGTGCAATGTGTGTCCTTTGCAGAAAACACGGAATGTTAAAAGAAAAGCGATCGAAATCTAAGAATTCATATGTTACGAGCGGTTGAGGGAGGACTTACTCGGAAAGTAAGGCACGAGGAAGTTATCCTTATCTTGGTTTGCCGAATGACGCCTTCGAGGTAAGGACTCGCGACTTGCGGTCCCCAGCTGCCCAAGATCTTGGCACGCATGTAGAAGGGGTCGACTATCACGATGTCCGGGTCTTGTCGCGAATGATCCGCATCTCCATACTCAGCGAAAATAGCCGAACGAAGGTGTAGTGCAGCGGATGAAGGTTCAACATAGCGTGGATGTCATCAAACCGCAGGACGATCGTACGCCCGATGGAGTTATCCACAAAGCCCTTTCCCTTTGGCACCTTGGCCGCGAAAACCGGGTATGCCACATCCTTCTCTCTGAGACGCCGCTTCTCCAAAGAAAGAACACTGTCATGCAGACTCCGCATAGCACCGGTTGCATCATTGAGCATATTTGTCGGTAGCATCGCCCTACCCGCCGCATGCACCCTCCTCGAGATATCCTCAGGTGAAGGTGGCCCGTCCTGAGCACGGATCGTACTTTCGGTGCCGGCTGGCCCGCACCCTTGTTAGTCTTTCTTTTGCGTGCCTTCTTCTTCTCCTGTAATGGGACCGAGTTACGCTCACGGACCGCCTTCTTGAGTGTGTTGGGGCTGATAATATTTTGCACCTCGCCTATCTGAGGCTCGGTGAAGTCGGCAGCTGGAGGCGTCTCCTGAGAGCTGAACGGCAGACGACGTCTTTTATTGGGTTGGGTTCTTGAGAAGGAGGCCCCATGAAGTCGCCACCGTACCCATGATTGGCAAAGTACTGATCGACGTTGCCAAATGTATCGTCGTCTTCGTTGTTCTGATCCTGTGCCATATGCATGTTTGGATCCAGTGGCATAGGGATGTCCGGCACCGTTGCGGCGGTCTTGCCATGGGGCCGACTTGGCGCCGGCATGACTAGTGGTGTTGTCTTTGGGGTGGTGTCCCCCGCCCCCAAACGAATCTGGCTCTTTGGCCAAAGCAGGGGCCAGCTCAGGCAGGCGCTGAGGGTCATCACGTCATCATCGTCGGCCCTGACGGGTTGAATCGGAGGTAACAACTCGTCGCAGCCTGGCAGCACCCGAACCAGTTGAACCCTAAACAAGTTGGGGGCATCCGGGTACCGTGGAACAAGGGGTTGCCCGGTTGAACGATTTTGCCCTTGGCGACATCGACCAACTCGTTGTTCACGGCGCGTGAGAGTGCACGGAACGTCGGCGGCGCCGTGCGAAAACATGTAGGGCGTCAGGGATGCCCGGTCAAAGGCAAGGAGATGAATTCCTCGGCCGAGAGAGGCTTAATTAGTTACCGTGATGATGGCGTCGAGCTCGGCTAATGTCAAGGCACCGCCAACGGGCGGTAGCGTCTGACGGAGGGGCCGCTTGCTGCAGAGGTGGCGGCCGGCGTACACCCGGGTGCATTAAGCTCCCGTGCCGGCGTCGGAGACACCAATGCCGCCTCCGCCAGAGACACCAATGGCCCCGCCATCGCATTCTGCGAGTTGCTGGCCGTGAAGCTAGGAATCGGGGGCGGCCCCTGTTGGCCGCCTGCAATCCACGCACTCAACCCCTCGATCAAGGTAGGCACAATGGCGGTGATCGTCGCTCCGAGTTGTTGTTGCACTTGCTCTTGGACAATCTCCGGAATCCGCGCCACCTGTGCCTTGAGTTCTTGAACCTCGCGGCGCTGGCTTTCCGAGCTGGTCTTTTTCTCCTTTCGCCCACCGGTGTTATAGTATGACGACCATTTTGTCGACAAGCCTTTGCCGCCACACGACCAGCCGACGTCGGCTTCTCGAGCTTATCCTTGTTCTTCATTACATTCAACGCCCTATTTAGAGTGGTGTCCCAAGGGTTGCTCTTAGTCGACCCCGCCATCGCTTTCAAATCGCTGCGGAAGGAATGTGAACCATTTAGAAATTTGGCTTCATTAATTAGAATGCAACCATATGGAGCTAATTATGCGGGGTGTATTCCTTACTGAACAAGCTCAAGCGCCCTGGTCTTCGGATCCGTGGTAAGCTCCTTTGTTTTCGGGTCCTTCTTGTACCGGGCCCTGACAAAGTTCCTGGTCTGCTTGTCACCATATTTATCGCAGAGGGGCGGTAGGCCATGCTCGGCACGGTCCGCCTCCTCCTTGTCCCATATAGGCGCCGCCACTCTGTAACCGCCGGGACCGAGTGTGTGTTCCCCTAAGTTCAGCTCCCGCATTTCTTTCCCCCACTGACTTGATTGGGAGTTTGCGGTGCTCGAGCAATTGATCTTGAAGTCGTTGTAGTCATCTTCGGTGATCGGAGGATTTTTCTCCTTGATCTTCTCATAACTCTCACCTTTCTCGATCATTCTCTTCACATTGCTTTTCCAAGTAGACAGGGCCTTGCTCATCTTCGTGAGGGCAGCATTGTTCACTTTATTCCCTTTGAGGCTTGTGTTTTCAAATTCAGCGGGAACTTGTATCGTTCGTGCAACTTCGTGAAGAGGAGGTTGCGCCAAATTCCTCGGTCGGGATGCCTCACGTTCTCGGTGTTGATCGAGGCGGTGCTCGGAGAATGCACCCGAGCTGAAGCGAGTACCCCTTGACTATTCGTTCGGCGCTGTTGGATTCCCGTCGGAGTCCACTTCAAGAACTTCCTCCTTGAGGGTGCGGAGCACGGTCGGGCGCCAGTCCTTCCGTTGCCTCTTCGGTTGGCTGCCATCTGTGCGTGCGCCGCCATCATCAGTGGTGGCATCCTCGGCGGCACCATCAGTGGTGGCATCAGTGGGGTCATCCTCGGCGGTACCATCAGTGGTCTCAGGATCGATGGGGAAGGCAGCGTCCTCATACAAGTGAGGTTGTTCCTCCATCTCCTGGGACAGCTCCCAGAATGCCTTGCCGCCCGAACCCCCGGCCTCATCGTTGTTGGCCATGTTTCTCTCTATATAGGAACAAAGTTTGGTCAAAAAGTTGGTTATTGTCAAGGAACAAGATCATGGTCTCATCATTTAGGGTTTGTCGACACGAGGCATCCTAAAAGCTAAGCTTTTATCATTGAGGGTTTTTCGACGCCGAGGCACCCTAAAAGCCTAAGCTTTCATCATTAGTCACAAGTACCCGGCCCATGCATTAGTCACAAGTACCCCATATGTCCTATTTTTAGCAAAGTCATGCTAAAATTCACGGAAAATTTCAGCATGACCTTTGCTGAAAATAGGACATATGGAGTACCAATTCTTTGGAGCGGAAGTTAATCGACATTCCAGCAAACTCAAGGGCCTCTCGGGTGGACAAGGCAAAAAGGCCTCCATCACAACATGGAAAATACATTGGCATGTGAAGAGGTGAAACAATATATGCATCTCCAAGAAGTATCATTCAACATTTTGGACAAACCACTACAAGCAATACTGGATCAGATACAAGAAGAATGTGAGAAAATGCAGACAAATACTAACAGATTGAGGTGTTTAACTTGTGGTGCTTTCTGTGCTATTAACATTTCAAGTCAAAACCTTTTCTGGTTAGTAAGTGTTTATTGAGCATATGTATGTAGTAAGTGTTTACGCTCTCGGTGTTTCGTAACACATATTTTAGCTACCTAGTACCGGTGCTATTACCCAGCAGTTAATTAGCTTTTGCTTTTGCTTTTCATTGCCAAATTCTAGCTAGTACCAGGCAAATTAACATCTAGCAGCAATCATTTTCAAATATATATACACAGACATTTTAATATTAACCTAAGGAAAAATGAATAGTTAGGTTAATTACCCCTTTATTAGTTATTCAATCGATGCTTTGTTCTACACTTTGATGCAAATTAGTATATAGAAGAAGCTATTTACTAGCAGTACCATATATAAAAGACATTCATTCGATGCTATTTACTAGCAGTACTAGCAGTTTTTTCTTCTTCAATAATCAGATTGTCCATCGATTTGTATTGGCCATATATAAAAGACATTCACCGATGCTATTTACTAGCAGTAGTAGCAGTTTTTTTCTTCTTCATTAACTGTACTAGCAGTTTTTTTCTTCTTCATTAACTGTACTAGCAGTTTTTTTTCTTCTTCATTAACTGTATAAAGATGAGCAGATTGCATGTTGCTTCTTCTTTAATAAATGAATAAATCTCCCTATGTTAGTATTTTCTTAAATAACAATTAAGAAAGCGAAGTAAGCGTACGCCATGGCATGACACCTAGTGGAGATTAACTGATTGAGTATATACTTATCCTTTGATGCATACACGTCCGAAATAGACTATTAGTAGACCCGCTTCACAGAAGGCACGTAGTTCTTGATAGAGATGCACATCAGCAAGACTATTATATAATACTGACACGATTTAGGTGTGTATACCTCCAACATTAGCCAAAGCAAAACTTATCTTTAAGTAGTCACATCACAACTTATTGATACATAAATGGGCTCTTGATTTTTCCAGGTATATATGCAATTACCTTTTAGTTGAAAATGTCCTGATTATGTTCTCATTCTCAAGATAAGGTAAGCCAGAATTCAACAAAGCGAGCAGAACCACATGAGTGTTCCAAGTGGCATTTCATTAGCCACGCAACAACAGTCACATTTTGTTTGTTTGACCTTGAAGTTAGTACAACAGAGGAGGCTACCTCTCTTGAAGAAAGAAAAGGGTACCGGGTACAAAAACCATCTAACTAGAACTCTACAAGGACAAACTATGTACCTCTGTTAGTAAAAGAATTGCACTGAATAAGGACCATCTTGCTCCCAACATGGGAGCAAAGCGATACATCAGACTCACGCTTGAAGCACAAGGCGACAAGTGTCCGGGGCTTGTGGGGACTAAAACAGAAGATGGCACAAAATAAACTAAATTGTCCAACAAAAGCATCAATACATTCTTAGGGAACCTAGCTGATATTACTTACATCAAGTGCGAGAAAGTAGTCATTTGACACATGGCAACGGCAGAAAATGACCGACAAACAAAAGAGTCATTGCCGCTTCCCTTTAGATTTTACGGTGGCCCATTGAAAGTGATTGCAGTTAGCTTCGGATTTGAATGAGCATGTATCTTGCCACTGTACATACAAGAATAACTAGGCTAAAAAATGTTCGATTTGATGTCTTCTTTGAACCTTGGTGCCACAAACAAATTTTGAAGTTGAGAAAGATTGATACTTATTTGCCATTGCATTTGACCCAGCCCAGACTGGAGAGGAGGAATAATAGAAGGGGTGGGGACTCACCTATGTTTGTTGTAGCCGAGGTCAAGCACCACCAGTCGAGCCGAGGCGACGTGGGCCCTCCTCTCCCTGGCGTCGTCCTCGTCCTGGTCGCTGGCGCGCTCTACCTGCAGAGCAGAGACGACACGAGGGTCAGCTAGATGGAGACGGGAGGTACAAGAAGGATCCACAGCAGCAGCACCTTCTCCTCCTTGGATGAAAGGGAACTCACCAGGGTGAGGCGTCGAGGCGGCGTCGGGGCGGCGTCGAGGCGTCGAGGCGGCGTCGGGGCGTCGAGGCGGCGTCAGGCCGAGGCGCCGGCGGGCCGAGGCGGCGGGCAGCGACGCCGGGAGAGGAGAGGGAAGGGATCGAGTGCGAGGGAGAGAGAGGGATAGGTTTGGGCGGGAGGAAATATGGATGGGGCGGCACAATACTAATGGCGCACCACACCTCGATTGCGCCATAAGTACATCCATACTAATGGCGCACCTCACCCAGTGCGTCATTAGTACTTTTTTGATTTCTGCTCGAGCCAACAGGTTATCTTCCACCTGACCTGTTCACATCAAGTTCCCTCTACTAGCTCGGTGGTCGTGACCAGTTCTCACACCAGAGGTCCTGGGTTCGATTCCCAGGCTCCACAATTTTTTTTATGCATTTAAAATGCTGTTTGGTACTTATTTGTGTTTAAATATGTTCAAACTTGTTTAAATCATAACAGTAATATTTTTTATAAGACAGCAATAATTTTTTAAAAATATCATCAAACAAGAATGCCGGTGGAGGCGGGGAGGTGCGGGGGTCATGGCCGGTTGAGTAGGGAGGGTGCGGGGGTCGGCAAGTGTTGAGTAGGGGAGGGTGCGGGGGTGGCGCGGTTGAGTAGGGAATCGAGGGTGCGGGGGTGGCGGCGGCAGTGGACGGGGTGCTCGGCGGCGAGGGACGGATCTGGCGAGGTGGGATAGCGATCGAGATGGAGGGGGATCGAGATCGAGTGTCCATGAAATTTAAAAATATTCATGATAGTTCAGAAAGTACCCATGAAATACAATCGAGAAATGAAGGCTACGATTTAAATACAATCGATCTTAACTAGCTATCTGTTCACAATCTTCTTGCCCTTCTTTTTCGCAAATGGAGTTCTTACGTGGAACAGGCGTCCTTTAGGTAGGGTGGTCCTGCTTCTTCTTGTGGTGTATGCTGCTACTTCATCATCGTCGTCATGTTCGATCCTCGGTCGCCGTACTTGTCGAAGTCTTGCTCACCGGCTACTCCATCCATTCCGATGATCTTCCTTTTGCCTCTCCTCACGACAACACGACCGGGCTTTGTGAATTCGGTAATAAAGAAGCATTGGTCAACTTGGGAAGCCAGTACCCATGGCTCATTTTTAGCGGTGACGTTTGCGCCCATGATCTTGGATTTGGCTTGGGTATAACCATGGTGGTGAAATACCGGTCTTCTTTTAGGGCGCTCTTCGCCCATCGACACGGAACATCGGCACCTTCTCTCCAACGTAGCTCAGCTCCCAGATCTCCTCGATCCTTCCGTAGTATCTGTCCTTGTCATTACCGGTATAGGATTCCATCGTTACCCGGAGTTCGATAACCATCGCTCTTCATGTCCTTGGCCTCGGTGTAGAATGTGTAGCCGTTGATATCGTACGCCTCATAGGTCATCAGGTTGTGCTTGGCGCCCTGTGGCAAGGCGAATATGAGTTGTTCTTCCGCGGAAGAATCCTCATGTAAAGGGTAAGACAGAAGCTTCTGCTTGAACCAACGCGTGAAACATGAGTTGTGCTCTTTGATTATATCTCCGTCCGTCCTCGGTTGGCCTCGGTCATTGTACGTCTTCTTAATAAAGGTTTTGTGCTCTACCACCCAAGGATCGACCACGTCTATGTGTTGTAGCGCGACTAGGTTTGCTCTTTCAAAGTCGGCGAGTCGACCCTCTAAGTCGACATGCATTTCGCGGCGACCCTCACGGTGACCCCATCCAGCGAGCCTGCCGAGGTGACTGTTGACGGGCAGACCAACGGGGTTCTCGATGCCTAGATAATTCGTGCAGTAGGAGATGCACTCCTCGGTCAGAAAGCCCCTGGCTATACTTCCCTCTGGACGTGACATGTTGCGAACGTATGCTTTGATGACACCATTCATCCTTTCGAACGGCATCATGCTGTGCAGGAACATCGGCCCGAGTTGGATTATATCCTCTACTATATGGACCAGCAGATGCACCATAACGTCGAAGAATGCGGGCGGGAAGTACATCTCAAGCTCGCATAGTATCACCACGATCTCTTCATGTAGCCTTCTGAGTTGCCTCACGCCAATCAACTTCCGAGAGATGACGTCGAAAAGTTGCATAGGCCAAATAGCGTTCCGCAGACGTGCGGCGTCCATGATCCCAGTTACTGGCAACCGGAAGTATCTGCGTCATCGACGCGTGACGGTCGTGAGACTTCATCCCATCGAACTTCGTCACTGGGTCTAGGTATCTGCTTATCTTCCCAACCGTAAGGAAGTTTTACTCCTAGGAGGCAGGTGAAAAACTGCTCGATCTCCTCGACTTAGAGTGAAGCACACGGGAGGGTAGTCATTTCCGGTCTTCTTGGCCTTTTGCCTTTGCGACGACTCCATCGTGTCCTGCTTCGCCTCATCATCATCATCATCATCATCATCATCATCATTAGCGTGAAGCTCCTGCCTGATGCCCATTGATTTCAAGTCTGCCCTTGCTTTCGGCCCATCTTTGGTCCTCTCTGGCATGTTGAGCAGGGTACCAAGAAGACTCTCGCACACGTTCTTCGTGATATGCATGACATCAAGGCTGTGAGGCACACGGTGGATCTTCCAGTACGGTAAGTCCCAGAAAACAAACCTCGTTTTCCATACCTTCAGTAGCAGCTCTGGCGCCTTTCGCTTCTTTCCCGGCTCTGGCGCCTTTTGCTTCTTTCCCGGCAGTGGGCAGTCTTTCCAATTTTTCAACAGCTTGTCTATTTCCTCGCCGCTCCTCGTGCAGGCGTTTTGGGTTCGGTTTCACCATCGAACAGATCCTTGCCTTTCCTCCACGGGTCATCGTCGCGAAGCCACCTTCGATGTCCCATGAACACGGTTTTCAAGACCGGGATCTCTATCTAGCTGGCGATACGTTGTGTCATCCATGCACCTTACGCATCCGTAAAATCCGTGGACTACCTGCCGCGAGATATCCGTAATCGAGATAGTCGTGCACCGTCGTGAGCGATGCGGCTCTCATAGGGAAATATTCTTTCTGCGGCGTCCCACGTATTGGTGGCGTTTTCCACAGCGTGTCAAGCTCCTCTTTCAGCAGCCCGGATACAGATTGATGTCGTTCCCTGGTTGTTTTGGTAGCTTCAATTAGCATACTCATGTGAATGTACTTCCTCTTCATGCACAACCAGGGGGAAGGTTGTACATCCACACAAACACAGGTCAGGTGCTATTTGTGCTTCTCTGGCTGCCAAACGGATTGACTCCATCGGTGCTCGCGCCCAGCACGATGTTCCTTGGATCGTTCCCAAATTCTAGGTCTTCGAAGTTCAACGCTTGCCACCGCTCGCATCCTTAGGGTGACTCAGCATCTTGTCTTTTTATCTATCTCCGGATCATTTGCGTCATCTTCTCGCTTCTTCTCCTCCCTATCCGGCGTGCCAACGCAGAGCTTTGCTACCTTAGGGTCCACGAAATACCGCTGCGCATTTAGGAGTGATCGGAAAGTACCACACCACTTTTCGAGGAGCTTTCTTCCTCTTCTTGTATCGAGTGACGCCGCACCGGACATATGGTAGACTCCGCGTGCTCGTCCCGATAAATGATGCAATTGTTCATGCACACATGGTATTTCACGTGCGGTAAATCCAGAGGACACACGATTTTCTTCGCCTCCTCCAAACTGGTCGGGCACTTGTTCCCCTTGGGAAGACGTCCGTGCCAGAATGAGATGTTCTCGTCGAAGCATGCGTCGGTCATTTTGTGTTTTACCTTCATCTCCAGAGCCATGAGCGTTACTTTCAGGCGGGTATCCTCGGGCCTGCATCCTTCATACAATGGAGTAACCGCGTCTAACTCAAGTTGATCCATCTTGGCTTTCTCTCGGCGGCAGCTCTTGCGTTATCCGTCTGCTTGAGAAGCAGCTCTTGAATATGAGGGTCCTGCACCCAGCCCATCGATGGTCCAGCGTCGTCTGCTCCACCGGCATCATCATCTTCATGATCATGCCCGTCATCTGCTCCGGCATCTTCCTCATCATCATGTCCTGCATCTTCTACATGATTAGTGTGTACAGCATCACCGTCGTGATCATCTCCTGGGGATTCTTCGTCTTCTCGCCCGCCTGAGCCGCGGTGGTTGTCTTGCTGCCCTTCCTCATTTCTTGCCCGCCCCCCATGGACGACTTCGTAGTCATCTTCATCACCTTGCCACCGATAGCCATCCATGAAACCACGCAAGAGCAGGTGGTCCCGCACCTGCCGGAATCCGGGTCCGCAATAAGGCTCTTCAGCTTGCATCTTCGACCACGGACATCTTATCTCCGTGTCGTTCTTTTGAAGCATCTCGGCCTTCGCGGACCTCAAAAGCTATTCACGATGCCTTCGGTCATCGTGCGGACCATGGTCGCTGCGGGTAGAGCAAAACGATATTTTAGAACCAAGAAAAATTTGGCATGACTTTCCGAAAAATAGGACCAAAAAGATTGCTTAATGCCAAAATTCTACTTGAAAGCGAAATGAATCAACATTCCGGCAAAATATTGGCAACTATCGCATTTCAAATACCGGTACACCTCCAAACACAAACACATATGCAACATCACAAACATATGCAACACCACGAACATACATAGATCTAGCTAGGCCATAAAAAGTGCATGTGCACATTGTTGTAGGGAGAACAACATAAATATAGCTTCCCCCCTTGCTTACCTATCAAAACAAGGTAACTTAACCACTTAATTTGAATGAATCTATGGTGGAAATGAGGTGAAAAAGAGGAGGCACCCGAGACAAGGAGGAGGTGGAGAGAATGAAGTGGGGAGAAAGTGAGTGTGGGTAGGAGAGGCTGTCCAAAGTATCGTGTTGCTGCCCACTTACTAATGGCGCACCAACTCTAAATTCGCCATTAGTAATCCAGGTTACTAATGGTGCACCTTCTGGTGGTGCGCCATTAGTAGTTTTTAAAAAAAAACATACTAATGGCGCCTTTGTTCCACAGGCGCCATTAGTAGTTTTGCAAAAAAGGAATAAAAATATAATTAAAAAAACAACATTAGTGGCGCACTTTCCGATAGTGCGCCATTACTAGTTACAACTAGTAATGGCGCCTTTGAGTCCTGAATGCGCCATTAGTATGTTTGGACAAAGCACTAGTTCAAAAAAAAAATTGATACTAATGGCGCACCTTGGGCCAGGTGCGCCATTATTAGTTTCAACTCTAATGGCGTATCAGAAGGTGGTGCGCCATTAGTATATACTAATGGCGCACCGCTTGTGTGGTGCGCCATTAGTGTCAATCCCATCTATAGCCCTTTTTCTAGTAGTGTTTGTAACTACCCAGTCACGGAGTAGCGTTTGGTCGGCCCAAAGCAAGTCTGTCACCATCCCGAGTACATGCTTCAGCTCAGGTCTTAGGACATAGAACGTATGTTCTACTAGAGACTCACAGATGACATATCGCTGAGTCTCATAGTTGGGTCTGTCCGACTCGGACCTTATCTCGACTCGGATCCGACTACATCGAATCCGACCAGACCTTTCCAAGTCCATATTATCCGGTTAGCATCCAATGCTCCATGGCTAGTGAGACCAAGCCATCGACCGTGCCATATGCTAGTCTAGTCGGCTGCGCGTCCACACAGCCCTTCCGACTAGGGACCTTTTAGGATAGTCATCATACAATGCATAGTCCCAGAAACAAGTCACGTACTTGCTGATACACATCATTGATAATGTCCAAGGACTATCTTTATTCATAAACACATAGGAAATATCATCATACATGATTGCCTCTAGGGCATATCTCCAACAGTTACGGCGGTGGAAATTGTGTTTCGTGGTGTCCCCGGATGTTTTCGGGTACGTAGGTATATATAGGAAAAAGTACGTCAGTGGCTGCCCGAGGGGCCCACGAGACAGTGGGCGCGCCCTCCTATCTCGTGGAGGCTCCGGTTGCTTCTTGACTTTCACTCCAAGTTCTCTGGATCACGTTCGGCGAGAAAATCACGTTCCCGAAGGTTTCATTCCGTTTGGACTCCGTTTGATATTCCTTTTCTTGAAATCTTTGAAATAGGCAAAAAAACTGACAATTACGGGCTGGGCCTCCGGTTAATAGGTTAGTCCCAAAAATAGTATAAAATTGGAAAATAAAGCCCAATAAAGCCTAAAACAGTAGATAAAGTAGCATGGAGCAATCAAAAATTATAGATACGTTGGAGACGTATCACCCACCTCAAGCAGCTCGGATGTACGCGTCTCCCGAGTTGAAGGCGTTAAACGCCTCTTCAGAGAAATTAGGGTCGCGGAGTACGGCCCGACGACGCCTGTGATTCATGGCGCTCTCCACCTCGGAATTTGTAGCGGATATTCTATCTGCATCCTCTGTAGGAGGACCGTCCGGCGTTGTCCCCGCGTTGGCCTCCGCCCTCGAGTCCGGTTCTTGAGTCCGGCTGGTCGAGGCGTGGCTGGCAGGATCTCCGGTCACAGTCCGGCGAGCACTCTTTCTGCCAGGGGACAAGGGACATTGTTATATTTCAAAGGCGACAATTACAGAGAAGGTTTTAAATCATACCTTTGTGGCGACATCTCGGTCCTGACCGCCTTCCTTTTAAGCCTACCTGTGATCGACAATCATCTCTGTCGGTTTGGAAACTAGCATCGACGTAACCCCTTACGACGAGCTCTTCCTCACCTCCATAAACTAGGAACATCTCTTTAGTCCTTTTCAGGTACTTCAAAATAGTCTATACCGCTGCCCAGTGACTCTCACCGGGTTGGCCCAGTATCTACTTGTTAGGCTTATTGCAAAAGCAACATCAGGCCTTGTACATATCATGGCATACATGATGGATCCGATTCTTTGAGTCATACGTAATCCTACTCATCCCGCTTCGCTCATCGGATGTCGAAGGACTCTTAGTCTCGCTTAGCCTTATACCATGTGAGAGCGGCAAGAACCCTTTCTTCGCCTCACTCATGTTGAACCGCTTCAACACTTTATCTATGTACGCGTGCTCTGGCTTAAGCCGAGCAGCCTCCTCGATCTATCTCTATAGAACTTAATGCCTAAAATATAGACTGCCTCACCAAGGTCCTTCATCGAAAACTTGCCATTCAATGATCCCTTGACCGAGTTTAGCATCGAAACATCATTTCCGATCAGTAGTATGTCGTCCGCATACAAGATCAAAAACACTATTGAGCTCCCACTTAACTTCTTGTATAAACAAGAGTCCTCTTCGCTTTTGATGAAACCGAGACCAGTGACGACCTCATCAAAACGAATGTTCCAACTCCGAGATGCTTGCTTCAACCCATAAATGGATCTCTTGAGCTTGCATACCTTACTAGTGCGAGATGGATCGACAAAACCCCTGGGCTGTATCATATACACGTCCTCGATTAAATTTCCGTGAAGGAAAGCCGTTTTGACATCCATCTGACATATCTCGTAATCGAAATATGCAGCTATAGCTAGTATGATCCTCACCGATTTCAGCATCGCTACCGGCGAGTATGTCTCGTCGTAGTCAAATCCTTGAACTTGTCCATAACCTTTAGCGACAAGCCGAGCTTTGTGGATCTGAACATTTCCATCCACATCGGTTTTCTTCTTAAAGACCCATTTGCAACCAATGCCAGTTACGCCAGGTGGCGGATCAACCAAGTCCCAGACTTGATTCTCATCCATGGACTTTAACTCGGATCTCATGGCCTCCAGCCATGCCTCGGAATCTAGGCTCACCATCGCTTCCGCATATGTGGTCGGCTCGTCGCTTTCTAGCAACAATACATCACGCACTCTGCGCAATCTTTCCGACCTCCGTGGTTCCGGTGCCGCTTCCACTACAGGTTCCCTGACTGACTCCGGTATGATCTCATCACCAGCTGAGCCGTCCCCGAATGGTCCTCGAATTTCTTCGAGTCTAACCGTCCTCCCACTGGCCTCCCGACTGAGAAACTCTTTCTCAAGGAAAACCCCGTTCTGAGCAACAAACACTTTGTTCTCTTCCCGGTTGTAGAAGCTATATCCCAAGGTTTCCCTCGGATATCCCACGAATATGCATTTATCCGACTTAGGTGTAAGCTTGTCTGACATAAGTCGCTTGACAAATGCTTCACAACCCCAAATCTTTAGAAAAGACAAACTGGGACTCTTCCCGGTCCACATCTCATGTGGTGTCTTGTCTACGGATCTTGATGGTACCCTATTAAGTGTGAAAGCTGTAGTTTCTAGAGCGTATCCCCAAAATGACAAGGGTAAATCCGATTTGCTCATCATAGACCGGACCATGTCCAACAAGGTCCTATTCCTCCGTTCCGACACGCCGTTTCTCCTGGGCGTGCCAGGAGGTGTGAGTTGAGGTACTATACCTTGACTTTTCAGATGATCATCAAACTCTGGCTCATGTATTCACCTCCAAGATCAGATCGAGAAGCTTTATAGTCTTGCCGAGCTGATTCTCTACCTCGCTCAAACTCTTTGAACTTTTCAAAAGTCTCCGACTTGTGCCTCATCAAATAGATATATCCATATCTACTCAAGTCGTCGGTAAAAGTCACGGCATCTTGATAGCCACCTCTGGCGATTGTGCTCATTGGACCACACACATCACTGTGTATAAGCTCCAACAGCTCGGACGCCCTCTCGCAACTCTTTGCGAAAGGAGACTTAGTCATCTTGCCGAGCAAGCATGATTCACATGTCTTGAACAACCCGAAGTCGGACGAAGTTAGGAGCCCATCATCATGGAGGTTCTTCATGCGTTTTAGACTAATGTGTCCGAGCCGGCAATGCCAGAAGTATGTCGGATTTATCTCATTAGGCTTATGCCTCTTGACATTCACGTTATAGACCGGTTCCTGTTCTAGATTCAATATAAATAGCCCATCAACAATGGGTGCATAGCCATGGAACATACCATTCAAAAATATCGAACAACCATTGTCCTTTAAATTGAATTCATAACCTTGACTCATCAAACATGAGGCAGAAATAATGTTCCGACTAAGTGCAGGAATGTAATAACAATTATTCAATTCCATGATGAATCCGGAAGGAAGTCGAGCTGCATCGTGCCGACCTCCAACGCAGCAACTCTTGCTTTGTTGCCGACCACGATGCCAATCTCCCCTTGTGCCGGACGCCTAGTTCTTACCAGCCCTGCATCGAGTTGCAAATATGAACAACCGATCCGGTATCAAATACCCAAGAGCTACTAGGTATGTCGGCCAAGGTAAATGTCTATAACATATGCCACAAGTGTACCTTTGCCCGAAGAAGCATTTCCGGCCTTCTTGCCATGCTCTGCAAGCTACTTGCTACAGTTCCTCTTCCAGTGACCGGTCTCCTTGCAGTGAAAGCAAATGGTCTTCGAGTCCGGTCCAGACTTCGGCGCAGCGGCAGAGGTTACCGTCTCCGTGCCCTTTGTCTTAGCCTTTTTCTTGGACCAGCTCTTCTTGAACTTAGCCGATTTCTGCACCATCAACACTTGATGCGTGCCTTTCTTAATATCCTGCTCTGCCACTTTGAGCATCCCATGCAATTCAGTGAGCTTCTTATCCATGCCATGCATATGATAGTTCGAGATGAACGTCCATAGCTGGGCGGAAGAGAACCTGAACAGCATCGATGTCAGCTCATCCAAGAGCGGGAAGCCCAAACGATCCAAAGCTTGCACATATCCGATCATCTTGATCACATGTGGGCTCGATGGATCACCTTCCTTCAACTTGCAATCCATCAAGGATCGCCAGACGTTGTACCTTTCGGTCCTAGCACAATGTTCGAAACATGCTCTTGAGACTCTCGATCATATCGTAAGCCTCAACATTTTCAAATGCCGTTGCAAATCGGGCTCCATACAAGCCCGACATCAGACGGTGATCTCTGTTGATTCATCTACGAAGTTTACGGTAGGCATTCTTAGTCGTGGCACTAGCATTATCGGCGGGTTCCTCCGAAGTGGATCCTCTAGAACATGTCCCTTTTATCGTGCTTGAGAACAATTCTCAAATTTCTATACCAGGTGGTAAAGTTTGTTCCATTCAGTTTATCCTTTTCCCGAATTGATTTCAATGCAAAGTTGGGTTGAGCAGGTGCTGCCATTGATCTACAACAGAAAATATGCAATCACTAAGCAATGTGTTTATGTAGAGTAATTCTAGCCTAAACAGAAATACTCCCACTGAAGTTGGCATCCCTCCGCAAACTCTCAGTGATTCAAGATCCGACTAGCGCATGCGACTAGTGAGCTTTAGCATCACTGCTAGCCAACATACCTATCCGGCAAGCAACTCCTTGCTAATCGTATCTCTATACGACTCACAGCCGATCGGGAAGGTATCTCATACCCGGCTCCCAAACTTCTTTGCCACAAGGCCCAAAACCGTTTGATAGCCTTGTCAAGTTAACTTTGATGCAGTCCATGTCCATGTCCGACCACGAACCCTTCGGTTCAAGGACACCCAAAGAAGACCCCAATTTTATGAGCCCACTACTAGACGTACTTGACGTGCGAAGGTGCAACATCGGGGATGGCAATTCGCTTGATATTCAAGAGGGATCTTTCTACCATTCTAACATGCATAGAAACAAAGAAGCATAACAATCACAAACAACGCATATTGTGAAATAGTATGGCTCCTTCATGGACGTTCTTCCGAATTCGGCTCGACTCAGATGACCATCTACGAACTCCATCTTGTTTGTCACACCGGACGCCAAGCCACCAACCTGATCTCTATTATCCAACTACTACAACTAGTAATGAATTTTACATAGAGTCACAAGTCGACACGCATGAGTCGTTATACAATATAATGACAGCACCTTATTCTCGCCGGCTGAGAAACATGACACGCAGGCTACGTATAAATTACACACATGCATCACATACACATGAGCCATACTATTCACATCAAACCTGCAAAACAAAGTTATGCATAGAATCGCATTCTACCGGTTTGTGTGTCGGGTACGAAATACACGGCGCTACGCACACGTTTTCGGAAATCACAGATCACATCTGAACTCCGATCACGCCGAATTCTCTGATCTGACCGATCTTATCGATCATCGTGAATCCGATTCGGATTTATGTTTCACTGTTAACCCTGATGGCGGATGACCGACCGGTAGGGGTAGATCGTGTCACGACCTCATCGATCCCGATTGACAGAAAACATAGCCTCAACGATCCCCATGTGCAGTTGATCACATCAACCGTGCACATAGCTGATCTTCTCAACGACAACAGATCTCATCTACCGCCTCCACATATCTAATATGCATACGATCTGAATCCAAATCCTATAGCGAGGCTCGATACCACCGTTGGGTTCTACGGTAGGGTGCGTGAACGCAAATTAAAAATTTCCTCTGCGCACAACATCTAGGAACGTGCTACGGAGATGGATCACAGTTAGTTACCGATGAGACACCTTGATGCCGTCGCAGTGAAGAAGAGTTGGGGCAGCGCGCTCGCGTGGATCGTCTCCTCCTCGTTCTGATCTCCCTCGAATAGCCGGTCGTCTGATCCCACGTACGAGTTCGCCGGAGCGGCACAAGTGCACCGCCTCTAACGGTATTCGCGCGTGCAGGAGGAACACCGTGCGGCGTACTGCTAGGTCCGATCACACAGTCGGCGACGAGTGGAGGTGGCTATTCGCAACACATGCAAACCCTAGTCGCAGCGTCGAAGCGATCAATCGCCTCTGTGTGCCGCACCTCCACATTATATAGGCATCCGTCGCGGGCTCAACACTTGGGCCTCGCACGGGCCCTAAAGCCCAAAGTCTACTCCGTCACGTTCCTAGTCCAGTTCGGATCAAATCCGACCAGTGTCCTACGAACCGACGTCGTAGTTTCCTTCCCTTAAGCGCGCGGCCCCTTAGGTTCAAGCCAGCTTGGTCACAGTTCAGATCACCTCCGACCTGCACGGTTGGTAGCAGCCTCTAGCAAGGCGTGCCGACCACCAAGCAGACTATGAAGCTGGTTAGGCGAACCTGTACAACGTGTCACACTTCTGTTCCCTTTGCCGCACGATATATGTTGTCGGGCTCAAGGCGAGACTGTCATCCTTGTGCTAGCCCGACCTCTTTCTCGTTCCAGTGATACCGACCACAAACTGGATTATCTCATAATCCTTGTCGCATGGCCATGCTTATCCTGGTCGGATCACATGAGGGGCCCAGAGTATATCTCTCCTGATCGGAGGGGCAAATCCCATCTTGCTCGACCATGTCTCGCAGCATGGGACTGGACAAACCCGAAACTTACCTTTGTAACTACCCAGTCACGGAGTAGCGTTTGGTCGGCCCAAAGCAAGTTTGTCACCATCCCGAGTACATGCTTCAGCTCAGGTCTTAGGGCATAGAACGTATGTTGTACTAGAGACTCACAGATGACATATCGCTGCGTCTCATTGTTGGGTCTGTCCGACTCGGACCTTATCTTGACTCGGATCCGACTACGTCGAATCCGACCAGACCTTTCCAAGTCCATATTATCCGGTTAGCATCCAATGCTCCATGGCTAGTGAGACCAAGCCATCGACCGTGTCATATGCTAGTCTAGTCAGCTGCGCGTCCACATAGCCCTTTCGACTAGGGACCTTTTAGGACAGTCATCATACAATGCATAGTCCCACAAACAAGTCACGTACTTGCTGATACACATCATTGATAATTTCCAAGGACTATCTTTATTCATAAACACATAGAAAATATCATCATACATGATTGCCTCTAGGGCATATCTCCAACAGTTACGGCGGTGGAAGTTGTGTTTCGTGGTGCCCCCGGATGTTTTCGGGGTACGTAGGTATATATAGGAAGAAAAAGTACGTCGGTGGCCGCCCGAGGGGCCCACGAGACAGGGGGCCTGCCCTATAGGGGGGGCCTTCCTATATCGTGGAGGCTCCGGTTGCTTCTTGACTTGCACTCCAAGTTCTCTGGATCACGTTCGGCGAGAAAATCACGTTCCCGAAGGTTTCATTCCGTTTGGACTCCGTTTGATATTCCTTTTCTTCGGAATACTGAAATAGGAAAAGAAAACAGCAATTCTGGGCTGGGCCTCTGGTTAATAGGTTAGTCCCAAAAATAATATAAAAGTGGAAAATAAAGCCCAATAAAGCCTAAAACAGTAGATAAAGTAGCATGGAGCAGTCAAAAATTATAGATACGTTGGAGACGTATCACCCACCTCAAGCAGCACGGATGTACGTGTCTCCCGAGTTGAAGGCATTAAACGCCTCTTTGGAGAAATTAGGGTCGCGGAGTACGGCCCGACGACGCCTGTGATTCATGGCGCTCTCCACCTCGGAATTTGTAGCGGATATTCTATCTGCATCCTCTTTAGGAGGACCGTCCGGCGTTGTCCCCACGTTGGCCTCCGCCCTCGAATCCGGTTCTTGAGTCCGGCTGGTGGAGGCGTGGCTGGCAGGATCTCCGGTCACAGTTCGTCGAGCACTCTTTCTGTCAGGGGACAAGGGACATTGTTATATTTCAAAGGCGACAATTACGGAGCAGGTTTTAAATCATACCTTGGTGACGGCGTCTCGGTCCTGACCGCCTTCCTTTTAAGCCTACCTGGCTTCGGAGCCCCTTGTTGGCGAGTGACCACGGGTTCGGCACGGTGCCCCGATGGCCTTCCCTGGGAAATGCAATACATGTGCGGTGGGTAAAGTGCAAAGAAGGGATCCTTCTCGGAAGTTAGGACTCCGGTTTACTTACATGCGATGCAGGGAGTAGGCCGGGATAATCGGCTATGATGGCCACCAAGGCACCGTCACGGCTTAACTAATAAAATGTCCTGTCGACGAGCTCCACAAATTCGTCCGGATCTTCTTCGAGTCCGGGGTCGAGGGCCCGGTCAGGGTCCTATGGCTGTGGAGGCGGGCTGTGGAGGCGGGCTGTGGACCTCCCTCACGGATTTCGCAGTTCCTGCTATGAACTAGCAAGGCAAATATTTACAATAAAAGACTACGGGGATGAATAGAGTTGAGTAAAAGATAACAGCTCACCCAGTTAGGGGGGTTATACATGGAAAATCCATCCCGTGGCTTAATGCAGGTGAACTCCTCTTCGTCTCCTTTGTACAAATCGGACGGTATTTTCGCAGAGCGGTGGCGGAGTCCGGACCTTTACGACCACAGCGAGTGGCATCGTCTTCTCCATTGAAGTGCCACATGAGTTTCCCCCGATACTGAAGTGGCTGCACCCCCCCATTATACATATTGACATAACCTCGATTATTGTCAGTCCTGATTTGGCCAGCATTCTTATCCCGCCCATCGTGTAAAGGACTTCTCTGTTATCTTCCTCCCTGGGCTCCGAGGGCGCCACGGTATGGCGTTCTTCAACGGGCATTAGCAAACTGTGAAGGCCCATCCGAATAGGGTCCCGAAGGGGCGTCCTCCATATAAAACCACTCCAAGGCCGGTCTTGGATGTCTTCTTCGGAGTACCGACAGTATCCGGTTCCGGCGATACGCCATATTTGACTCCGCCCACTTGATATATCGGCCCCTCCACGAGTGTGGGGGCGAGGCGTAATAGCCTCTTCCATAGCTCGAAATGAGCTTCGCAGCCCAGAAAAAGCTCGCAAAGGGCGACATAGCCCGCGATGTGTAATAGGGAGGCAGGAGTGAAGTTATGTAGCTGGAGGCCGTAGTACTCCAGGAGCCCGCGGAGGAACGGATGGATTGGAAATCCAAGGCCCCTCAGCAAGTAAGGGACAAGGCATGCCCGCTCCCCCTGGATGGGTTGGGAAAACTCTCCGCTTGCTCCCCGCCATTGTAAGTGGCTAGTCCGGCTCGGACGGGGACCATATATGCGGGTGGGAGAAACCCCTGGGTCTGCAAGTCCACCAATCGGCTGTGGGATACGATACACTTCACCCAATTGCCTGGCTTTGCACTACGGGAGCGAGAGGAGGAGCTGCGGTGGCCGGTCATGATGGGATGGTTTTTCGGGCGCGCTCTGGTGATTCCTCGCTTGGGGAAGATGGTGTGATATGTATCTGAGGATCCCCATCTCTTTAATAGACGATTTTCTAACATGGTTAGGGTGGCAGATGTAAAAAATGCCCCGACTTCTCGCATTCGCTCGACACGTGGAGATTGCCATTATTAAGGTACGGAAGCCGAGGAGTGCAACATTAATGCACTACAAAAAAAGATACATCCGTGACATTTTGGGCCGAATGAAAAAAATTCTGTCATACATATAACACTTCTATGACGATAATTGTGACAAAACCCGGTATCATCATAGATGTGGCGGGCTCCTACTTCTATGACAAAAAAATCATGACAGAAAATGGGCTTTTCGTCACAGGCGGGCGGAGACGCAGCTGCATGACATTCTTTGGGCCGTCCATGACGGAAAAAACCGTGGTAGAAGCGAGGGCGAGGAAAATTTCGTGGAGTTGCGGTTACGGTGGGAGGTCGGGTGGAGCGATGCGCGCGTTTCTCTCGTCGTCTGCTGCGTGTGTCGCGGCGTTAGCTCTAATCGAAGCAGCGAGGCGTTGGGCTCTAATCGAACCCGGCGATTGCAGACTGCGAGCTACGCGTTCTTGAACTCGAGCGATCGATCGATGGTCATAATCGAACCCGATGGAGCGATTCTTCGCTATCTGCTGCTAATCGAAGCCGATCGATGCTGCCTCTGGGATGAACAAAGGAGCGCTATGGGGGGTTGGATGAACGATGAGCGGTGGCGTTGCCTCGATGAACATGAACCCGTGGTGTGGAGGGCTGGATGAACAATAGACGGTGGAGGGGTGGCCGTGGAGGGTGGTTGAACAGGACCCCTTGGTGTGGAGGGCTGGATGAGCGATGAAGCGATGGAGGGGTGCCCGTGGAGGGGTGGTTGAACAGTAGCCGGTGGAGTAGCGCGCGGTGGAGGCTGGATGAACAGGAGCCCGTGGAGGCTGGAGGAGGTCGACGGTGGAGATGAACACTATCCCGTGGAGTCCCTTTTGCGGTACACCACAACCCTCCCAATGAACAGGACTCCCGTTTCGACCGTAGGAGGTCCGTTTCGTCCGTTTTGCGGTACGCCACACCCCTCCCGATCAACAGGACCCCCGTGTCGACCGTAGGAGGTCCTTTTCGTCCATTTTGTGATACGCCACACCTCCCGATCAACCGACCCCGTTTCGACCGTAGGAGGTCCGTTTCCTCCGTTCTGCGGTACGCCAGGCCTCGTATCCATCGCCTGTTCCATCCAAGCCGGTTGGCTCCCACGCGGTCCGTTGCCTCCTGATGAACACGACGCATTTCGTTGCCTCCCCATGAACACGACGCATTCCGTTGCCTCCCCATGAACACGACGCATTCCGTTGCCTCCCCATGAACACGAGCCCTCGCCGTACGTATGCGCGACTAGGCGTTCGAGACCCCGCCCGTATGTACACATACGTGGCCGTATTTTCTTTCTTGCACCCTGGCCGCTGTACGTACGTGTACATGCTACGTGCGCGCCTCTACTACGACACGTGCGTGCCTCTACTACGACACGTGCACGCTTCTACATCGACCAGTATATATGTACGTACAAGTTCACGACCACAATGACAACACTACGTACGCTTCGACCAGGTGGGTCCCGACTGTCAGGCAGATCCTTGTGTGCGAAAATGTAGCTGGTGGGTCCCAGCAGTCAGAGGGGCGAATCGTTTTTTTTTCGGACGCACTTCCTTTGCGTGCGAAGATGTAGCTGGTGGGTTCCAGCAGTCAGGGGGGCGAATCGTTTTTTTTCCCGAACGCACTTACTTGCATGCGAAGATGTATCTGGTGGGTCCCAGCAGTCAGGGGGGCGAATCGTTTTTTTTTGCCCGGACGCACTTCCTTGCGTGCGAAGGTGTAGCTGGTGGGTCCCAGCAGTCACGGGGAAACGTTTTTTTTCGTGAAATATGGTGGCCCGTCCAGTGGGTCTCCGCTGTAAGGTGGAGGAATAATTATTTTGCGCGTAATAAGGAGGCACTTCCTTGTTGCGGCCGTGGACCCAGCTGTCAGCCTCTCCACGTACAATCCACGTCCGATGGAAGCCGTTCCTTGACCACGTTGACCACGCCGCACCGAGAGCACCAGGGCGGTGGACGACGGCGAGGCCTAGGAAGGGGACGACGCGGATCCGGGAAGACGGCGATGGATGCCCACGCGTAGAGGAGTACGAGGTTCACCGTTCGGCCGCGGTGTGAGGCTACCATCGCCGAGAATAACGAGGTGTGGGTGAGTAGAGGATGGCTGGCCAGCGGTGGGAGTAGTTGGGGGCGGTGAGGCCTCCGCCGCATCGCAGCCGGCCACGGAAGGCAGGAGCACGAGGCATGACCGGCTCTGGTTTGGGCGGCTGGAGCAAGAAGACCAGAGGTTGAAGAAGCACTATGGTCGTTGGATGGACATCATACGGTCACTGGAGCTAGAATCGTGCATATTGACTAAGTTGACAAAGCCCTCCGTCCCCGTCAACTTAGTAGGCCCACAAGTCAGCCTGCCACTATACTGGGTCCCAGCTAACAGGGGAGTATTCATTTTTTTGTGCGTAATAAGGAGGCACTTCCTTGCGTGCAAAGATATAGCTGGTGGGTCTGAGCTGTCAGCGGCGGTAACATTTTTTTCGCGGAATACTGAGGCCCTTTCGATGGGTCCCTGATGTCAGGTGGACGAATCATTATTTTGCGCGTAATAAGGAGGATTTCCTTGCGTGCGGCCGTGGACCCAGCTGTCGGCCTCTCCACGCATCTGATCCACTTCAGATGCATGTCGATCGTTGACCACGTTGACCAGGCAGCGCCCGAGGGCGCCTGTATGGCGGCGATGGCGAGGCCTAAGAAGGGAACGACACGGAGGCAGGGAAGACTCAGCAGCTTGTTTCCCACGGAGGGGAGTACTGTGAACGAGGGTTTATCTTGGTTCGTCTGCCGTCACGGAGAATAACAACAGTGTGGGTGAGTAGAGGGATGGCTCGGCCAACGATAGAATCTTGGGCGGTGAGGCTGCAGGCGGCATAGCCAGACCAGCGAGGAGGTGGGAGCGAGCAGTCCCACGCTTGTTTGAGCGGCTGGAGCAGGAAGAGCAGAGATTGAAGAAGCACGATGGCCGTTAGATGGACATCCAACCGTCAGTGCTTGTGCGTCAACCTTTTTTTTAGGAAAGCCTCAAATCTGTGGAAAACAACATACAGCCCATCTGCCATTATTTCTAATAATTTACAGCCCATTTACTAATTCTTAAGGGTTTTTTTGGAGCCCATATTCTTTTTGTTAGCATTACAGCCCATATTGTGGCCACGGTTAAAAAATTATACAAAATTTTGCATATTTCAAAAGCGGTCCGAACTGTTTTTAATCCCGAAATTTCGACTCACATTCAAACTGATTTTAAAAATAAATGTATATCAATATAAAATCCAAAAAATTCTCCACGCATAAAAATTAATGTAATTTAAAATCTTGAAATGAAAAAAAAATTATTTTAAACTAATTGCCGGTTTGATGTGTTTTAAAAATATACATCCCATTTCTCATTACTGATGGGCCATTTTCTCGGCCAGCCGAATGAAAAGCTCTCCTCGTCTTGAAAGATTTGGCCAAGAACAGCCCCGACAAAGCGACTTAATTGGCAAATCACAAAAAAACTGGTATGTGGCCATGGACCCAGCTGTCAGCCTCTCCACGTATAGTACTCTTCGGAATGGAAGTCGTTCCTTGACCACGCCACGCGGAGAGCACCACGGCGGTGGACGACGAGGAGGCCTAGGAAGGGGACGACACGGAGCCGGGGAAGACGCGGCAGTGGAAGCCCGCGCGGAGAGGAGTACGAGGGTTCACTGGTTCGGCTGCGGTGTGAGGCTGCCGTTACCGTAGGGCCTGGCCATCGGTGGGAATAGTAGGGGCGGTGAGGCCTCCGCGGCAGCATAGCCGACCACGGGAGGCAGGAGCATGCGGCACGACCAGCTCTGCTTTGGGTGACTGGAGCAAGAAGACCAGAGGTTGAAGAAGCACTACGGCCGTTGGATGGACATCGTACAGTCACTGGAGCTAGAATCTTTCATATTGACTAAGTTGACAAAGCCCTTCGGCCCCGTCAACTTAGTAGGCCCACAAGACAGCCTCCCACCAAGGTGGGTCCCAGCTAGCCGGGGGAGTATTCTTTTTTTTGTGCATAATAAGGAGGCACTTCCCGTGGGTCCAAGCTGACAGCGGTGGCAACGTTTTTTTCGCGAAATACGGTGGACCGTCCGGTCGGTCCCAGCAGTCAGGGGGAAACGATTTATTTCGCAAAATACTGGTTCGTCTGCCGTCGCCGGAGAATAACAGCATGTGTGGGTGAGTAGAGGGATGGCTAGGCCAGCGATGGGAGTACGGTGGGGCCGTGAGGCTCTTGGCAGCAAGATAGCCGGTGGAGGAGGAGAGCAGGCAGTCCGCCGTCGCTTGTTTGGTAATTTGGAGCATGAAGAGCGAGAGATTGAAGAAGACGACAGCCGTTGGATGGATATCCAACGAGTCCTTTGCTCTCGTGTGTTGACTAAGTTGACAGGCGTTGCTGTAAGGCCAACCTTTTTTTATGAAAGCATACGCGTCAACCTGTAGTAGGCGCACAAGTCAGCCTCAAATATGTGGAAAACAGCATACAGCCCATCTGCCATTATTTCTAATAATGTACAGCCCATTTGCTAATTCTTAAGATTTTTTTGGAGCCCATCTTCTTTTTGTTAGCATTACACCCCATATTGTGGCCACGGTTAAAAAGTATATGAAATTTTGCATATTTTGGTGCGGTCAACTGTTTTTAATCCAGAAATATCGATTCACATTCAAACTATTTTGAAAAATAATTTATATAAATATTAAATCAAAATAATTATCCACGCATAAAAATCTATGGAATTTAAGATCTTGTAATGAAAAAAATGAAACTAATTACCGGTTTGATGTATTTTAAAAATGTACAGGCCATTTCTAGGCAAACCGAATGAAACTCTCCTCGTCTTGAAACATTTGCAGCCCAACAAGGCCGATAAAGCAAGTAGGCCTTGTTTGGGTATTTCTTTTAAGAAAAATAGAACTGGGCTAGCCATTTTCAGCAAGAAAAAACACAACTGGGCTCATGATGTGGTAAACATAAATAAAACCCTGGCTAGACGGGCCACAGCCCCGTTGTTACCCTGATCCGTCGCTAAAACTAGTATAAATAACAACTGCTTGTTCCTCATTGTCTCAAAAAAAACTGCTTGTTCCTCAAAAAAAACTGCGCGACTTGCTGGGTCCCTGGTGTCAGTCGCTCGTAGTGTAATTCTCTCGTTTATTGACTACATTGACGATGGCGTGAGCCCCAGATGTCCGACCATTAGGAGGAACCATATTTTTGGACTTGTACTATAGAGGCACTTACTTGCGTACTGCCATGACGCTGGTGGGTCCCTACTGTCATCCTCTCCACGTCTGATCATCTCCTTGTTCCTCTCGGTTGTTGACGACGTTGACAACGCAAGAGGGCGGCGCACCACACACGGCGAGCGAACCAAGGCCGCAAGGCGGAGGACGACGGCGAGGCCTCGGACGGAACGAACAGGAGCCGTTGAAGATGCGCCGGTCCAGTCGCAGGCGGAGGGGAGTACAAGGGTTGACTGGTGGGGTGGTGGGGGCTAGTCACTTGGCTTCTGTGATGTACAATGAGCTCAAGCAGCCGATGTGAGTGATATTATTTCCCTTTGTTACAATATTTCACTCTAAATTAAACAAATGGCAAGCCATTTGCCTTGTTTCAAAGAAAATATGACAGTCACAACCGAGTTGAAAAGGGCAGGAACATCTAACTCCAGCTTACAAACTGTAAAAAAGCACGAGGGTTGATTGTTCATCAGGTTTACCAAAAAACCCAGATTGAAAAGGGCAACAACATCTAACTCCAGCACTGTTTTCGGCAGTCGCAGTCAAATGGATCGGTTAGGTCCATAGAATGAACATCCTGGATCGTAAAATTTACTGGATTATGACCACAGTATGTTGTAAATAGAAGCCCGGCACGTTTAGAAGCTCTTTTGCCCACCTGAAACTCCTTTTTTTTCTCTTCGACATACCCATCCGTCAAAACCATGTTGCTGATAAACTTAAGCCTGATGGACAATAGTAACCTCGCATTCAGCAGGAAGAATGTGAAAAATCATGTGTTTGCACGGTTGGCTACATATCGTTCTAGCATTATTGTCTTCAATCAAATCTCATGAGAAGTGAGAAAATCCCGATGCTTACAAATCCACCGATTGGTTATAACTTTCTTACCCCGTCCTGTTGCCTAAATAGACATGAAAATTGAAAACAGTTAAGGTCTAAAATAAGAGTGTCGAAAGAGCAACAGTTGAACGGTTAATTCTAGTACACTATATGCGGGCTTCCAATGTGCGTGAAATTATCACCTTTATATACAACTTCTCCAGACATGGAAAGCATTGCAGCAAGCCAATAATCTTGTTTAGATCGGAACTATTCATTTGGATATATAAGATCTTGACAGAATCCAGCACCATTGATAGGCCATCCATGGAGAAACTCTTCATTGAGCATAGAACATAATATTAGTACAAAATGTGTACTCCAAGATGATATATAAATTATGCACAGAAATTTAAAATGCAGCATATGGTTACAAGTGTAGATGATAATATAAAGTACACGAAGAACTGTGGAGCCAAACACCATATTGAAATGAGCACGTAGAACATGTATTACACCCAAGTTCTCCAGTTTAGGCGCAGAGAGGGCGGTTATTTGCAACGGTGAATAACTAGAATCAAGGATCAACCTTTGAAGTGAAGGGGCATCTTGGATGATGAGCTGCCTTCCGTCAAAAGAAATTCCAATTCTTACAAGGTTAGGCGACTTTATTTGGAGACAACCGATTCTAATCATGAAAACAAGCACCAAGCACTCCAACGCAGGGCAACTGGAGTGGATGATGCTGTGCAATGAGGCCTCCGATATACGAACCCGCACAAGTGAAAGTTTCTTGAGAAATGGGAGTCGAAGGTTTAGTACCAGATTGTATGGAAGGTAGCACAACGCAAAGGTGGCGGTGTGGAGAGAGGAGGAAAACCGCAAGATGGACATCGGTGCTGAGGGCACAAGTTCATGGCGTTCTGTATGTGGTATGTGATTTCTAGGGGAATAGTAGAACTCAAGCAGATGTAGTTCTGTGAATTCAGGGGATTTCAGCCAGGCGTCCACCGTGCAGGGCATGGTATGCTTGCTCAGGTAGCATGACGGGATGCAGAGGCTTTAAACGGAGCCCTGGTGGGAGGAGATGATGGCTCTGGGGATTTCAAAATCATTGAAGAGAGATAGCTGACGACAACCGAGATTAAGGGGCACGGCGCGCCATAGAGGGCGCCACCGAATTGAGAGGACTTGGGTGCGGCAGAAATCCTTGGTGGGGAGAAGCGAGATGATCTCCCCAAGGACGGCGTCCGGGAGATCGCTGATGCGGTCCACCCGAGATTCTACGAGTTCCTGGGATCCGGTGGGGGCGGGGTCGCCGCTTCTCTCTGCGCTGCCGGGTGCGGGATCTACAATGGGAGTCGCCGCTGGCGGGAGCCTCATCTTCTTGGCGCTGGGGTCAGCCGGCTCCATTTTCCTCGAGGGCGTCGCGTCGCGCTCACGGATTTGAGTAGAGTAACGAAAGACGAGCCTAGTTGTAGTGCGAGCGAAGAAGAAGGGGAGTTGGGGTTTTACAGAGGAGTGAGGAAGAAGGGGAGCTGGGGTTTTCTGTAGGAGTGAGGTGAGGAATTTTGGGGTGCAGTGGGCGAAATGGCGTGAGGTGGGTGGGTGGAGCGAGGAGGAAGAAGAGCACCCAAGTTTTTTTGTGGGGAGGCGGTGTCTTTGGGCGTGGGTAGCGCCTTTTGAATTGATTTTACTATTTACTAGTGTGGATTGGCTGTTTTGTCTTGGGCCCGGAGAAACAATTACTACTAGTACAGTGGAGACACTCTCTGACTACCGAGAAAAACAATTACTACTAGTACAGTGGAGACACTCTACCGCTTGGCTCCTCCTTGGTCATTGAAACGTCTCCCTCTCTTGAATGTCGTTATACTTTTGTTCACCGACATGCGGGCCATGCAGCGTGGGCCTAAATGCCATCCACCAAATTAGCGAGGCAGTATGCGGCGGAGAGTCACCCAGTCGTGGCCAAGCGATGTGAGCCGTCGTATCAAAAAACCCCACCTCCCCGCAGTCAAAGTTAGACGGACGAATCAACCATCATTTCACTCCTCAATGAATCCCTTCTCCCTCACCGTCTTCAAGAAAGGCAACACTTTTCGCATCTGCCCTTGTTCTTCTCTCCCAATGAAGGGAAGGTAAGCGGATCCGTGATGTTGGTATATTTTAGATTCGAGAGAAAAAAAAAATAACTTTTGCAAAGCGATAACCGATCCTCACTCTCTTTTTGTTTCATTGTCATTGCGATTGTGTTTTCCTTTCAATGGTCTCCTAGTATTAAATCGGTTTCATGATGGACCAAGGAGAACCGAGGCAAAGATCTGCCGATATTGGAGCGGGCGGGAGGCTGATCCCCACGAGACAGAGCTCCAAGAAGATGGAGGCAACCACCGAGCTGACCCCAGATCGCTCACGGCCACTCTTTGAGATGGTCAACGCCCGTTTGAGGTTACAGCCCACAGCACTGCGAAGCAGTTTCCCCCTTTGAGGATGTGCCCCCGCTAAGCTGCCCAAGGTGATTTCCTTCTTTGTCGATCTCGATTGTGGTTTTTCATCTAAGTATGTGGTGATTTTTTAGAAAAGGAAGTATGTGGTGATTAATAATGCAAAATTTTATTAGCTTCGATGCCATGCTATACATAGTGGTTTAAATAACTTGTGGTTCTTATACTGAAAAGTAAATCAGAATTTGTTTCTGTTTCAATTAGAGCCCTGATGCAGACAAGGATTGTGTGGTTGTGCATGTCACTCACTATGAGGCGGACAACCTGAATATACGCACTGGGAAAACAGAGTTCTTGGGTTGTTGGATCCTGGAAGCCATTTGCGGTTATACCAATGAAGAGTTGTATTCCAACCTCACCGTTGTCGGTGTTGTCCAGTGGTGTCTTGAAGCACAAGAAGTTCAAAGCTACTCCTTCGTTTGTGAGGCATACTGTTCTTGTCAAGCTTACACATGAAGATGACGTGGCATGCCTCCACAAACAAGTTTATCAGTGGCAAGGCCACAAGGTTGTCTTCATGAAGGTTCACAGGATTGAGCTGCTGCGGGACGTCCTCGATGATGTTCATGGCAAGGTCCGTCTTGTGTCCAGCCCAAATTAGATCGCGGCATGAAATAGTTGCCCCAGCTAGTGTTTAATAGTAGTTTGGATTGTGTCTAATTATCCGAACCTTGCTCATTATCGACCCCTCCGGGGCTAGTGCTCTGTTTGAATCCGTCTATGGGAACTGCTGCTACTTTTGTGTGCCCGTGAATCATGTGAGAACCATCGTAATTGTTGCCAAAACAGATGCGTCCTCACTAGTTTTTTCATGAATATGGCATGGTAAGACATAAGTTGTCACAGTTTATCATACGAGCAGAGTGTGTTTTGATGAAATAGAGCACTTGTTCGAGAACCGTGCGCTGACGTATACATAAGTACTTGTAAACACTGTTGGTGCTACCCCACTTGTAAGCAGTTGTGCAAAACACGGCACATTGGCTCAGCTCGCTTCAACACTAGGCTATCGACCAGCTAACAATCAACAATCTGGCAGTTCGACATATAAGCAACTACTATGTATCTTGTTACAGTGGTTCATGCAGTTAATTGAGGCCACAATGTAATAAATTCCAAATGTTCACACGCTAGTCCAGCGCTCATGTGGAACACTAACAATTAAACTCGTCTTCATAAAAATCTTGAAAAGCATAAGTTAAGCAATTTTATAAATCTCAATGATTCATAGAACATAACAAACATATACTAGTTCACAGCAAAAGACAAAGTTGTGAGAAGGTTTACAAATCAGGAAAAAACAAGCAAGGCTTCTCTGAGCAAAGGGCCTCCCGGCAGGCTTAAATTTCCTAGAGTTCACTCTGGTTTTTTCTTGTTGCCACCATTCAGGGTTAGGTTCTCTCACTCCAGAATAACCAGTTATAATTGTGGTCTCAGCTGGAATGTTGAACTGAACCATGCAGTCTACTGACCAGCTGAAATGCTTGTGCATTCCACTAAATTTAAGCACCGCTATTTGCAGAAATAAGCAGACCACAATGCCTCTTATCTACGCACCTGTCCAAAAAACCAACGTGCAGCCGTGCCAGCTAGTCCTCGGTCCATGGATGAACTGGTAGAAAGTGCATTCCGGACCAGGATGCAGTTGTTTTCGCTCGTCCCTGCACTGCAATCAGGAAGTAAAACATACGAATCAGCTTCTTTTAGATTGCGTTGGTCATTCTACCTTAGTTACTACCAATGTAGGGATACCTTGAAGACGGGAGGTTAGGCGGCGACAACGAGGATAGCCATCTCATTTTGCACAGTTGTACTAAAAGCAGGTGTGTGCTTTTGATTGCACGGATAGAAACGATACGGAGATGTACATCCCGAAACGATATGGAGACAGACATCCCTATTTGCGCAAATCTGGCACGGTTATTTAAGCGATGACACATATTACTACTTTCCCCGTTTCCTCTTAGAGCCAAGTCCTAGATTCATGCTACAGACTTTCCCACTTTCTTCCCTGTTTGAACCAACGCTTTGAGTTCCTTGTATGAACTAGCTTTACTTCTAATAATAGTAGAAGTCTAGGTAGCTTTGTAACAGCAGACGGAAGTAGAAAAGGATCCACGAAGGGGAAGAGCTGGGGCGATGAGAAAGGCAGGTTTCAAGGAATATATACCGAGGGTCGCCAAGATGTGGCAAAGACGGCGTCGGGAGGCTGCATCTTGGCCACAATACCGCAGGGAGGAAGAAGGGGTCGGAGGCCCTCCCGAGCCGGCGCTCTCTCGGAGAGAACGGCATGGCCGCCGATCGGGACGCGCGGGCAGGCGTTGGTCTCCTCCCTCGCCACCGACGACAGCATGAACGATGCACCTACACCCCCTGCCCCGGTCGAGGTTGTCCGGCCGGATTTGTGACCAGCCGTGAGCTGCGAGAGAGAGTGTGGCCACCTATGTCTTGGTTAGATCTGGAGAGCATGAGAGAGTGAACGAGAGGAACCCTATTAAAGCAAGCACTAAGGCTCCTGCTTTTATATATAGTGGAGTGATTTGGTTGTACCGGCTTCAAAAAAATGCGCTCCTATGTGTACCCGCGAGAGGGTGTGAGAGAACTAGTGTGTGCCTGCACCGCTTCTCTTCGTGAGAGTACAATATATACTATGCCCAAAGAACCTTCGCCGCAAGAGTAATAGTATAAGTGTGTGACGTGTGAGCTAAAATAAAATGTGCGCGCCATCTTTTGTTTTTTAGAAGTTCTGACGGTAGGGTGTGAAGAGCACATATGTGTGTGACGTCTACCTGCAGATAGAGGATGGGTGCGACGTGCGAGTCTGCGAGAGGACTCGGGAGAGTCATGACTCGTGAGGGTGCGTGTGCGTGAGAGAGAGGGGGCACGTATCAATACAATGTGTCGGCGTTCTGGGAACGGGGGTCCCCAGACTTGCCTGCCTGCGGCCTGCGGCGTGGCTCAAAGGGGGGCCCAGCACGGCCCATCTTCATCCACACAAGCTCAAGACCCTCGCGAGGGGCCAAGCCTCGCGGGGCGGATGACATGGAGCTTCCTCGAGCACTTTGCCTCGTCAGGCTGGCTCGCGAGGAGGCGGAGAGATCAAGGCGGGGTACCTCACGAGGTGCCCATGACGCAAGCCATGACGACCAAGGGCGCCAGGCGGGCGCCAGCCCGCGCAGCGTCCTCCTTTCCTCTTTGGTGCAAAGGGAGCAAGCGCAGGCGAAAGCATCAAGCAAAGGCATCCATTTTGGTGCAACGAGACCAAGACCAGCCCAACGGCAGGAAGGAAGTCATTGTGGAGCCCAAGCAGGCGTCACTGCCAGAGCCTTTGACAGGCGAGGACCAACTTTAGTCAGGATAAGTGTACCAGATGTTCCCCTTCAAAATGGCCAATTGTTGGTGCCCTTCCCGCTCAATATTTGGGAAGAGGCCCAGGGCCTCTGTCTATAAATAGGACTAGCCTCCTACAGGGTAGAAAGATCCCGGAATCCAGAACAGAGCTAGAGGTCAAGCAATCTAGAGAGAGAGAGAGCGACTGAACTCCTCCAAGCAGTTCATCGCCCCGGCCAAAAACAGACCCTTGCGAGGCTGTTTTTCCTTGTATTGTTCATCACCATCAGCCCAAGAGGCAATCCACCACACCACAAACTAGAGTAGGGTATTACACCACAATGGTGGCCCGAACTAGTATAAACCTTGCGTCTCTTGTGTTGTTCCTTTCGTAGTTTAGATCCTAGCGAGGCGGCGGGGTGCAGGTAGGTAGAGGGCGAGATCTCCGCGCGCACCCCAGTGTTCGAACCTCAAGGGTCTGCCGGAACCCGAAATCCGACACAATGCATGTGTCCATAAATCATTATCCGACAAACGTTCGCCACAAGCCTTTTCCCGACGAACGCCGTAAGAACCGTTAGATCAGCATCTGACAGTGTCAATTTTGCCATGTCATTTAACACAACAGCCACTCCTCCTACACACAAATCTTCCACGTGAATGTTAGCAACTGCCATGTGCTCCCTCCGTTCCGAAATGCAGTGCATATAGCTTTATTGAAAATTAGAACCTCGCAAACTTTTACCGAGTTTTCGTGTACCAAATTGCACATGTAGAATACCCTGTATATATCATTTCATTCATGTTCGATAGGTAACTATAAAGATGGGTGAGGAGTCTACAAAGAAAGACCATCGTATCACCCGCAGCAATTTCAACCATCCTTTAGTGTCGAGGAATATCATAGGAACTCTATATGATATGATTTTTATAGGATTTTTTCCTTTAGAGCCAATTGGTTCATAGGAATAGATTCATATACTCTACATTTCAAAGGAAATAAACATGATATCATTTCTATAGCTTTAGAGCCACTTGGTTCATATGAATGGATTCTTATACTCCCTTAATTTCAAAGGAAAATAAACATTAGCGTATATTCAATAGAAAAGTGCTTATGATATGAACCAAATTACATCTCTTTACTAATCCCTCCTCATAGGAATTGAGATACATGTCATCTCTAGATTCAATAGAAAAATTCCTATGATGTGAACCAAATGACATCTCTTTTCCAATCCCTACTCATAGGAATTGAGATGCTCCATGTCATCTCTTTCTCTACAACTTCCACGTATGCATCTTCTATTCCTAAATAGATAGTACAACCCATCGTAGCTTTTTCCAAAACATGCAACTATGGCACAAGAACTATATAGTGTGCCAATAACTTTGAAAGATGGTCGCTGGATGAAGCTAACCCGACAAAGGTCTTGAGAGATGGGCAAATCCGAGCACTCTTTGGCCGTTGGATATCATCAACATTCCACCAGATCGCCACATGTACAATTTAGAAGACTCCATGGTTGAATTTAAGCATAATGCACAAACCTCAAAACACAAGCACTTCTCCTTTGTTCTAGAATCTTCCGTATCATAATTGATTATTTTTTCTAAATGAATTGCCATTATTTGTTTTTTACTTTATGCTTTACAATGCACAACCCCATAAATCTTAACATTTTTATAAAACTAATTGATTTTGAATGAGATGAACTATAAGAACTAAACGAACATCTACATCATGCATATATGACTCAAAGCTTTACATGCTATAGTGTGTATTTATTCATAATTTGGTTTCAAAATCTCATGCGTTCAATACATGTGTACCTTACTAGTTTTGAGTAGAGTAGCAAATTTCACGCGGCCCCGGGTATATCAAAATGCAGGGCCCATGCATCATTGCCTTTAGGTGAACCTACGTCCACAATTTTTTGTACGTGCTATATCTCCACTGGTCCCCGAACCCAAAATGCTGCCTCGTTCCCGTAAAACCAAGCGGCCCACACATATTTAAGGCGTCGACTTGAACCCACACATATTTAACTCATATTTAGATCAATATAGTAACTCATATTTAGTTAGTCAAATGGATGACCTAGAACTACGTGCGGGCCCTATAAACCAAGACGCCTACAAATAAAAAACCCAGACAGAGAGGTAGAAGTTAATGCACCGCGCCTTAGTATTGTGGGATTATTTGGTTTTTGTAAGATGACGTGCATTTGGTTGCAAGGGTGGTCATGAATGGGTTGGGATCGTTCAGAAAATAGACATGTTTGGTTATAAAGCACATGAATGGTTCGAGTCAAAAAAAGAGAATATGCCTTGAAGATGCTGAACCATTTCACCCAACCAAATCGGTCGAATCAAATGGCCACCCTTTGCATGCATGACTATGTGAGCATGACTGGTGGTCCCGCCTTAAATAATTAGCTCATCTCTTATATTCAGCCAAACACATGAATTGAATGGTTCAATCCCAAAAAAAATTAAATGGTCCCAATCCATTCATACGATACCTTCAACCAAACGCATCCGACGAAGGGAGTAGTTGTATTTAAAAGTCGAGGGCGGGGCTTTTCCTGCGCGGTAGGCGGGGCAGTTCCTCCCAGTCGGTTCGACAGAGACACGAGAAGACAAGGGAGTAGGCTGCTGCAAACGTAGGGCTGTGTGATTTGTGACAAATGATTCTTCTTTGGATAGGTGGGGCCCCGTGATTTGACTTGCCATTATCATTTTAACTACGGCGCTACGATAGGCGTGAGTCTCCCGATTCCTGACCACCTCCATACAGGTGCCTCTCCCAATGCTCCACCATGTAGTAGTAGAGCTTGGCTCTTGCATGAGAGCCCACTTCTCCACTTTTTCCTTGCCTCTCTTTCCTCCACATATGCAAAAATGCCATGTACAGCGCACTATTGTACTTACTTGCTCCTACAGGTGCTTAAGCTTGCCACATAGGCATAAAGTCTGATGTGGCAAGTTAATCAAGAAGAGAGAGACTAGTTTGGTGACCCAAGGAAGAAACGGTGCTAAGCGCGTGTACCTAGGTGAAAAGACAATTTTGAGTCTATAGCTAATTAAATGAAGCAAACTTAGCAACACCATTTCATTGGAAGAGGTCACTCCTTGGCAAATGCAATAAATACTAGAACTCCCTGTGTCCCATTATATAAGAAAATTTTTGACACTACACTAGCTAGTGTCAAAAACGTTCTTATATTAAGGGACGGAGGGAGTACGAAGAAAGAGATAGAGAGGAGTAAAAAAACACTTATAGCCAACCTTATAGCCAACCTTATTATAGTATGAGTGACTAAGTGATGACTATGTATGACATGCCAACTTCAGATAGCCTAACGCACCGTGTTAAATCTCCAAGAAGCGCGACGGCGTGGCCGGTCGTGGTAGGCGCGACCATGATACGGGCTCTTTGGCAGCCCTTGGATCTGAGATCAAACGGTCGCATGCTAAGTTGCTGAAAATTTTAAGAATAACCCTCCAGGATAGGATATTCACCCATAGGTCCAGAATCACGCCATGCAACCATTCAATCTCAGATCCAAGGGCTCTCGGAAGCCCGTATCATGGTAGAATGGAAAGCCACTACCCTGTCGTTCACACGCTGGCAGTTCGCTCCTACTCTTTCCCGCATGTCCTTTAATACTACGGCGGTTAGCTCCTAGTCGTCCCGTCCATTCACATTACGGAAGTTCCACTAATCCTAACCCTCCTCCCAAATCCATGGAGACCCAAATCTCCCCGATCGGCGATGATGTTGGAAATATGCCCTAGAGGCAATAATAAAATGGTTATTATTATATTTCTTTGTTCATGATAATAGTCTGTTATTCATGTTATAACTGTGTTATCCAGAAATCGTAATACACGTGTGAATACATAGACCACAACATGTCCCTAGTAAGCCTCTAGTTGGCTAGCTCGTTGATCAACAGATAGTCATGGTTTCCTGACTATGGACATTGGATGTCATTGATAACGGGATCACATCATTAGGAGAATGATGTGATGGACAAGACCCAATCCTAAGCATAGCTCAAAGATCGTGTAGTTCGTTTAGCTAGAGCTTTTTCCAAGTGTCAAGTATCATTTCCTTAGACCAAGAGATTGTGCAACTCCCGGATACCATAGGAGTTCTTTGGGTGTGCCAAACGTCACAACATAACTGGGTGACTATAAAGGTACACTACGGGTATCTCCGAAAGTGTCTGTTTGGTTGGCACGAATCAAGACTGGGATTTGTCACTCCGTATGACGGAGAGGTATCTCTGGGCCCACTCGGTAATCCATCATCATAATGAGCTCAATGTGACCAAGTGTCTGGTCACGGGATCATGCATTACGGTACGAGTAAAGTGACTTGCCACTAACGAGATTAAATGAGGTATTGGGATACCGACGATCGAGTCTCGGGCAAGTAACGTACCGATTGACAAAGGGAATTGTATACGGGGTTGCTTGAATCCTCGACATCGTGGTTCATCCGATGAGATCATCGAGGAGCATGTGGGAGCCAACATGGGTATCCAGATCCAGTTGTTGGTTATTGGCCGGAGAGGCGTCTCGGTCATGTCTGCATGTCTCCCGAACCTGTAGGGTCTACACACTTAAGGTTAGGTGACGCTAGGGTTGTAGAGATATAAGTATGAAGGAAACCAAAAGTTGTTCGGAGTCCCGGATGAGATCCCGGACGTCACGAGGAGTTCTGGAATGGTTCGGAGGTAAAGAATTATATATGGGAAGTCGAGTTTCGGCCATCGGGAAAGTTTCGGGGGTCACCGGTATTGTACCGGGACCACCGGAAAGGTCCCGGGGGTCCACCGGGTGGTGCCACCTATCCGGAGGGCCCCGTGGGCTGAAGTGGGAGGGGAACCAGCCCCTGGTGGGCTGGTGCGCCCCCCCTTGGGCCTCCCCTGCGCCTAGGGTTGGGAACCCTAGGGGAGAGGGCGCCTCCACTTGCCTTGGGGGGCAAGGCACCCCCTTGGCCGCCGCCCCCCCATGGGGATCCCATCTGCTAGGGCAGCGCCCGTGGGGACCCTATATATAGAGGGGAGGAGGGAGGGCAGCCGCACCCTTGCACTTGGCGCCTCCCTTTCCCCTTGCTACACCTCTCCCTCCCGCAGACGCTTGGTGAAGCCCTGCCGGGATCCCTGCTGCATCCACCACCACGCCGTCGTGCTGCTGGATCTTCATCAACCTCTCCTTTCCCCTTGCTGGATCAAGAAGGAGGAGACGTCACGCTGACCGTACGTGTGTTGAACGCAGAGGTGCCATCCGTTCGGCGCTAGGATCTCCGGTGATTTGGATCACGACGAGTACGACTCCCTCAACCCCGTTCTCTTGAACGCTCCGCTCGCGATCTACAAGGGTATGTAGATGCACTCCTCTCTCTCGTTGCTAGATGAACTCATAGATAGATCTCGGTGAAACCATAGAAAAATTTTATTTTTTGCAACGTTCCCCAACAGTGGCATCATGAGCTAGGTCTATGCGTAGTTCTCTTTGCACGAGTAGAACACAATTTGTTGTGGGCGTAGATGTTGTCAACTTTCTTGCCACTACTAGTCTTATTTTGCTTCAGCAGTATTGTGGGATGAAGCGGCCCGGACCGACCTTACACGTACGCTTACGTGAGACAGGTTCCACCGACTGACATGCACTAGTTGCATAAGGTGGCTAGCCGGTGTCTGTCTCTCCCACTTTAGTTGGAGCGGATTCGATGAAAAGGGTCCTTATGAAGGGTAAATAGAAGTTGACAAATCACGTTGTGGCTTTTACGTAGGTAAGAAAACATTCTTGCTAGAACCCTATTGCAGCCACGTAAAGCATGCAACAACAATTAGAGGACGTCTAACTTGTTTTTGCAGCATGTGATTGTGATGTGATATGGCCAAAAGTTGTGATGAATGATGAATGATATATGTGATGTATGATATCATTTTCTTGTAATAGGAATCATGACTTGCATGCCGATGAGTATGACAACCGGCAGGAGCCATAGGAGTTGTCTTAATTATTGTATGACCTGCGTGTCATTGATTCAACACCATGTAATTACTTTACTTTATTGCTAAAACATTAGCTATAGTAGTAGAAGTAATAGTTGGCGAGCAACTTCATGGAGACACGATGATGGAGATCATTATGATGGAGATCATGGTGTCATGCCGGTGACAAAGATGATCATGGAGCCCCGAAGATGGAGATCAAAGGAGCTATATGATATTGGCCATATCATGTCACTACTATTTGATTGCATGTGATGTTTATCATATTTTTGCATCTTGTTTACTTAGAACGACGGTAGTAAATAATATGGTCCCTCACAATAATTTCAAGAAAGTGTTTCCCCTAACTGTGCACCGTTGTGAAGGTTCGTTGTTTCGAAGCACCACGTGATGATCGGGTGTGATAGATCCTAACTTTCGAATACAACGGGTGTAAGCCAGATTTACACACGCAATACACTTAGGTTGACTTGACGAGCCTAGCATGTACAGACATGGCCTCTGAACACGGAAGACCGAAAGGTCGAGCATGAGTCGTATAGAAGATACGATAAACAGGGAGATGTTCACCGAAGTCGACTAGTCCACCTCACGTGATAATCGGACACGGCCTAGTTGACTCGGATCATGTTTCACTTAGATGACTAGAGGGATGTCAAATCTGAGTGGGAGTTCATTAAATAATTTGATTAGATGAACTTAATTATCATGAACTTAGTCTAAAATCTTCACAATATGTCTTGGTGATCAAATGGCCCACGTTACCCTCAACTTCAACGCGTTCCTAGAGAAAACCAGGCTAAAAGATGATGGCAGCAACTATACGGACTGGGTCCGGAACCTGAGAATCATCCTCATAGCTGCCAAGAAAGATTATGTCCTAGAAGCACCGCTAGGTGAAGCACCAATCCCAGAGAACCAAGACGTTATGAACGCTTGGCAGTCTCGTGCTGATGATTACTCCCTCGTTCGGTGCGGCATGCTTTACAGCTTATAACCGGGGCTCCAAAAGCGTTTTGAGCAACACGGAGCATATGCGATGTTCAAGAGCTGAAAATGGTTTTCCAAGCTCATGCCCGAAGTCGAGAGATATGAAGTCTCCGACAAGTTCTACAGCTTGTAAGATGGAGGAGAATAGTTCTATCGTGAGCACATACTCAAAATGGCTGGGTTGCACTGTTGCTTATCTCAGTGGGAGTTAATCTCCCGGATGACGCCTTGTTGATGAGAATCCTTCAATCGCTTCCACCAAGCTACAAGAGCTTTGTGATGAACTTCAATATGCAGGGGATGGAGAAAACCATTCCTGAAGTATATTCAATGCTGAAATCAGCGGAGGTGGAAATCAAAAAGGAACATCAAGTGTTGATGGTGAATAAAACCACTAAGTTCAAGAAAGGCAAAGGTAAGAAGAACTTCAAGAAGGACGGAAAGGGAGTTGCCGCGCCCGGTAAGCCAGTTACCGGGAAGAAGTCAAACAATGGACCCAAGCCTGAGACTGAGTGCTTTTATTGCAAGGGAAGTGGTCACTGGAAGCGGAACTGCCCCAAGTACTTAGCGGACAAGAAGGCCGGCAAAACCAAAGGTATATTTGATATACATGTAACTGATGTGTACCTTACCAGTGCTCGTAGTAGCTCCTGGGTATTTGATACCGGTGCGGTTTCTCATATTTGTAACTCAAAGCAGGAGCTGCGGAATAAGCGGAGACTGGCAAAGGACAAGGTGACGATGCGCGTCGGGAATGGTTCCAAGGTCGATGTGATCGCCGTCGGCACGCTACCTCTACATTTACCTACGGGATTAGTTTTAAACCACAATAACTGTTATTTAGTACCAGCTTTGAGCATGAACATTGTATCTGGATCTCGTTTAATACGAGATGGTACTCATTTAAATCCGAAAATAACGGTTGTTCTATTTATATGAGAGATATGTTTTATGGTCATGCCCCGATGGTCAATGGTTTATTCTTAATGAATCTCGAACATGATGTTACACATATTCATAGTGTGAATTCCAAAAGATGTAAAGTTGATAACGATAGTCCCACATACTTGTGGCACTGCCGCCTTGGTCACATTGGTGTCAAGCGCATGAAGAAGCTCCATGCTGATGGACTTTTAGAGTCTCTCGATTATGAATCATTTGACACGTCGCGAACCATGCCTCATGGGCAAAATGACCAAGACTCCGTTCTCCGGAACAATGGAGCGAGCAACCAACTTATTGGAAATCATACATCTTGATGTGTGCGGTCCAATGAGCGTTGACGTCATGGAGGATATCGTTATGTTCTCACTCTCACTGACGACTTGAGTAGATATGGGTACGTCTACTTGACGAAACACAAGTCTGAGACCTTTGAAAAGTTCAAGGAATTTCAGAATGAGGTAGAGAATCAACATGACTGAAAGATAAAGTTCTTACGATCCGATCGTGGGGGAGAATATCTACGTCACGAATTTGGTACGCACTTAAGGAAATGTGGAATCGTTTCACAACTCACACTGCCTGGAACACCTCTGTGTAACGGTGTGTCCGAACGTCTTAATCGCACTTTATAGGATATGGTGCGATCTATGATGTCTCTTACCGATTTACCACTATCATTTTGGGGATACGCTCTAGAGACAGCTACATTCACTTTAAATAGGGCACCGTCTAAATCCGTTGAGACGACACCGTATGAATTATGGTTTGGCAAGAAACCTAAGCTGTCGTTTCTAAAAGTTTGGGGATGCGATGCTTATGTCAAGAAACTCCAACCTGAAAAGCTCGAACCCAAGTCGGAAAAATGCGTCTTCATAGGATACCCTAAGGAAACCATTGGGTATACCTTCTACTTAAGATCTGAAGGCAAGATCTTTGTTGCCAAGAACGGGTCCTTTACGGAGAAAGAGTTTCTCTCGAAAGAATTAAGTGGGAGGAAAGTAGAGCTTGATGAAGTATTGCCTCTTGAAAGCGGTAAGTAGCGCAACTCAGAAGATGTTCCTGTGGTGCTGCACCGACAAGAGAGGAGGTTAATGATGATGATCAAGATACTTCGGATCAAGCTCCTCTTGAACTTCAAGGTCCACAAGGACACGTTCCGCACTGCAGTGGTACAAAGCAACCCTGTCTTGGAAATCATGTTGTTAGACAACGGTGAACCTTCGAACTATGAAGAAGCGATGGCGGGCCCAGATTCCAACAAATGGATTAAAGCCATGCAATCCGAGATAGGATCCATGTATGAAAAGAAAGTATGGACTTTGACAGACTTGCCCGATGATCGGCGAGCAATAGAAAACAAATGGATCTTTAAGAAGAAGACGGACGCGGATGGTAATGTTACCATATATAAAGCTCGACTTGTCGCTAAGGGTTATCGACAAGTTCAAGGGATTGACTATGATGAGACTTTCTCTCCCATAGCGAAGCTGAAGTCCGTCTGAATCATGCTAGCAATTGCCGCATACTATGATTATGAGATATGGCAAATGGACGTCAAAACGGCATTCCTTAACGGCCATCTTAAGGAAGAACTGTATATGATGCAGCCGGAAGGTTTTGTCGACCCTGAGAATGCTAACAAGGTATGCAAGCTCCAGCGATCCATTTATGGGCTGGTGCAAGCATCTCGGAGTTGGAACATTCGCTTTGATGAGATCAAAGCGTTTGGGTTTATGCAGACTTATGGAGAAGCCTGCGTTTACAAGAAAGTGAGTGGGAGCTCATAGCATTTCTCATATTATATGTAGATGACATACTTTTGATGGGAAATGATATAGAGCTTTCGGACAGCATTAAGGCCTACTTGAATAAGTGTTTTTCAATGAAGGACCTTGGAGAAGCTGCTTACATATTAGGCATCAAGATCTATAGGGATAGATCGAGACACCTCATAGGTATTTCACAAAGCACATACCTTGATAAGATATTGAAGAAGTTCAATATGGATCAGTCCAAGAAAGGGTTCTTGCCTGTATTGCAAGGTGTGAGATTGAGCTCGGCTCCGTGCCCGACCACGGCAGAAGATAAAGAAGAGATGAGTGTCATCCCCTATGCCTCAGCCATAGGGTCTAATATGTATGCCATGCTGTGTACCAGACCTGATGTAAACCTTGCCGTAAGTTTGGTAGGAAGGTACCAAAGTAATCCCGAGAAGGAACACTGGACAGCGGTCAATAATATCCTAAAGTACCTGAAAAGGACTAAGGATATGTTTCGTTTATGGAGGTGACGAAGAGCTCGTCAGAAGGGTTACGTCGACGCTAGCTTCGACACGGATCTGGATGACTCTAAGTCACGGACCCGGATACGTGTATATTTTGAATGGTGGGGCGATGGCTGGTGCGATTTGCAAGCAAAGCGTCGTGGCGGGATCTACATGTGAAGCAGAGTACATGGCAGCCTCGGAGGCAGCGCAGGAAGCAATATGGATGAAGGAGTTCATCAGTGACCTAGGAGTCATACCCAATGCATCGGGGCCGATCACACTCTTCTGTGACAACACTGGAGCTATTGCACTTTCCAAGGAGCCCAGGTTTCACAAGAAGACCAGGCACATCAAACGTCGCTTCAACTCCATACGTGAAAATGTTCAAGATGGAGACATAGATATTTGTAAAGTACATACGGATATGAATGTAGGAGATCCGTTGACTAAACCTCTCCCTAGAGCAAAACATGATCAACACCAGAATGCTATGGGTGTTCGATTCATCAAAATGTAACTATAATATTGACTCTAGTGCAAGTGGGAGACTATTGGAAATATGCCCTAGAGGCAATAATAAAATGGTTATTATTATATTTCTTTGTTCATGATAATAGTCATTATTCATGCTATAACTGTGTTATCCGGAAATCGTAATACACGTGTGAATACATAGACCACAACATGTCCCTAGTAAGCCTCTAGTTGACTAGCTCATTGATCAACAGATAGTCATGGTTTCCTGACTATGGACATTGGATGTCATTGATAACGGCATCACATCATTACGGGAATGATGTGATGGACAAGACCCAATCCTAAGCATAGCTCAAATATCGTGTAGTTCGTTTAGCTAGAGCTTTTTCCAAGTGTCAAGTATCATTTCCGTAGACCATGAGATTGTGCAACTCCCGGATACCATAGGAGTTCTTTGGGTGTGCCAAACGTCACAACGTAACTGGGAGACTATAAAGGTACACTACGGGTATCTCCAAAAGTGTCTGTTGGGTTGGCACGAATCGAGACTGGGATTTGTCACTCCGTATGACGGAGAGGTATCTCTGGGCCCACTCGGTAATGCATCATCATAATGAGCTCAATGTGACCAAGTGTCCGTCACGGGATCGTGCATTATGGTATGAGTAAAGTGACTTGCGGTAACTTGTAAATTAAACGAGGTATTGGGATATCGATGATCGAGTCTCGGGCAAGTAACGTACCGATTGACAAAGGGAATTGTATACGGGGTTGCTTGAATCCTCGACATCGTGGTTCATCCGATGAGATCATATAGGAGCATGTGGGAGCCAACATGGGTATCCAGATCCCGATGTTGGTTATGGACCGGAGAGGCGTCTCGGTCATGTCTGCATGTCTCCCGAACCCGTAGGGTCTACACACTTAAGGTTAGGTGACGCTAGGGTTGTAGAGATATAAGTATGCAGCAAACCAAAAGTTGTTCTGAGTCCCGGATGAGGTCCCGGACGTCATGAGGAGTTCCAGAATGGTCCGGAGGTAAAGAATTATATATAGGAAGTCGAGTTTCGGCCATTGAGAAAGTTTCGGGGGTCACCGGTATTGTACCGGGACCACCGGAAGGGTCCCGGGGGTCCACCGGGTGGGGCCACCTATCCCGGAGGGCCTCGTGGGCTGAAGTGGGAGGGGAACCAGCCCCTGGTGGGCTGGTGCGCCACAGGCCCCCTACGCCTAGGGTTGGGAACCCTAGGGAGGCGCCTCCACTTGCCTTGGGGGGCAAGGCACCCCCTTGGCCGCCGCCCCCCTAGGAGATCCCATCTCCTAGGGCCGGCGCTTCCCCCCTGGGGACCCTATATATAGAGGGGAGGAGGGAGGGCAGCCGCACCCTTGCATTTGGCGCCTCCCTTTCCCCTTGCTACACCTCTCCCTCCCGCAGACGCTTCGCGAAGCCCTGCCGGGATCCCTGCTGCATCCACCACCACGCCGTCGTATTGCTGGATATTCATCAACCTCTCCTTTCCCCTTGCTGGATCAAGAAGGAGGAGACGTCATGCTGACCATACGTGTGTTGAACGCGGAGGTGTCGTCCGTTCGCGCTAGGATCTCCGGTGATTTGGATCACGACGAGTACGACTTCCTCAACCCCGTTCTCTTGAACGCTTCCACTCGCGATCTACAAGGGTATGTAGATGCACTCCTCTCTCTCGTTGCTAGATGAACTCATAGATAGATCTTGGTGAAACCGTAGAAAAATTTTATTTTCTGCAACGTTCCCCAACAGGTGAGTACAAGGTTAGAACCATCACCGGCGATGAGTTCGACATCATCTACACCCGTACTTCCGCGACGGTGAAAGGATGCCTTTCTCGCTTCGGACGCATGTTCGAAAACTCACATGATGAGTGGGCCGCTGGGCTAGATGTTGAGTACACCACATTCGTGGGACAAGAGAAGGATCTAAAGGACGAAGAGAGGAAGAAGCCCGCCGTGATCCAGGTTTGCGTACATAACATTTGCTTGGTCTACACATATGCCATGTCGACGTTGAGTGCCAGGATTTTAAGAACTTCCTCGAGGACAAAACAGTCAAATTAATTCTTTGTAGACTTTAAGAATGACAAAGAAGTCCTGCGTCGAGATAGGCCTCATTGTAGGTAACCCTTCGACCTCCGGAAGAATCGGTGGTGCCCTCTCGTCAGCCCTCAATCGCCGACCTGGCAGAGCCATGGTTCATCCTTCATACCGCAAACTGGAGAAACCTCATTACACGTTTCATTGTCATGCATGGCAGCGGAATGTACTAGATATAGACCATATCCACTACGCTGCAATGGATGGCTACCTTTGTTTCAATATCTACGAGGGTTGGATGAAGAGCAACAGCCAATTTGGCGGTTCAAGCAAAGAAGTATCGGCCAAGAGGAAGAGGGACAAGGACGAAGTCGAGGACGTGGACGAGGACTCCGAGTAAGGTGGCAGTGTCGTTGCTCATGGCGGTTCTAAACTTCTAATGCAGTGTCTACCGGATTAGTTGAATAGTTTAATTTCATGTGTGCTTAGTTTAATTTGAGGGTTGTGTTGTGCTGAGCCCCCAGCAGAACTATGTTATGTTTATTCTCGTTACTTTAACTCTTCAGTATGTACATACTAGTACTAGTATTTCTTTAATAGAATTTAGCACCCCAATTAAGCACGTACTGGCTTTTTTAATAGTACTATATGCATAATTTGGCGACGAGCGCTCTCTATATGTACCACCTTTTTTAAAAATTTCAATTTTTGCTCCATGGCGCAATCCGTCGATAGTGGAGTACTACTGTACAAAAGTATACATTTTTTAAAAGGCTAGCGTACTGTTCATAACACACACACACACACACACACACACACATATATATATATATATATATATATATATATATATATATATATATAGCCAGTTAAATTCTCAACCTAGAACGATGTGCATGCCATGTAGTAAACCGATCCGGAGGAAGTATAGTAAAAATGAGGTAATTTTACCCAGCGATCGGCGGGGGAGCATGGCCTGTCATGCGGTCCCATGTGTCATGATGTACCAAGGCGATGTGTTTGTCCCTCTTGAGGCAGAAGCAATACTAGTACGTGGTTTGAGATGATGTCGAACCGAAGTGTGAAATAATGGTTGCTTCGTCCGTCTGGGAAGGTGCGGCATTGTGATTTGACGTCTCATTGCTCATTACTAACACTGGGTCGGTACGAGTGGGGTGCGTCCCCCCTGCTATTCTGCACTATTATTTGGAGCTTGACACGTCGACCCGGTTGCTATATGTCCCACATGTCGGCGACAGGAAGTACAGAATTCATGAAAGGGAGCGTCGACGGAGGAGTATACTACTACAGAATTCATGAAAGGGAGCGACTTAGTTTTGGAAAAATCTGTTTTTACGGAGTACGTACCCACTAGGGTTTATAGGGCTCATCTAAAAAACATTCGTTTTTCCGTTTGATAAGTCTCAACTCTAGTACTATACTAGTAGTAGTACCATTACATGTTGGATTTCGAGGTGCGTTAGATCACCCGGCGCAAGCAGTGTCAAGAGGAAACTAACCAATGCATGTACAAGTTCATGGAAATTTAGTGGTCATTCATGCATTCGTTCTAATTAATGCCTCGGTAAACATAACTTCTTGAGAAAAACGAGCGCACTGTGCAAACTACGAAATTAATTCGACCACTCACCGTCTACCTTGGTTGGAGAGATTTTGAAATTGAGCCATAAACTGGGAAGGAGGGAGTAGTAACTTTTGTCTCGATTACTATTTGTGGCCTTGTATAGATGCAAAATGTATTTTTTTATAGTGGCCTTTTATAAGTAAAAAGAGGGAGTACTAACCAAAGTACTCCCTCCGTTCCAAATTGCTCGTCGTGGTTTTAGTTCAAATTTGAACTAAAACCACGACGAGTAATTTGGAACGGAGGGAGTATGTAGTAGGGACGAGGAGTAAACGGAGGGAGTAGTAAAATTTTCTCCTCGTGCTGCAAGCCACCGCGCGCGTGGGCGAGGGAGCGGGCGTAAAGGCGTACAGTAGTACTCCAGCTTCACCTCATCCTAGGAGCCACCGCGCCCGTGGGCGGGGGAAACGGCGTATAAGCAAGTTTCTCCTCGTTTTGCGAGTTGGCGGGACACATCAAAAGTACTCCAGTGTATAGAGCCTTGCCTCTAAGGTAGGCCCCACATGGTTTGCCTCTTTTTTTAATTTAACATAAGGCGTCAATTCGCAATTTGTTTGTTCACCCGTGGTAGACGATCCTCCCTCCACCAAGTGGACAACCAGTACACGTGCCAAATTACCACGTGGCCTGCCTTTTTCGTACAGAAATGAGCTCCACCGTGTACCCGCGCGGGTGTGGTTGGGAAAGAGACGGGAGTACGTGCGCCGTGCATGAACCTCTTCTCTTCGTGCACGTCCCCCACCTACGTGGGTGTGTGTGAGAGATACAAACCTAGACATAATGTGCCGCCCATCCCCATGCCTCCGCCCAGTCCGACCACCAGTCACCACCACGGCACCACGCCCCACTCCTCCTCACCTTATCTCTCATATTTCTCCCTCCATTTTTATATACAAGGGGCCACTATCAAAGTTACAATTTGCAGATATACAAGGCCACTAAAACTAATCGATGCAATATTAGTGGTGTTTGCCTCGTGGTACTAGCAAAGGAGGACATTAATTATCCCTTGCATGCATGCGGGAGTTTGTAAAAAAATGCATCTTGATGTTCCGTGCAATGCACGGGCATCTTGCTAGTCCATGAAAACAACACATGGAAAAATTCCACGGCGAACGAGGGATTTGAATCTGTTGGGAGGGGCTGTTTGGATCTTGCCTGGGGTAGCCAAAATATTGGCGACCCTTTTGTCCACCGGTGCCTTTGCCACCGATGAACGAGGAACGGCTTGGGTGCTCATGTTGTCATGCGTCCTCCAGCGCGCACATTGGAGATGAGCTCGCACGAGCTGTGTTCTTTTGTCCCACAACGCCGCCCGAACCGCCCGCAGACCGACCGGCGACCCGCAAATTACGCCATCCAACCGTAGCCGCACACATTATGACAGCAACTCAACCAACCGGACTAAATTCACGCAAACACGTAGACAAACTGATACTCATTCACGCAACCACCGGAGTATTTCATATAAACAACGATGGAAATCATATAAAATATCAGATTTTCACACAAACATGACGGATTTCATTACATTCAAATGAACTATGCGGTGCTAGTTCTGGACAGCACAGGTATATAATACATGGCCTAAATGGTCGCCCGCCGATCGATTTGTTTTCCTCATGTCCAGCAGCACGATCACCGGACTGCCGGGAGCCCCGGAGGTATATGCTTTAGCGCAAAGGATGGCTCGCTTCCCCACTGCCCAACTGATATCATTGGCTGGTGCCGAAGATGATGGTGGCCGGCACCGGTTCGAGTTCATCACCGGCCACTACTTCGCCATGGCCGGCACCGGCTCGAGTTCATCCTAACATTGACCTCTTCCATGGAGCCCATGCGGGGTCGACGAAGGTCCTCACAACAAAAGGATACGGCAAGACACCTGTTGTGTACGCCGGTGTCGCCTTCGCGGTGGCCTTCATGGGACCCAAGCGGCGGCGGCCTCCCGTGTTCTACTTCTCCTCGATGATAGCGGCGGACGCGGAGACGCTGGCCACCGACTCGTCGCTCTCCGCGCACCCGACTTATGTTGCTGCTTGCATGGCACGGCCGCCGGCATGGGAGTCTCGGCCATAGAAACGGGAGACGCGGTACGAGGCGGCAGTGTGGACGGCAGCAACGACGCCCGTGCGCCGCTCCTCGTCGAGCTGGCCTGGAGCGGCGAGTTGCTGAACCATGCGCCGGCTTGGGGCGGCAACTGGCTCCATCGGGCGAGGGGAGGGAGGTGGATCAGCGAGCTGCATAGCTCGTATCCGGCGGGCTACCCAGCCGGCTTGGATGCGGAATAACTACTCTCCGTAAGCCATTGTAAGAGTGGACAAAATGGTGGAGGAGATAGGGGAGCGGCGGAGGTGTGTGATTCTTGGCCGGTGTTTGGCCTCGTTTAAATAGGAGATTAAATAGACGGCGGACGGGAGGAGCTCGGCCGGGCGTTGCTTAACATCGGCCCGGTCATGAACGGACGTGTGTCAAGTGGGTTTCTCGGCTTCCACGGTCGGGTTTCATGGAGGCGTTTGAATGCGGCACGGAGGCGTGTTCAGCCGGGCGTGCCGCGAGTGGCGCCCTCGACTCTGACCTAGGACACCACGCCGTTCTTCCACTGACGTGTGGGCTCTTTGGGTGCATGACCTGCATGTCAGTGACCCAACACAGGCAGCGCAGCGAGAGGAACCTTTGGTGGGCAGGCGGTCGAGCGGGCATTTCATAAACCGATGATTGTTCATTGAGTGTGATGTCATCTTTTTCATGTAGTTAAGCGTGTGTCTTGCGTCGTGTGATGTGTGCATGCAGGCGTGCGAGTGTTGCGTGCGTGAAAGGGTGCGTTTCAGTGTTGCATGCATGGGTGCGTACGTGCAAGGGTGCGTTTCAGTGTTGCATGCATGGGTGCGTATGTGCGTGTGTTCGTGAGTGCATGTATGCGTGTCGGTGTTGCGGCGCCCGCATGCGTGCGTGTATGCGTTATGTGTATGCGTGTCGATGTCGCATGCGTACATGCGTGCGTGTCTTCGCGTGCGTGCATGTATGCGTCTTGAGGTGAGGCTACACGTCGGTCGACCGACTTTTCATCTGTGGTCATTTGTTTTTCCAGCCGTTGGATACGAAATCAAGGGCCTCCAGTTTATCATCAAACTCCACCCCCCCCCCCCCCGAGCCGCCAGCCACCATCGGCCGAACCGCCCGCCCCCGCCGCCCGCGGCCAGCTCGCCCTCCCCGAAACCACTCCCCACCGCCGGTCCGCCGCCGCACCTTCGAGAGAGTGGGCCAGCATATATGATCTTGATATTTTACGAAGTCACCATAGGTGCCTCGTAGTCGAGTGGAACGTCTCCTCCCACTGAACGTACAACGTACATCGCCGGAAAATACTGAAATTAACACAAGATAAATGCGATCACCGGGACTTTAACCTTGGTGGGCTCGAGAAACCACTGTCCTCTAACCATCCAACCACATGTTGGTTACCACGACAAAATGTATGTGGTGACCGTGATGAGCTTATTCTGAAGTCCAGTGACCATATCGTGCTTTTGCTTCAAATACAATGACCGTAAGTGTCGTCAACAAAATCTGAGCACGCATCAAATGCGAAGTCCGTTAGTGTCATCAACAAAATATGGAGACGTGTCGTGAGCTAGATACCGTTGTACTATTGTATATGCTTATTTTCTTAGTGGCCGATTTAGGTGTGTGGTGTGGTGGGCACATCATTTCTAGTTGTGGTGGGTCAACATGAAGACTCATGGGTCGGTTCCATCCTGCGCCACATATAGGTTGGACCGAGACGTGTTATCTGGAGACCCATGTGGAGGACTCGGCGTACAACACGAAGCTACCAGAGTCATGGAGGACTCTATCCCCACTGGTGATAAGCCGACTATATATGATTTGTAACCCTAGGCCCTTAGTATGTTATACAAGCTTGGGGGCTAGTTCGTCGATAGTATACACACACACACAATGCCTAGTATTCACGTGTACTTTGTACACACCCCTAACACTAATATACAGCACCGAGAGTAGGCTCTTTCTTCAACTGCAAGGGTCCGATCCGAACTAGGGTAAAACTTTGCCTCAGATACCATCCAGCCTAACAGCCAGGGATATCCTACCGAATGATATGATGAAATCATATCTGCCAACTACTATTAGAGAGGTGTGCCAGGGGGGGCAATGTGTGCGAGAGAGGCCTAAAGATAATGTGCGTGCGGGAGACACGTAGGCACATATATGTGCGTATAGAGGGCTAGTAGAGACCGTGCATGTGTATATATGCATGTGAGAGAAATAGTGTTTTCCAACTGAGATTAGTGAAAAGAGTGGTACATAGTAGTCAAAGAGAGATAGAGAAGCAGAGAGAGCATGTGCGTGAGACACCCCGACACCCTGAGAGAGATTGTGAGCATGTGTGAAAGAGAAATGCCGATGCATATAAAGTGTGTGCACTTACGCGTTAGATAGAGAGATATCTACGTGTAAAAGGCGGTTCTATGCATTAAATTAAAATATAAATGGCATTATTATTTTTGGATGAGATCATGAATTTTGCAAAATTGCGTATGGACGAAAAATCGGTCCATCGTACACCCATACTCTCATGAGTTCTAGCATGTACATGTGTTTATTTCATATTATCGATCCATAGAGTGAGAGCGGTTTGAAATACCGGCAATGGATGCTTTTGCAATTCATATATAAACATTAATTAGTGCACTCCATGTTGTTAGTGTGAAGCACTTTATACATTTGTCACTTGCATGGATACATTCCAAATTGCTAGCTACGAAATAAAATACATGTCGAATTCAACATAAAGGGGGTTTCGAAGATTTGAATTCATAGGAAGTGCATTCATCTATTTGAACCAGAGATAATGTCATTTGTATATCAGATGTAAAAGGGGGCATCAGTCTTTGTTGTGAGTTTGAACATGGTATGTATATTCATACGCATATCTAACTTTTTTTTGCAACCAAGCAGATTATACCTGGAACCATGCATGAACTGAGGTAAGTTGCATATTTTTTAATATATACTCGTGTACAATGTATATTAAAATGTACCTCCTCCATTCCAAAATAATCGCAGCTTTAGGATTTTCAAGAGTAAAGATTTGTGAAGTTTGACAAATCCTGAAAGTTCAATTCAAGAGAACCGAAAACGTTAATGCTTCTGCTCCCAAATATTGAACGAAGCACCAAATAGGCCTCTGGTCACCCGAAACCTTGAGACTAATGTTTTGGTGGTAGGAAATTACTGTCTGACTCGACCCGTGTAGCCTATCGGCCCGATGTCCAAAGGTCTAAATCGGGGTAGGTTTGTAACTTCACCAAGACGCCAGTCTCAACCGCCTCCGAGAAGCATTCATACGCCGTGGGCGTCTAAACACCCATGCACTTGGACGAAATCTATCCCGCCCACATTTGGGACACCTGACATGACTGTCCTACCCCCAACCCGCAATATTTCCGAAATTTTAGATGGGGGCAGAGGGAGTCCTGGATTAGGGAGTGTCCGGATAGCCGGACTATAGCCTTTGGCCGGACTCCTGGACTATGAAGATACAAGATTGAAGACTTCGTCCCGTGTCCGGATGGGACTTTCCTTGGCGTGGAAGGCAAGATTGGCGATACGGATATGTAGATCTCCTCCCATTGTAACCGACTCTGTGTAACCCTAGCCCTCTCCGGTCCCTATATAAACCGGAGGGTTTTAGTCCGTAGGACGAACAACAATCATACCATAGGCTAGCCTCTAGGGTTTAGCCTCTCTGATCTCGTGGTAGATCAACTCTTGTACTACCCATATCATCAATATTAATCAAGCAGAGTAGGGTTTTACCTCCATCGAGAGGGCCCGAACTCTGGGTAAAAACATCGTGTCCCTTGTCTCCTGTTACCATCCGCCTAGACGCACAGTTCGGGACCCCTACCCGAGATCCGCCGGTTTGACCCCGACATTGGTGCTTTCATTGAGAGTTCCTGCAATCGTCGCCATCGTGAAGGATGCATCATCCCGTCTTTAAAGACGGCATGTTGCTAAAGGAGCTTTGGCTATCGGCCAAACTCTCCGGCTAAGCGGTTTTCTTATGACCGCTGTTCGTCAGCCAGCCGATGATGACTTCTCGGGTCATCGAAAGCAATCTTCACGTCAACTCGGAACTTCGCCGAAAGGTTAGATCCGGCGGAGCTCTCTTCCTTAAACGAGCTCCCGGATCGCATCGCCGCCTCGGGAGTCACTACAGACTACGATCGATTGGGCCTAAACCCGATCTCGAGAGAGATTAACTCTCCCCAAGTCACCCATCACGTTCTTTGTGGTGGAGGAACAATGCAGCAACCCTTCATCTATCTTAAGGACTAGCTATGTCCGGATTCACGATCCCTCCAAGCCGGATACCCGGAGGGGAGGGCGCCACTCAAGACCTGAACTTAGTGTCGAGTAACGGGCTGGATTCATTGGACAACATCCAAGAATCCAAGCTTCCGAGTTCGAAACTCCTTGGCCCTTGAGCCTCAGATTGGGTGAGGTTTCGGATCTAATTCCACCCACCCACCCGAACATAGGCGATCTATCCAAAATTAGGCAAGATCCCGAGGAAATAGTACATCATTACTGGGCCAGATTCCTCCTAGTTATGAATAGGATAAAGGACTGCCGCGAGGAAGACGCAATTTCATTCTTCTGCAATAATTGCATGGACAAGGGAATCCTCAACGCCATAGGTCGCATAGTACAAAAGTACTGTGCGATGGAAAGTGCCTGGAAAACCGAAGTAAGATTTTGGGACAATCCGGCCCCGAATACAAACCCAGTCCAAAATAAAGGGGTGCATTATCGCCAATCACCCAGGTTAAACACCAAAAAACAAAAAACCCCTACGGGGCATGGAACCGTACTAGAGGGATGGCTCAACGGACCCTGTAAAATTCATAGTACAGAGGGCACCACACCAACTCATAGCCTTAGAGCATGTTGGATACTCCGGCAGGTGGCCAAAAGTGGCGAAGAGCTTCTAACCCAAACATCCACAGAGCACCAGCCCAGGGATACCAGTACGGTAACAGTCTTCGAGACTTTCGCATCAAATAATATGCGAAAACGAACACTCCCCAGCCTTGCCGAAGTCTACCAAGTAGCAACAATAAATCCATGGAGTGACACGGCTATTACCTTTAATGCCAGTGATGAACCTAAATTCCGAACAGCCCGAGCACCAAGAAGCATTGGTCCTCGGTCCAATAGTGGGCGGCTTCGCCTTACCAAGGTACTCATGGACGGTGGCAGCGGATTGAACCTCATTTATGAGGAAACCCTCCGAAAAATGGAAATAGACTGGAGCCGCATTGAGCGAAGCAGCACAACCTTTAGAGGAATAATACCCAGTCGGGAAGCGTGCTGCACAGGAAAAATCATGCTGGATGTGGTGTTCGGCACGCCGGAGAATTACAGGTCCGAGGAGGTCACGTTCCAAGTGGCCCCGTTCAGTAGCTGATACCACGCTTTATTATGGTGAGAGGCATTCACAATTTTTCAAGCTATACCCCATTACGGGTACATGAAGCTCAAAATGCCCGGGCCCAACGGAATCATCACTCTTGCTAGTGACCCGGACATAACACTCTGCGCCGAAAATAAGACAGCCGCACTAGCCCTTGAGGCACTATCTGAAGCCTTAGCGGCCGAAGAACTGACTGCGATGCGCTCCGCGGTGAACAGGGATGATGTGATACTTGATAAAATATCCAAGTCCACCTCCTTTAAACCAGCGGACGAAATAGTCAAATTCCAAGATCACCCAACGGATCCTACAAAAACGGCCTCCATCGGGGCACAATTGAACCCTGATGTAGATGCCGCACTACGAGAATTCCTACTTGAAAATTGGGACATTTTTTCCTGGCACGCTTCAGACATGCCAGGAATCCCACGCCGGCTGGCCGAGCACAGCCTAAACATCCTAAAAGGATTCAAGCCAGTCAAACAGGCTCTTCGGCGTTTCTCCGAACCTAAGAGACAAGCCATGGGAGAGGAGCTAGCCAATGGAGGCCGGATTCATCAGAGATATAAAACATCCGGATTGGCTAGCAAACCTGGTGATGGTACCAAAGAAGGACAAATCATGGCGCCTATGCGTTGATTTCAAGGACCTCAACAAGGCTTGCCCAAAGGATCCCTTCCCCCTCCCCCGCATCGATCAAATTATCGACGCTACCGCAGGACACGATTCATTGTGTTTCCTCGACGCATACTCCGGCTACCATCAAATTAAGATGGCGAGCCTGACCAAGCCATAACGACATTTATCACCCCATACGGCCCATTCTGCTTCAACACAATGCCCTTCAGGCTCAAAAACGCCCGGCGCAACATATCGCGCATGATTCGGACATATGTCGGCAAACCAGATCGGCAAAATAGTGGAGGCATACGTAGATGATGTGGTCGTCAAAACCAAGCATGTCGAAACTCTAGTAGACGACTTGAGGCTCACATTCGATAATCTCCAACATATGACATCAAGCCTAACCGGAAAAATGCGTTTTCGGCGTGCAGTAGGAAAGCTCTTGGGCTTCATTGTATCCGATAGAGGAATTGAAGCAAACCCAGCCAAAATCCGAGCTCTCTGTCACAATTGGATATCCCAACGGACCTCAAACAAATACAAAAATTATTTGGATGCGTGGCGGCTCTAAGCCGCTTTATCTCCCGTTTGGGGAAAAGGCATTACCCCTTTATCGCCTCCTCCGTGCAATCAACACTTGAGTGGGCCGGATGCATACGGCCGGACTCGAAGAAATAAAAGCCATATTGGCAACAAACCCGGTCCTGGCCGCGCCCAACATGGGCGAACCAATGCTATTATACATCAAGGCAACTCATCAAGTTGTAAGCGCGGTGCTCGTTGTCAAACGAGAAACGGACGGACACAAGTTCCCCCTTAAAAAACCAGTTACTACGTATCCACTGTCCTCACTCCATGCAAGTCATGGTATCCGCATTATCAAAAGATAGCGTACGCGGTGTTTATGGCATCCCGGAAGCTGCGACACTACTTTCAAGAGTGTTCGATAACTTTAGCCTCCAAAGTACCTCTTAACGACATTATAAACAACCGCGACGCGACGGGCCGGATTGCCAAATGGGCCATTGAGCTCCTCCCGTTCGACATAACCTATAAACCACGGCGAGCCATTAAGTCGCAAGTTTTGGCCGACTTAAATGCGAATGGACTGAAGCCGAACTCCCTAAACAGTACGGCACATATTCCAACTGGATCATGCACTTCGACGGCTCCAAAATGTTGGTTGGTCTGGGGGCTGGCGTCATTCTGACGTCCCCAACAGGAGATACAGTTCAATACGTACTCCAGATAATGTATACGGACTCCAACAACGCAGCCGAATACGAGGCCCTTCTACATGGTCTTCGGATGGCAGTATCCATGGGCATTCAATGCCTAGAGGTGCGTGGGGATTCGAACCTTGCGATATCCCAAATAAATGGAGACTTTGATGCCAAGGATCCGAAAATGGCAGCTTATCGCAGCGCCGTCCTAAAAATGTCAGCTCGTTTCGAAGGGCTCGAATTTCACCATATAGCTCGGGAAAACAATCAGGCAGCAGACGTCTTGGCACGCATTGGCGCAAAGCGCGATGTCGTCCCCCCAATATCTTCTTAGAGAGGATGTTCAAGACATCCGTATTATGGGAAGGGGAGTCCGGATATAACAGCCCGGACCCAACAGCACTACCCGACACCGAACATTCTGACACAATTCGAGGCTCTGCCACCGAAGTAACATCTTCAGCCCACGTAATAATGGCAGTCATTGCCCCATGGACGGAACCATTCTAGCCTACCTAACCAGGCAGGAACTTCCCGAGGACCAAAACGAGGCACGCTGCATAGTGCGGCCATCTAAAGCCTATAAAGTCCATGAGGGAGAGCTTTATAAAAAAGCATCACCGGAGTCCTTCAAAGGTGTATCTCCGAAGAGGAAGGGCGGAATCTTCTGGCTGAAATTCATGCCGGACTCGGCGGGCACCATGCCGCAGCCCGGGCCCTTGTAAGCAAGGCCTTCCGTACAGGATTTTATTGGCCGACGGCCCGGGCAGATGCTCAGGACTTAGTCCAATGATGCGTCGGTTACCAGCTCTTTGCTAATCAAAGCCACATGCCACCCACCGCCCTCCAAACTATACCCATCATCTGGCCCTTCGCGGTCTGGGGGCTTGACATGGTTGGACCCCTTAAAGGAGGAACCAACAAGCAAAAATACCTACTGGTCATGGTGGATAAATTCACCAAATGGATAGAGGCCAAGCCTGTTAAGACGGCCGAATCCGGACCGGTGATAGACTTCATATCGGGGTCGTACACCGTTCTGACATCCCCACAGCATCATCACCGATAGCAGCACGAACTTCACGGTCGACGAGGTCAAACTCTGGTGCAAAAACATGGGCATCAAGCTCGACTATGCTTCAGTCTATCACCCTCAAACTAACGGTCAAGTCGAGCGAGCAAATGGTCTAATCATGAGTGGCATCAAACCCAGGTTAGTGCGGTCCCTCAAGGAATCTAACACGCACTGGGTAGAGGAGCTCGACTCCGTACTCTGGGGGTTGCGGACCACGCCGAATCGCACCACCGGATTCACACCATTCTTTATGGTAAACAGCGCAGAGGCAGTTCTGCCCTGCGACATAATTCACGACTCACCTCGCGTGCGCATGTACGAAGAAAGAGAAGAGAAGCTCGATCGGCAGGACAGTTTGGATGCCTTGGACGAGGAGTGTGACGTGGCAAAAGCCTGTTCCACATTCTATCAACAACAGGGCCGAAGATATCAAAGCAGAGAAGTACGGGCCAAAACTTACAATGTTGGCGAGTTAGTTCTACGCCTGCCGAACAAGAAAAAGGACAAACTCAAGCCCAAATGGGAAGGTCCCTTTATTATCGACCAAGTCCTGACCGGCGGAGCGTACCGTCTGCGAGATGCATCGGATAACCGACTCGAGCCGAACCCATGGAACGCAGCCCGTCTCCGAAGATTCTACGCCTAGCGCCGGATTACGAAGTTCGTCTCCTTCCTCTGTCTATTTTTTACACATTAGCGGTCTTATATTTCTCTCCTTCTCCCTCCTTTTCTCTTACAGCCTTTAAAGGCTCGTTCACGCATTGTTCGCACACACTTGACACACTATCCGCGCTCATTATACCTGGGGGCTCCTTTAACAGAAGATTATTTATACGGGCTTCATGCCCTACACATGTGTCACACTTCCGCATGTACCTTTTATTCACCATTATATGCATTGGTATGACTTAAGTTTTGGCCAAGCTGGGTTGCCTGGCTCCTGTGCTTACCCCTACGTTCCCGATTGTTCGGCTAGGCGGTAAAGGGAGCACCTCTGCGATTATTCTTGCCGGGTCACCGGATGTGTACCTCAGACCGGGTGAAGCCGAAGCTAGCGTTCTTAAGAGAATATCTGATCGGTGAACTAAAGATGATTTCTCACTTGTTTATTTATCTACCCCGGATGCTTTTCTGCTTTTTTTAGTCCGACATGCACTTTAGGGCATGCCTCCCGAGAAAGGAACCCCACAGCGGAACTATTCTCCCTAGAAGATGTTTCTTACTAACCATGTAATATAATATAACTAGTTGGGCACTTATGCATTCAAGCACTAATGACCCCTCGCCTGGTCTCCATGCATGCCCGGTTCCTACATAACCGAGAGGGTATTCGGACACACTCGGACTGTCGGGTCCCGAGGTTGAAGCGAAAAGGTCCGCCATGATAAACGATCTACAATCCGGCTAGAAGGCATTTTACATGTCATCTTAAATTACATAGTCAATTTGATGGGCATATTCCTCTTCAATACCATCCAACAGGCTGTCTAGTTTACAATCTGTTGGGAATATTAATGACCAACTCTACTTGGCCGTACACTAAACTCACGGGGATCTCCTTCCCATCGCCCCCACAGGTCCGACCTCGGCCATGTGGTTTGGGTCACCGTGTACCGCGTCTTCACCATGGCCCGAGCCTCCTGGCGCCTTTGACGGCAGGCCAATATCTTCCATAATCGGAGCGCCACCGCACTCCCTTAAGCCTCTCTGCCAAGCTCTCCAAGGCCTTGAGACAGGAGGCAGATAGCCACAAGGCACAGGCGACGCCTTTCATCACTGCCCGAACTTCGTTAAATGCGGTTGTAAGAGCTCGGGAAGAAGGTCACCCGTAGAACCGGGCATTTCCTCTGTAGGACGACCTGTGAGCATACCTACAGACATAAATTTGTTAGTCGACTTCCTCGCCGAACTCTTTTTCAAAGTTTGTTCAAGCACTTACTAAAACTGCCGTGTCGAAGCCGTCGATTCTCCTTCACGGAGTCCGACAGCTGGGCACGAACATCCTTTAGTTCCTCGCCCAGCCGGGTGTTGGCATCTTGGAGATTATTCTTCTCCTGCCTCACCCTCGTAAGCACGCTCTCGCCAGCCTTTAACCGGTGCAATAGTTGTTGCTTGTCCGGATCTACTCCGGCGCCATTTGCAATGATATTGTCAGATTTACACACGCGCCGCACTTCATAACATACTTATCTTTCGAAGCGTATATTACCAGAGGGGGTCTCCTTGGCCTCCCATGCAGCGGCTAGTGCGGCCTCAAGTTGGGCTTTGCACTCTTCCACCTCCTGGGACAGTTGGGTATTCTTTTTTGTAAGATCCTGCATAACAAATGATCCTTAAATTAGTTATTCTAGCTGTTTCAAGTCTCAGGGGCTACAGGCATATATAACCATCAAATTTTCTCACCCGTATGTCCTTCACATACTGCTCCGTGGCTCTGGCTAGACCATTTTGAGCGGCACGGAGGTGCACATCTCCCGAATTGAAGGCATCCAATGCCTCTTGGGAGAAACATGCGTCACGAAGAACTGTCCGGCGACGCCTGTGATTCATGGCACTCTCCACCTCGGAATTGGTGGAAGACAGTCTGTCCGCATCCTCTGTCGGAGGAGCGTCCGACGTACGCCCCGTGTTCGCCTCTGCTTCTGGACCCGGCTTTGGAGCCTGGCTGGTGGAGGCTCGATTGGCAACCTCTCCGGATATAGTCCGGTGGCGCTCTTTTTCTGAAGAGAGCACGAGAGTTAGTATGCCTTCCGGGAATAAAACCTGGGAATAAGATGGCACGCCATACCGTTGCGCCGGCGTCTCAATCCGGACCGTACTTCTTTTCAACCTGCTGGGCCTTGCTTCCCCCTGTTGGCTAGCCACCGCAGGCTCGGCCTTCCACCTCAAGGGCTCCCCCTGCAAAACACCATTGGTATACGGTGATCAAAAATAAGCACGGATGAACCATTTTCAAAGTATTGGGACTTCGACTTAGTTACCTGTGAGGCTGGAAGTATTCCGGGGTAATCGGTCGTAATGGCGACCAAGGCATTGTCGATGCTCAGTTGGTAAAATACCCCATCGATCAGCTCCACGGATATGTCCGGATCCTCTTGGGAGGCCGGATCGAGGGACCGTTCCGGATCCTCGGGTTGTGGAGGAAGGCTGTTTATATCCTTCACGGCCCGGTGCAATTCCTGCGTTGAAATCACAAGATAAGGTACTTAACTATGGGAATATGGAACGGATGGGCAAAAAGAAGTGTCCACTTACCCAGCTTGGAGGATTGTACATAGAAAATACGTCATGTGGATTGACGCGGAGGAACTCCTCCTCTTCTCCCTTGTACAATGTGGACAAGGCCTTCGTCAGAGCAGCAACCGATCCCGGCCCCTTACGGCCGCAGCGGGTGGCATCATCCTCCCGTTGATATCCCACATGGGGTGGCCTTTATCTTTGAAGCGGCTGCACCCCCCGCATAATGCATGTGGCCATGACCCCGATCATGGTCAGTCCGGAATGAGCTAACAACCTTATCCGGCTCATCAGGTAAAGGACATCCTTGTCATTTTCCCTCTGAGGGCTCCGTGGACGCCAGCTTAGGCGCTTCTTCAAGGGAGCATTATTGAACTCGGGGAGGCCAATCCGAACAGGGTCTGGCAGGGGGACATATTCTATATAAAACCGTTCTGAAGGCCAGTCTTCGGACGCCTTCCTTGGGGTTCCGGATAGATATCCGGTCCCGGCGATGCGCCATAGTTCGGCTCCGCCCACTTGATATAATGCACCCTTCTCGAGAACGGGGCACAAGGCGTAACAGCTTCTTCCACGGTAGCGAAATGAGCCTCGATGCCCAAAAACAGCTCGCAAAGGGCTACAAAGCCCGCAATATGCAAAATGGAGGCAGGCGTAAGGTTGTGCAACTGGAGGCCGTAGAACTCCAGGAGCCCCGAAGAAACAGATGAATTGGAAATCCGAGCCCTCTTATCAAATAAGGGACAAGGCATACCCGCTCTCCTTTGGAGGGATTGGGGACGCTCTCCGCCTGCTTTCCGCCATTATAGGTGGCGAGTCCGGCTCGAACCGGGACCATGAAGGCTGGGGGAAGAAATCCCTTGGTTTGGAGCGTCACTAGCTCGCTGTGCGGGACGGAACATCTCTCCCAATCTCCAGGCTGAGGGCTGGGAGGGCGAGAGGAGGAGCTGCGTCGACTGGCCATGATGGAATGGATTTACAGCCGGATGCGCTCCGATGAACGCCATGAAGGGAAGATGGTGTGATTCGGATCTGAATCCACGTCTCTTTTATAGGCAGCTCATTTGCGCAGCTAGGGGGTAAATGTAAAAACACCCTGGCTTTTCGCATTCGTTTGACACATGGAAGACGGCCATTATTGGGCGTGGAAGCCAAGGAGCACAATATTCACGAGAAGTCGGACACTATTCAACAGGTACACAAAATTTGGAGAAGAACCCACCTTGCAATGCCGAAGACAATCTGCACGCCGGACTCATCGTCATTGAAGCCTGGTTCGGGGGCTACTGAGGGAGTCCTGGATTAGGGGGTGTCCGGATAGCCGGACTATAGCCTTTGGCCGGACTCCTGGACTATGAAGATACAAGATTGAAGGCTTCGTCGCGTGTCCGGATGGGACTTTCCTTGGTGTGGAAGGCAAGCTTGGCGTTACGGATATGTAGATCTCCTCCCATTGTAACCGACTCTGTGTAACCCTAGCCCTCTCCGGTCCCTATATAAACCGGAGGGTTTTAGTCCGTAGGACGAACAACAATCATACCATAGGCTAGCCTCTAGGGTTTAGCCTCTCTGATCTCGTGGTAGATCTACTCTTGTACTACCCATATCATCAATATTAATCAAGCAGGAGTAGGGTTTTACCTCCATCGAGAGGGCCCGAACCTGTTACCATCCGCCTAGACGCACAGTTCGGGACCCCCTACCCGAGATCCGCCGGTTTTGACACCAACAGGGGCAAAGTTTGTAACTTTCCCCAAATTTCAAACAAGCGCGTCTCAAACCGAAACATTGTTCCCCCTTAGTTCCCCGCCTCCCTCCGTTTCCCCATTCATACTCCGTGGGCGCGAAAACGCCCTCTCCACCAGCCGCGAAACCCCAACCTCCTCCGTCCTCCACCCCATAGCGGCCAACCCACCGCCGCCCTCCTCCATCACGCCGGAGCCGGTACCCCGATGTCGTTGTCCAACTCAACCGCAACCGCAACGCCCTCAAGGACTTAGCAATGGCCGAGGCGTAGATGCCTCCACGACGCCGACGCCGACGCGGCGCTGCATTCGTAACCACTCCGACCACGCCGTCCCTCGCACCTCAAGGCGGCTCCACTGTCGCAACCTTCCACCGCACCGAGCTGTTCCCTTCTGGCCACGTCGTTAAATTGCCGCCTCGGATCTGCTTCCCCGCCAATGACAGGCAGCCACCGCACCACACTCAACAACTTGGCCATGGGTTCGCCCAAAGGCTGCACCGTCCTCCACAACTTCTGGTTTCCGTGAACAACAAGATTGTCGGAAAAAGCAGAAGGAGGACACCTGGCTTGCCAGTGAAAGAGGTACTCCTCTTCCCTTATTCATGCAAATCTTACGTCTCTGCTCACACCGTATTCATCCCACGAAATAAACTAGTTGAGCGCTTCTTACTGCATCTTCTTCGTGATACTAAATGCACAAGGTTTCCTCCCTTTTACTATTTCACCTTTGCTAGAGGTCAAGAGCCGCTTTGGATTTCAATTCGTGGTCAGTCAAACCGCAATTAAAAGAAGCAGCACCCGCTTAGGGCGCTGCTGAGCACCTAGTCCGCTTTGTTCCCGGGAAGCGGCGCATCGGTGTCTATCATAGGGGTGTGGGCGCAGGAGGCTGCTTGCGCCCGATCTGGAGGTCGGCGGGCTTGAATGGATGGCAGGCGGTGCGGTGAGGTCGAGGGAGGCGCGAGCGGGGAGGAATACTGGGCCGGTGGTCGCTGGCGTTTCGAGGAAGATCGTCAACACTGACTGGCTGGAGGTAAATGAAGGCGATCTCCCCGTTCTTTGTACATCGGATGGTGCAGAAAAAATGGACTGAACTATTTGCTTTCAGTCAACTGTTATTTTCATAGAATCTTGTAGTAATTGAGTGTTCCATGCATGTTGTAGAGCTATCATATGTCTCCCGTCATTTATTTCTCACCGACCAGCTATCTGCTACCTTTACACTGTACTAATTGTGCACACACTTCACCCATACTCACACTATTGTTTTTTTATGCGTGGGTATTTCAGACTCTGACGCAGTGTTGATGAATGCAGAAAAGAAAAGCGAAGTCGCTCCGGTGTAATTCGAAGATAAGCGATAAGTGTTTCAACGCTCTAATGGGTGCGATGTCGTGATTGGAGACAGTAAAAGTAGCTCTGCGATTGATGATCTCAATTGCCACACACAACCATCCTGTGTGCTTGCTTTAACTTCGCTGTCAAATGTGGTTGCATGTTGCATATGGTGTCTAGCTTGTATTGCTTCCAATTTGGTTAAATTGCATCTGCTTACTTTACACATTATACCTTTGATAATGACATGCCTTCCTGTTTTTGATACATACTACATATGTCTATTAACCATGTTCGTACATCAAACTAATGCTCTTTTGTATCCCTCGTCAATCACTTATGATGAGACAGTCACCGGGTGGAGTTCTTTGTGAGACGCCCTACTCGTTTAAAGAGTGCAAGGTCATCCTCCCCACATGATTCTCAAGAAAGCAGCAAGGCTAAATGAAGATAGTCAACGTAGCTCTCTAGTTGATCACCAAGAATTCCCCCACACCACCATCGCAGGTGCTTGCTCTTACATGGCAGTGTGATATGTGGTTGCATGTTGCATATGGTGTCTACCTTGTAATGCTTCTAATTAGGGTAAATTGCATCTGGTTAGTTAACACATTATACATGTGAATATGGCATGCCTTCCTATTTTTGGTACATACTACGTCTTTCTATTAACCATATTCTTACATCAAACTACTTCTCTTGTGTATCCCTCATCAATGCTCCTAATTTTTTAAATTGCATCTCCTTAGCTTACACATTATACATGTGAATATGACACGCCTTCCTATTTTTGGTACATACTACATCTGCCTATCACACCATGTTCTTACATCAAACTCATTCTTGTGTATCCTGCGTCTATAAACTTATGAAGAGACAGTCCACGTGGGTTAATATGAGACGCAATACTCTTATAAAGAATGCAATTTCATCCTCTCCACATGATTCTCAAGAAACAACAAGCCTAAATGAAGATATTGAACGTTGCTCTCAGACGAAGACAAGCACTTCCCTACACCACCATCACAGTGCTTGCTCCAACTTCGCAGCAGTGATATGTGGTTGCATGTTGCATACTGATTGTCTAGCTTGTAATGCTTCTAATTAGGGTAAATTGCATCTGCTTAGTTTACACACTATACCTGTGAATATGGCATGCCTTGCTATTTTTGGTACACACTACATCTATGTGTTAACCTTGTTCTTACATGAAACTACCTCTCTTATGTATCCTGCATCAATTACTTACGATGAGTTACCTTTATTCGTTGCATATTGCATATTATTTCTAGCATGTTGCCATGTATTGCTTCTAATTTGATCAAATACATTTGTTAGGGCACCCTTTTAATTTGGCAGAGTGATATTGGTTTCATCTTTCATATGGTTTCTAGCTTGCATCGATTCTAACAAGTTCAAGCACCTTGTTCTTAGTTTACACTTTATACATCATACATGTCAATATGTCACGCCGTCACTGCTTTTTCATACATATTCCATCCTCCTATCATGCGGCTGCCTTACATGAAAGTAGTGTTCACAAGATTATCATGCATCAATAAGTTACGAAGAGCAAATTTTATTCCTTTTTCTTGTGGGTTTGACTTGACAAGGCAAAATCAAGAAAGAGGAAGGAAAAGAGTAAGGAAAGGCGATGATGGTGGTCCTCTGCAAGAACGTAAACGGAGCATCTGCATCGATTCTCCTTGTACCGATAGTGCATTACATGGTCCAAGTCTCCGCTCCCCTACTCCACCATCCAAGGTGCTTGCTCTAACTTGGCGATGTGATATATGGTTGCATGTTGCATATGGTGTCTAGCTCGTATTGCTCCTAATTAGTGTAAATCAGCATCTGCTTAGCTTACACATGATACATGTGAATATGACACGCTTTCCTGCTTTTGGTACATACTATATCATCTATCACACCATGTTCTTACATGAAACTACTCTTCTTGTGTATCCTGCATCAGTCACTTATGATGGGACACCTTTAAGTTGGCAGTGTGATATTGGTTTGCGTCTTGAATATTATTTTCTAGCATGTATTGCTTCTAGTTTGATGAACGCCACCTATGACGAGACAGTTTTAACTTGGCAGAGTGATATTGATTGCACCTTCCATATGGTGTCTTGCAGTGTTTCTAATTTGTTGAAGTGCCTTACCTTAGTTACCACATCATAGGTGTGAATATGTCAAGCCGTCCATTTTTTCGTACATATTCCATCCTCGTATCATGACTTTGCCTTTCATCGAGTAGTGTTAAATCGGTATCATGCATGAATGAGTTACGAAGAGCGAATGATATTCCTTTTTCTTGTCGGTATGACCTCACAATGCAAAATCAATAAAGCTGAAGGAAATTGGCAAGGCATTGGATGATGGTGGTCCTTCCCCAACTGAAACGGAGGTTCTCTACTGATTCTACTCCGCCATCCTCCCAACAAGATTCGCAAGACAATGCAAGGCTAGACAGTCAACGTAGCTGTGTAGATGATGAGCACATCTCCCTACTCCACCATTACATGTGCTTGCTCTAACTTGGCACTATTATATGTGGTTCCATGTTGCGTATGATGTCTAGCTTGTATTGCTTCTAACTTTGTTGAATTGCATCTGCTTACTTTACACATAATGCCTGTGAATATGACATGTGTTCCTGTTTCTACATCAGACTACTATTCTTGCATATCCCGCATCAGTCACTTATGATAAGGCACCTTTAAGTCGCCACCGTGATATTGGTTGTGTCTTGCATATGATTTCTAGCATATACTGCTTCTAATTTGTTGAAACGCATATACAGTTTGAACTTGGCGTAGTGATATTGGTTGCATCTTTCATATGGTGTCTAGCTTGCAGTGCTTCTAATTTGTTGAAATGCCTTCGCTTAGTTACCACATCATAGGTGTGAATATGTCACACCATCGTTTTTCATACATATTCCATCCTCGCATCATGTGTTTGCCTTTCATCCGAGTAGTGTTCACAAGATCATGCATGAATGAGTTCTGAAGAGCGAATTTTATTCCTTTTTCTTATCAGTTTGACTTCACAATGCAAAATCATTACAACTGAAGGAAATTAGTCCGGCAGTGGATGATGGTGGTCCTTCGGAGCAACTCAAACACGGGTTATCTACAGATTCTACTCCGACATCCTCCCAACAAGATTCGCAAGACAACACAAGGCTGGACAGTCAACGTAGCTGTGTAGATGATGAGCACATCTCCCCTACTCCACAATCACAGGTGCTTGCTCTAACTTGGCACTATTATATGTGGTTGCATGTTGCGTATGATGTCTAGCTTGTATTGCTTCTAACTTTGTTGAATTGCATCTGCTTACTTTACACATAATGCCTGTGAATATGACATGTGTTCCTGTTTCTACATCGGACTACTATTCTTGCATATCCCGCATCAGTCACTTATGATAAGGCACCTTTAAGTCGCCACTGTGATATTGGTTGTGTCTTGCATATGATTTCTAGCATATACTGCTTCTAATTTGTTGAAACGCATTACAGTTTGAACTTGGCGAGTGATATTGGTTGCATCTTTCATATGGTGTCTAGCTTGCGGTGCTTCTAATTTGTTGAAATGCCTTCGCTTAGTTACCACATCATAGGTGTGAATATGTCACACCATCGTTTTTCATACATATTCCATCCTCGCATCATGTGTTTGCCTTTCATCCGAGTAGTGTTAAAGATATCATGCATGAATGAGTTACGAAGAGCGAATTTTATTCCTTTTTCTTATCGTTTGACTTCACAATGCAAAATCATTACAAGCTGAAGGAAATTAGTCCGCGGTGGATGATGGTGGTCCTTGAACAACTCAAACACGGGTTATCTACAGATTCTACTCCGACATCCTCCCAACAAGATTCACAAGACAACACAAGGCCGATCCAACGTAGCTGTGTAGATGATGAGCACATCTCCCTACTCCACCATCAGTGCTTGCTCTAACTTGACACTATTATATGTGGTTGCATGTTGCGTATGATGTCTAGCTTGTATTGCTTCTAACTTGAATTGCATCTACTTACTTTACACATAATGCCTGTGAATATGACACGTGTTCCTGTTTCTAGAACATACGTGTACACGATGAGCACATCTCCCCTACTCCACCATCACAGGTGCTTGCTCTTACTTGGAACTGTTATACGTGGTTGCGTTTTCCGTATGATGTCTAGTTTGTATTGCTTCTGATTATGTTGAATTGCATCTGCATAACTTACAACTTATACATGCAACAATCACTTACCCATAAGACACATTTAACTTGGGACTGTGATGTAGGTTGCATCTTGCATTGTCTTCTAGCTTGTACTACTTCTAATTTCTTGAAATGGCACTTACGATGAGACCCTTTTTACCTGATAGAGTGATATTGGTTGCATGTTCATATGGTGCCTAGCTTTCATTTCTTCTAATTTTGTTGAAATGCCTTCTGCTTACTGTTTTTTCATACATATCCCATCCTCCTATCGAACGTGTGAATATGAAACGTTGTCTTTTTTGTATATATTCCATCCTCCTGCGCTTGCCTTACATCAAAGTAGTGTTCGTCTGTATCATGCATCAACCAGTTATGCAAGGCTAATTTTATTCATCTTCTTGTGGTTTTGACTTCATAAGGCAATATCTGAAAATAGGAAGGAAAAGAGTAAGTTAGGGGATGTTGGTTGTAATCCGCACCGACGCAAACAGAGACTCTCTACTTTTGCAACTTCTACTGCTAATGATGTTGAATTCCCAAGTCTACATGATGAGTTCATCTCCGCACTCCACCATCGCAGTGCTTGCTCTAAGTTGTGATGTGATAATTGGTTTCATGTTGAATATGTTGTCTAGCCTGTATTTCTTCTATTTTGATTAAATTGCACCTTTGAGTTTATACGTTATACATGTGCATATGACATGGCTTTCTCGTGTCTAGAATACACTTCATCTATCTATCATACCATGTTCTTACATCAAAGTACTTTGTTGTGTATCCCGCATCAAGAATCTCATGATTGGATGCTTTTAACATGGCAGTTTGATAGTGGTTGCATCTTGCATTGATTTCTACGTTGTACTGCTTCTAATTTTTCCAATTGCCACTTATGACAAGACACTTTTAACTTGGCAGAGTAATATTGGTTGCATCTTTCATATGGTGTCTAGCTTGCATTACTTCTATTTTCTTGAAAATCCTTCTGCTTAGTTTGCACATCGTAGCTGTGAATATGTCATGTCGTCTTGTTTTTCTTACATATTCCATCCTCATACGGTTGTCTTACATCAAAGTATTGCTTGTCTCAGATTCATGCATCAATGAGTTCTCAAGAGTGATTTTATTCTTTTGTGTTGTGGGTACAGCTTGACATGGCAAAGTCAAAAAGAGCAAGGAAAATAATATAGTAGGGAGTCTGTTACTCGTCGGGTGAAACAGAAAAGGCTCTACCGTCGAGATTCTTTGGTACTTATAGTGCGATAGAAGGTCCAAGTCCATCGGCTAAATCTACAAACACAAGATCACCGCTCCACCACCGCAGATCCGCTTCAACTGTACCCGACATCTCAACCAGTTACTCCTTCGTTTGCTCGAACTGGCGGTTCCCAAGCTGCCTTCACACCTAACACTACTTCCGCTAATCGCTGACACAACAGGACTTGGCAAGATCAGATGAACCTCATGAGCATCAACACCAAGACGGTACTGACCGAGTCAAGTTGCGATTTGCATGCTCCTTTATATGTATTCTCACAGTTTTATGTACACTAACACTTTCCATATTCGTTGTTGAACTAGCACCACGGCGCAAGCGGAAACAGACATCTGGGATAATGCTTGACAGATTGACAAAACCTAAAGGAGGAAGAATGGAGATCCATTTTGAGGCAGGTTTAAAAAGGCCACGTGATGCTGCTGAGTCGACCAAGTTAGTATCAGAGGCATCCGTTGCCGTTAGGTGTCATGTGCGTATCCTCCCAACGTGGATCCAGTACAGGAATGAGAAAGACAATACCCAGTTTAACACCTTCCTTGACCATTTATCTGTAAGTAATGTTATTCATCGCAATTAGTAATATTGTCTTGCTCTGTCCCATACTTTCTAGCTTCCTCCTAATAAGACTCACATTATTTTTTCAACAGATGAGGTTCAAGTTGAATCCGAAAGATGATGCAACTAAACAAGCATGCACTCATGTTTTTTAGTCTGCTCTGCGACAGTATCGGTACCACCTTAGAAAATCTCACTTTGAAGGCAAGGCTAACAATGAAATCGCCCAAACATCTCCAGTGGAATATATTACAGATGAAGACTGGACAGCCCTCGTTAAACACTGGTCTGATCCAAATATCGAATAGGCTATATGTATTTGATCGCACCACATATTGAACTTGTATTTATGTATGTGCCTTACAAGTGTATCTTCTTCTAGGCTAACTGTTTGAAGAACAAAACCAACCGTTCTAAAGTGAAATTCCAACAGACAACAGGATCTCGTAGCTATATTGCACACTGCGAGGCTCTTGTAAATAGCTGCTACTTCCTTCTTCTTTTTGTGCCATATTATCGTATCTATATTGACTTGTTCCAAATACAGAGGAAAGCCCGTGCGGACCAAAAAGAACCTGAACCGAATGCAGTGCAAATCTTCAAGGATTGCCACACCAGCAAGATGAAGGGCATGAGCACACCAGTTCAAGCCGCTATTGTAAGTCCTTACTCCTCCTGCCTTGAACTGATTGGTACTGTGATGTGTTCATTTAACTACTTGGTTTGCAGCCAATGTCAGTTACTCTATTCACTTTTATACACAGTTGTCTTAACGTATCATTTCACCTTACATGGTTTAAAAGAGATGAAGGATATTCTTTTGGTCTTGATCTGTAATCTAGTTGTTATGTTCACGTGCGCACACAATGATAAAATAGCCTGTTTGTTTTATATCTGTTTGCCCATGATATGAATGATGTCATACTATGTTCATCCTACTTTAAACCATGTCTCTTTATCCTTGGATGTCAACGAATGTGAGGAAATAGACAATACAAGATGGGCATGCTACATGGACATATGTTCCGAAAGTGATTTTATTATGTAGTTGGCACTACAAAAAATGCTAAAGAATTACAAAAGTTCACCAAAATAAGTTATGTATAAATGTTTAACCAACTTTGTTTGTTTTTGTCTCATTAGTAACTCACTGGTACACTAATCTACAAGTTCAAACTTTCAGGAAGCTATGGAACAGATGATTGAATAGCCACAACCACCTGAAGGTAACGAGGCTACTACAGGCACAATGTCACCTATTGCTGCAGTGTGTCAGTATCTCTCCACTAACAGTGCAAAAAGCACCTTCCTGCGTAATTCTGGGTTGGTTGTCAAGGTAACCTCGTCCAAATCGCCTACTGAACAAAATCTTCCTGCTAGACAGAGTGATATATCTGTGCTCCAGACACAAGTCCAATTCCTAATGGACGTTGTTTCGGCAACAAGAATAGTGGTTGAGAAATGCCGTCAAGATATGAATGGTTTTGAAACCAGACTATCAGACATTCGCTTTGTTGTTCAAGAGCAATGGCGGAAAAAAGGTGGAGATCGTCTTTGCTCCGCCAGTTCTACATGAAACATTAGCACTCGTGTCAAATGATCGTGCTTCTATACATCCGATGGTGCTTTTATCTCGAAGGATCAGTAAACTTTATGCCAACGGGCCTTTTGTTGTATGATTGGAATTTATTTTGTTGTGCTACAACATTTATGATGCCGCCACAGTGCGATAATTATGACGCTATTTTTGTATAGTGTAGGTTTATCTTAGTAATGTATTCGGACGAAAGCTTCAGAGAGCCCAACATGCCAACATTAAATCGGGCCCATTCCAATTGGGCTAAAAAGCGATTCTGGGCGAAATTGGCATGTAGCCCACTAAAAATATCTGGGCTTAAATTAGCATAAGCTTTCAAATTTGTCCGGTAGGCATGTGCCCATAGTGGGCCTTTAATGTGCCTAAACATAATTTGGGCCCTCGGTAAAAGTAGGCCGCTTCTGTGTGTAAATATGTCGAGCCCATAAAAAACATGGACCTTTAATAGACCGAAAGTGAGATTGGGCCCTGATTGTGCCAAATAACCCACTGGACTTAGCAGGCCGAAATGGTGGCCCATTTACGATGCGGATATTTGATAGGCCGAAATTCGGACGGGCCGTAAATGCGCTGACCTAATACGCGGGCCTTTAACGGTAGGAACTTGGTCGGGCTAGATTATCGTCATTTTATATGGGCTGTTAATGGGCCCGATATGACGTTAGGCCACATATGGCCCATGGTTTACGTTCGGCGTTAACGGGCGAAGATGACAACAGTCGAAAGTGGGCCAAATCTATAGTGGGCCTCTAACAGGCGAATGACGAACATGGCGAATATGACTCAAATCCTTCATGGTCGTTTATGGGCGAAAGTTTTGATGGCACGTAAATGGGCCCAAATGATGTCGGACCTTTAACGGTAGGAAATACACCGGGCGATAATTCGCCCAATTACTTAGCGGATCGTTAACGGGCGGATGGGCGCATTGATGACAAGTTTAGACCAGGCCGTTGACGGGCGATTTGTGAAGAATGTTGGGCCTTTAGGTGGTCGGCCCATTATGGTCTGTAGAATCTTGTGGGCCTTTAGTCGGGCCGCCCATTGTGGTCCGCAAAATCTTGTGGGCCTTTAGTCGGGCCGCCCATTATGGTCTGATAAATTTTGTGGGCCTATAGCTGGGCCGGCCCATTATTTTCCGCTAAATCTTATGGTCCTACGGATGGGACGGCACATTTAAACTTTGTGTGCCACTTTTGGGCGGTCCACGTGTCAACATATCATAGGCCCATCTCGGCCGTTGGATGAGTGACACCGTACAACGTGGAGTCGACACGTGGATCCGTCGGCCAATGAGAATTTTACACGTGGAAAATCGGCATTGGTCGTGGGTCGTTAACGGGTTATCGGATCCAAAACCCGACCCGATAGCTTAACAGCGTTCCGTTACGGTGGATGCCACGTGTCGGTCACCCTTGACGAAAGCACTCCCGTGACGCGCAAGTTATCGTCATGGAAGTGGACACTTCCATGATGATAATTTTGGTAATGTCATGGAACACTTCTACGACAAAGATGTATGACTATCTTGATTCTGTCATAAATTTGTCATGGATGTACATGCATGACAAAAAACACGACCTACTGTGACAAACACGTATCATCACGGAAGTGTATTTTTTTGTAGTGATGGGAAGTCGGACACTACTCGTTACAACAGGTACTCTGGATTTGGAGAAGAACCCGCCTTGCAATGTCGAAGACAATCTGCGCGCCGGACTCATCGTCATTGAAGCCTGGTTCAGGGGCTACTGAGGGAGTCCTGGATTAGGGGGTCTTCGGACAGCCGGACTATATACTTTGGCCGGACTGTTGGACTATGAAGATACAAGATTGAAGACTTCGTCCCGTGTCCGGATGGGACTCTCCTTTGCGTGGAAGGCAAGCTTGGCAATTCGGATATGTATATCTCCTTCTCTGTAACCGACTCTGTGTAACCCTAGCCCCCTCCTGTGTCTATATAAAACGGAGGGTTTAGTCCGTAGGACAAAAACAATCATAATCATATGCTAGCTTCTAGGGTTTAGCCTCTACGATCTCGTGGTAGATCAACTCTTGTAATACTCATATCATCAAGATCAATCAAGCAGGAAGTAGGGTATTACCTCCATCGAGAGGGCCCAAACCTGGGTAAACATTGTGCCCCCCGCCTCCTGTTACCATTAGCCTTAGACACACAATTCGGGACCCCCTACCCGAGATCCGCTGGTTTTGACACCGACACCCGGTATGCGGTGCATTGCGCTATAAGATCAGCCGCGATTACCCTGGTGATGTCAAGGGCGAGCGCCCCAGGAAGAAGATTCCTGCCAAGGTGATGTGGTATGCTCCTATAATACCACGGTTGAAACGTTTGTTCCAAAACAAAGAGCATGCCAAGGCGATGCGATGGCACGGAGAAGACTGTAAGAAAGACGGAAAGTTGAGAGTACCCACTAACGGGTCGCAGTGGAGAAAAATCAAGAGAAAGTACAGGGAGGAGTTTGCAGGTGACCCAAGGAACGTATGGTTTGGTCTAAGTGCAGATGGCATTAATCCTTTTGGGGAGCAGAGCAGCAACCATAGCACCTGGCATGTGACTCTATGTTTGTATAACCTTCCTCCTTGGTTGTGCATGAAGCAGAAGTTCATTATGATGCCAGTGCTCATCCAAGGCCCTAAGAAACCCGGCAACGACATTGATGTGTACATAAGGACATTAGTTGAAGAACTATTACAGCTGTGGAATGGAAAAGGTGTACGTGCGTGGGATGAGCACAAACAGGAAGAATTTGACCTAAAGGCATTGTTGTTCGTGACCATCAATGATTGGCCTGCTCTCAGTAACCTTTCAGGACAGACACACAAGGGATACCACGGATGCACACACTGTTTGGATGATACCGACAGTATATATTTCGATAGTTGTAGGAAGAATGTGTACCTGGGACATCGTCTATTTCTTCCGAGCAGGCATCCCGTAAGAAAGAAAGGCAAGCATTTCAAAGGTGAGGCGGATCACCGGACGAAGCCTCGCCAACTTTATCGCGCCGATGTACATGATATGGTCAAGGATTTGAAGGTAATCTTTGGAAATGGTCCTGGCAGACAACCTATTTCGAAGGACGCTTACGGACGCGCACCCATGTGGAAGAAGAAATCTATATTTTGGGACCTGCCCTATTGGAAAGACCTAGAGGTCCGCTCTGCAACCGACGTGATGCATGTGACGAAGAATCTTTGCGTGACCCTGCTTGGCTTCTTGGGCGTGTATGGGAAGACAAAAGATACACGGGAGGCACGGGAGGACCAGCAATGTATGCACGGAAAAGACAACATACATTAGGGTCATGCCAGCTATGCTCTTACCAAAGAAGAGAAGGAAATCTTCTTTGAATGCTTGCTCAGTATGAAGGTACCATCTGGCTTCTCATCTAATATAAAGAGAATAATAAATATGGTAGAGAAAAAGTTCCAGAACCTAAAGTCTCATGACTGCCACATGATTATGATGCAACTGCTTCCGGTTGCATTGAGGGGGCTTCTACCGGAAAACGTTCGATTAGCCATTGTGAAGCTATGTGCATTCCTCAATGCAATCTCTCAGAAGGTAATCGATCCAGAAATCATACCAAGGTTACTGAAATTATTTGGTGCAATGTCTTGTCGGGTTTGAGTTGGTGTTCCCACCATCCTTCTTCAACATCATGACACACGTCCTAGTTCACCTATGCGAAGAGATTAACGTTTTGGGTCCTGTATTTCTACACAATATGTTCCCCTTTGAGAGGTTCATGGGAGTCTTGAATAAATATGTTCATAACCGTGCTAGGACAGAAGGAAGCATCTCAAAGGGCCATGAAATGAGGAGGTCATTGAGTTTTGTATTGACTTTATTCCTGACGGTAAGCCGATTGGTGTTCCTGAATCGCGGCATAAGGGCAGACTGGATGGAAAAGGCACGCTAGGAGGGGATCAAATAATATGTATGGACGGGCATTCTCTCACTGAAGCACACTACACAGTTCTACAGAATTCCGCCTTGGTGGCTCTGTATATGGAGGAACAAAAGAATTTTCTACGCTCCAAACACCCGGAGCAGTCTGATGACTGGATTACACGTGAACAAATGGGTACTTTTGCCGGTTGGTTGCAGACACGTGCCATGCATGACGGCGATATTAAAGATGACATGTACTTGTTGTCCCAGTTACCATCTTCAAATATAATGACTTTCAAAGGGTACGAGATAAATGGGAATACATTTTACACGATCGTCCAAGATAAGAAGAGCACTAACCAAAATAGTGGTGTCCGCTTTGATGCAACAACCAAGACGGGAAAGGAAACATATTATGGTTACATAGAAGACATATGGGAACTTGACTATGGACGTGGTTTGAAGGTCCCTTTGTTTCGGTGCAAATGGGTCAATATGACACGAGGCGGGGTAACGGAAGACCCGCAATACGGAATGAAAACAGTGGATCTCAACAATCCTGCGTATGCATACGAACCATTCGTCCTAGCAAATGATGTGGCGCGGGTTTTCTATGTGAAAGACATGTCTACCAGGCCGAGAAAAAGAAAAAATAAGGAAGCGAATGCATCATATGATGAGCCAAAGCGCCACATAGTTCTTTCAGGGAAAAGAAACATCGTGAGAGTGGATGACAAGACAGACATGTCAGAAGATTATGAAAAGTTTGATAAAATTGCTCCATTCGCAGTGAATATTGATCCGAGCATCCAGTTAAATGATGAAGATTGTCCATGGTTATGGCGCAAAGGGACACGGGCAAAGAAAAAGTTTCACACCCAAAGATCCCACTCTGGGATGTGATAGGCTTCACCGTCATCACTTTCTTCTCTAGTGACTTTCCGTACTTATATATCTGGAAAGTGCCGCTTCGAACAAACCGGAAGGAATCTTTGTAATAGTAAGGGTACTTATGTGTTTTATGTGCAAACAAATTCTTTCATGCATTTACGGCAAAAACTGGATGCACTTCGTCTACAAATTAGTTCGTCAAATAATTCAAATTTAAACTATTCAAATTTGAAAACTACTGGCACTAACAGAAAGTTTGTCATTTTTTGTACCTAAAGAAAAAATATCCAAAAATAAATAAATGGAAATAAATAAAGTAGAAAAGAAAAAAAAGAAAAAAATTGAGACAAAAACTAAATAAAAAAGCCCACCTACTGGGCCACAGCGGTCTGCATATGACTAGAAACCCAACCAGTAGTTGGGCCAGGATGTAGGCCCGCAAGGCCCAATAGGCCCACATGGCTAGAGCGGCAGAGTTAGGCCTATAAGCCTGCTATAGAGAGGGGTTCAACAGAGCTGCCGCTCCGGGGCTTTTAAATAGGTGCGGGCGCCCCTCGGCTAGCAAGGTGGGACTAAACTTGCACGCACCGCACCTGCGCCAGCGCACCCCCTTTAGTACCGGGTCGTGGCTCCAACTGGTACTAAAGGGGGGGGGTCTTTAGTACCGGTTGTAGCCACCACCCGGTACTAAAGGGGTTGCGCTTCCCGCCGCTTCGCCTGGCCAAAACAGCCCTTTAGTACCGGTTGGTGGCTACAACCGGTACTAAAGGGGGGTTCTATATAAGAAACACTTCAAAAATATTCAGTTTCTCATCTCTCCCTCTGCTTCTTCTCCTTTGCACCGTCGTCGCCGCCCCTCGTCGCTGCCCTCGTCGCCGGCCCGTCCCCGTCGCCACACCGGCCCGTCGCCAGCCCCTCTGCCTCGTCGTCCCCTCGCCTCGCCATCGCCGTCGCCGTCACCTCGACCTCGCCCGCGATGTGAGCTCCTCTCCCCGGCCCCTCTCCTCCCTCCAATCGAAGCGCACACACGCATCAGAGGGTGCCTGGCACACACACACACACACACACTACTCTGTTTTTAGTTTTTAGTTTTTTTTCGTTTTTCCTGTTTTTTATACAAATGTTTTAGATGAATTAATTAATTAGATTAGATTAGTGTCAAATAGTATATAGAATTGTTAGAAATGTTATAGAAATGTTAGAAATTTTAGAAATGTTAGTTTTAGCTAGATGAATTAGATTAATTTCAAATTGTTATAGAAATGTTAGAAATGTTAGTTTTTAGTTTCTTATAATTTTAGTTATAGAAATTTAGAATTTGCATATAAGAAATCACAATCCAATCATTTAAAAAATGTTACTTTTGCAGCGTATAGTATTTGTTCTCGACGATCCCCGGCCTGCATCCTCGCCGTTGACCTGTTCACGATGACATCCTGCTTCAGATGACCCATGTCCGGGACTAGGCTCCACCGGCTAGCACTGGGAGGTGCTACCTTCAGGGGCTCGCCGCTTGGTGAGGAACCCGGGTCCCGTCGTCGACCCTGAGCTCCTTTTTTGGCGTTCCCGTGGGCCACTTTCGGTGTGGAGGGAGCCAGCCCTGCTGGAGGTGGTGCATCACCATGTCAGGGAGGAGGACGAGCACGTCCGTCGCTACATGGCTGCTATGGACGACAGGTTCTCCAATACCTGGCAGGGTCTTTGGGGAGATGACCGGAGCTATGATCCTGTGATGGTTCCTTCTCTTTGGGTGTCCACCGCCCGCGCCTCAGGAACCGCGAGTGGCCTAGATTATTCTGTAGTATTCGATCTTTATTAGCTAGCTAGCTAGTGACGTATTCGATATATAATATTCGAGACGATGTATTCGAGATTATATATTATTCAAGATGATGCATATTATGTACTATGATTCAGGATTTCCTTATTGATTGCATGCATGCATTGTAATTTGAATACTAAATTGTTTTATATTTCTTCTGGATTAGTTAAATAAAAGCTCTGGCGGACAATACGGGCAGAGAGGGAGAAGAGCCCCTGTTCGAGATCATACGCTCCCCTCTCGCGCCAGATGATCGAAATGAAGAAGATGACGACTCCCAATATCTGAACAATACCGGGGAGGGTGATGATATGATATTCGATCGCGACGACCGAATTGATCAAGTCATGGACGACGACTATGATTATGATGGCGAAGAAAATGTTGACCTTGAAATAACAGAGACCGGCGAGGTATATTTATATAAGCAGGCATCTGGTGATCATCACATGTTTTAAATGATTTGAAGATATATTAACGAATCGATCTTTCTTCTTTCAGCCCTCCGGATTGAGCAAATCTTCTACAGGCAGAGTGTGAGGCCCGGGCAAAAAGTTTAAGGAGGGCGTAAAGTACAACATCGATGCCATCAAAACTAATGGCGAACCAATAGCGCCTAAGAACATTGCGAACAAGTTCGTTCGTTAGTGCGGAGTTCTTGTGAAGGACCAACTCCTGATCTCCCTTCAAGAAAGGAAAGAGCCAACAAAGAAACGTCTAGATCTAACTTTTGTCGATGATAGAGCAAAAACTATGCTTTGGGAAAAGCTCATGGAACATTTCACCCTACCAGATCATTTCACAGCTGCAGATGTGGAGAAAGTCAAGGACGTTGCTCTTAGGAAGATGGCAATTGCATTCAACAACCACAAGAAAACTGTATGGAATAACTACGTCAAAGGAGGAAAAGAAGACTCCAGAATTCAAGGGAACACTTGAAAAGCAAAGAGAACACTGGCCCGCTTTCGTGAAATTCAAGGAATCAGAATTATCTAAGGAACGGTCCAGAAAAAACAAGGCCAATGCCGCAAAAAAGGAGCAATTCCATAGGTTGGGGCCAGGTGGCTACGCGGTGGCAATGCCTAAGTGGGATAAGTCTGAGCAAGAGATGCTGGCTGCACAGGTCACTCCAGTTACATTGAGTTGGCCCCCCAGGTGCAGAACTTGGTTCTATGCGCATGGGGGGGCGTTGGACCCGAAGACAAGCCAGGTTTCGAAGAAGGCATGTCTTAAAGGAGACAATGTTAAGTTAGTTCAAGCAATAGAAGAAGCTCGAAAGGGGGTGTTCACGCCCAATAGAGAGAACGACGAGCTTACGCGCGCCCTGGGAAATCCTTAACACCCGGGAAGAACACGAGGCAAGGGCGTTGTTCCGTGGTATGAGGACTTTTCTTACTGGAACGCCGACTACAGAAGCCGTGCGAGAAGCAAGATGGAGGAGGAGAAGAAGAAGCTGGAGGACGAGCAGAGGAAGAAGGAAGCAGAACGCCTTCAAGGCCTAGAATCAGCGCACGCGTACTTGGCACTCAAATTCTAGCGGCAGGAGCAGCAGATCGACTCACTTAGCCAGGAAAGGGGGTCTCGGCAGCAGCAGCAGCAGCTAGCGGATGATCCAGCATTGGATAGCACCATCCCATTCATGCCGAGAAGCAGCGTGGGTTCCGCCCCGGGCGACGCATTGCTGGATAGATACCATGTGGATGACATCATGGAGAACACTAACTGTGATCTACACTTCAAAATAAAGAACATATCCGTGAAGGCGGCGGACGTCGTTGCTTATACAAATCCCCCCGGAGCAACCTTCCATTGCAGAATGATTCCAGCCGGCTATGCTCGTGTCGTGGTTGATGAGGTGGTGGACCAATATTTGGGGCTACAGCTTGACATTCCTGGAGGTGACGAGGAGCACACACTAGGAGAGGCCATACATTGTATCATCCTATGGAGAAAGGATTGCATGATCTTTCGAAGGCCATTGACACCGCGTCAGCTAGAGCTTGACATCCCAGGAGGTGACGAGGAGCGCACGACTCCGCTCCCCTAGTCCGCACAGCCTGTGCCACTCCTCCTGCTTCAACTCAGCCAACGCGTGAGGCCACTCCTACTCCTCCAAGTCCACCAACGCGTGCCACTCCTCCTGCAAGTCCGACACCGCATCAGCCGTCCTCCGCTACCTTAGCAATCACGGAAGAGAGCCGCCGCAGCTATGGTGTGTAGTGCTACAAGTCTAGGTAGTACAGGAGGTACAAGCGGAGGCAAGCGATTTCAATATGGTCCAAGCCTCGGGCCTCTTCCGCGGAGACCTTACGACATGACCAAGGAGCAAAACGAAGCCATAGTGAAGGCCCAAGTGGACGCACATTTTGGACCGAAACCGCCACCGCCACCAAGGGAGAAAGTGCCTGAGGATAAGATTGACCACTTTATTCGTATGGCTAAAGCACCAGCTCCCAAGCTTGTTGACTCA